>WBNH01004199.1:0-427500 GCA_013401255.1 Urocolius indicus | reverse complement strand
TTTTGCATATTCTACAGGGCCTGAGAAACTGATAGCGATAAGGAGTAATCCAGATACAGTTTATTCTGATTACAATACCGAAATACATTCATTTACTCAAATAAATGTTGGGTTCTGTTAAATGGAGGGGAAAGGAAGCTCAAAATACTGAGTCAAGAGAACAGACAAAATAAGACACAAAACATTTTGGATATTTCATGACAGGGGAAAAAAAAAATTGCACGCTAGCTTGAAGAAGCCTTCTCATGAGACCATGAAAATGCTGGAAGAGTCTTAGCATGACCCTTTATGGTCATGGATTCAGGGGTCTTCAAGAAATCCTAGGCCAACTCCTGCAGCCCTTTGAGAGCTGTTTTACTTCTTAATGTGTATTCCAGAACCCTTCTGTTGAAGAGTGGCTGGGTCATGGTTAAGGTATCATTAGTAGAGTGGTCTGCAGCCATTCCGTACTTCCTGGAGCATGGAGAAGCCAAGAATGATTGATTCCCAGTCTTCAATGCCTACATTCAATCATGCCCTGAAGTCATCCAGTTTAAAAGATCATTTGTTATAGAAAATGTGTCACTGCTGGTTGACCAAATGCACATGTTGGCACTCCTCCTTCTCTTGTTCCCTATGTCTTTGTTGATCAGTAATCAATACTCCTTCCCTTCACATTGTGGAGAAACTCTGTTGGTAAAGTCAACCAAGTCTTTGCATTGACTTTTAATAGCAATTTATATCATGCCTAAAAAGTATCACAGACATTCCTTTGGTCATTAGTGCTGTGCTCTTGATTTTTCTGATTGATTTTCATTGTAGAGAGGTCCTGGAGTGGGCAAACTGGGCTTGTGTAGGATGGGACACAGAGATGCATTGCAGGAGTGCTCCTCAGGAGCTCCCATTGCTAATGGGCATTTTGTCCGGGACCAGACTAGAATAAGTGCAAAATAACCTCCCCTCAGTTATTTGTATAGTGTGGTTGCCAGGACCTTAATGCCAACTATCTCACTCTATGGAAATGCTAGTTATACTCTCATAGAAGATTATCAAGTTAGTCAAACAGGATCTTTCCTTGGTGAGTTCATGTTGACTCCCCCTGATAACCATCTTTTCCTTCATATGTTTTGGAACAACATTGAGGATGAGTTGTTCCATTACCTTTCCAGGGATGGAGGTGAGGCTGGCAGGCTTGTAGTTTCCCAGGTTGTCTTTCTTGCCCTTTTTAAAGACTGGTGTGATACTGGTCTTCCTCCAGTCCTCAAGCACCCTGCCTGTCCTCCATAATGCAATAAAAATTGGTTTGTAGTATACCCCTCATCCTCTATTTGTGAAATGTCCCCTGGCCTCTTTCCTAAACCAAATGAAAAAAAGTGGCTCTTTAGCCAAAAAGTAACAGATTTTTTTTCTGTAAACACCAGAGAATGATTTGAGTTTTAAGGGACCTTCAAGATCATCCGGTTCTAAGCCCCTTGCCATGGGCAGGGACACTTTCCACCAGATCAGGTTGCTCCAAGCCCCATCCAGCCTGGCCTTGAACACTGCCAGGGATGGGGCAGTCACAGTATGTCTGGGCAACCTATGCCAGTGCCTCACCACCCTCACAGAGAAGAACTTCCTTATATCTAACCTAAATCTCCCCTCTTTCAGTTTGAAACTATTACCACTCATCCTATCTTACATGCCCTTGTAAAAAGTCCCTCTCTCTCTCGTTGGCCCCTTTAGGTAGTGCAGTGTGACAATAATTCCCATTCAGTTGTCCATCTGTGTGGCCCCTTTGACATTTTACACTGCTTCTCAGTGTAAAGAAGCAACTGGTCAGAGAAGAGTAGGCACTGCAACTATTTTCCTCCATGGATTACATAGGAAATTACTATTTCATCAGGTTTGAATTGCTGACTGCTTTCTGGTGTTTAAAGGCACCTAAAACTATATAAACAGCACAGCAGACATTTGCAATGTGGCCCTAAGGATGTACATAGTGATTATCCTTTGTTATGCATTAGCATATGTGCCAGAACAGCTCTGCACATCAAATACTTGCAGAGAACAAAGTGTAATTAAGCAGAGATGTAATTAATTACACGCTGGTAGTATTTACATTGTGTACCATAATACAACCAAGAAAACAACTGATGCTGGCAAGAATTTCACTTATTTTAAAACGTTAACGATAGGGTGGACATGTCAGACAAAACATGTTGGAATCTGTGGGAAAAAACGTTGATGTGCAACTTCCTTTCCCAGGGTTAATAAAGAACCCCAACTTGTTCCCTTTACTTTAGCACACATTTTTTAGCACACCGTATATACCTGAAGTATGCATGACTTGAAACTGATTTCATCTTAGTTTTCTGTTGACATGAACAAATGAGCCACGTTCTTTGCGAAACCACCTTATCACACATAAAACATCTATTCTTTCTTCAAGACCTCAATTAATCTTCCCGAGTGAGAGAGACTTCATTTTTCTAAGGGAAAAAATAGAAGGTGAACAAAACCACTTACTGTTTCTTGAGGACACTCTCTTATTTCAGCCCAGAATCGATTAGCTTGGCATCCTGCTGGGTCTGTGGGTGTGTGTGGGCCTCTGCTGTCAAGTGCTGCTGAACTGAAATGAATGAAGAGAGGATGGATTTTCTAGTATTACAGGTCATTTCTTCTCACTTATGCTGGCAGCACAACTGTATTTGAATTTATGAGACAACATTTTATTACCAAACACACAAAGACGCATGAAATGTTATTTGTGATTTAATGAGGTTTCTAAGTGCTGAGACTGAAGGAAAGAAACCACTCAGCTCACATCCACCATGTATTCTGGGAACAATCACTCCCCATCAAAAGGAAAGAGATAGAAGATTTCATCTGGCTCCAGTTTGTACCAGTTGTGAGAAATCATAAGTAACAATGAGTAAAGAAAATGGTAAACTATTGCATGGCTAATTATCAACATACTCATACTTCCCAAGGTTGTAACTCTGTGTGCTTTTGCGTGTGTGTAAGGCACAGGTCAGGTTTTAGAAACATACTATGCTTGAGGTATATAACTGACATGCCCAGGGGCAGATTTGCTATGTTGCTCCCACTTCATGCAACAGAAAGCGATGGCTGCCTTGAGAGGGTTGGTACATATATTGGCAGGGTTGAATTTCCCTACGAGCATGCCTGTTTCTCACCAAAAACTTGCAGGAGAATCTGATGTGACCAAGCTTAGTCTGGTGCCTGCTGTTAGGTTCCTGCCTCTAGATCTTAAGGGACAGCCTACTAGATTGGTATTCAGATGATCTTAATGCTACTCTGTGCTACTTTTGGATGGGTAGAGTTAATTTTCTTTGTAGTAGCTATTGTAGGCCTGTGTTTTGGATTTGTGCTGGAAACACTCTTGATAACACAGGGGTGTTTTGGTTATTGCTGAGCAGTGCTTGCACAGCATCAAGGCCATTAGTGTTTCTCACACCGTCCTGCTAGCAAGGGAGCTGGAGGGGGGAGAGCACAAGAAGTTGGGAGGGGACACAAGGGGGACAGCTGGCCCCAACTGACCAAAGGGATATTGCATACCAGCCGATATCATGCTCAGCATATAAAGCTGGAGAAAGAAGAAGGAAGGGAGGAACATTTGGAGTGATGGAATTTGTCTCCTTCAGTGACCGTTACACATGCTGGAGCCCTGCTTGCCTGGAGATGGCTGAGCACCTGCCTGCCCATGGGAAGTGGTGAATGAATTCCTTGATTGCTTTGCTTGCTTTTGCTTTACCTGTGAAACTGTCTTTATCTCAGCCTGTGAAACTGTCTTTATCTCAGCCTGTGAAACTGTCTTTATCTCAACCCATGAATTTTCTCACATTTACCCTTCCGATTCTCTCCGCTATCCCCTCAGGGGGGAGGAAGCTAAGCGGGTGTATGGGGCTAAGTTGTTGGCTGGCATTAAACCATGACATACTAGCATCACTAATGTGCACTGATCTTGGCCCATCTCCTATCTGTCCATTTACCATCCCAGTTTTCATCTGCCTTTTCTATTTTGAGGATAAGTTCTAGAAGGTAGGAATATTCTCCCTTTCTCTATGCATTTTCAGCACATATATCCCAGGGAATATTTTTGTGATGTGCACAGACAAACATCAGCTTTTCTCAAAATGAAGCTCTCCGGTCCAGATGCTGAACACTACAAATCAACACACACACACACAAACACAGAGGTTGTGTGGGCAGTTGCTCCCACTACTTTTGATCAATACAAGGATATCTTAATCTGTCAGCTGACAGAGGAGCTTCCCATCATCTGTGACTGCCTCCAAACCTGTCACTTATGTCCCCCTACACTTGCAAACAGATACATACTGCCTAAAAACAAAGCTAGTCTCATGTAAGCACAATTACTCTCTTTATTTCATCTCTTCTCTACCTCACTTATGTCCACAACGCTCATTGTGATTTTCATTTTCTCAAGTAACCCTTAGCAGCCTAAAAACAAGCTGGTGGGATCACTCTAATAAACTGTTGGGTAGTGAGGTCCTTGCATGTGCTTAGCTCTACTAGCTGGCCAAATGACGTTATTCCCCATACTCTCTCTGAGCTAGCTGGGGTGCTTAGCACTCAAAACTTTCTTACCATCCCCAAATGCTTGTGCCTATAGAGAAAGTGCAGCAGAGCAACTCAAGTAGCAATGAACCTAAGAACAACAGTGAATTTGAAGTCATTCATCTTGTCATTCAACAGAGCTAGGATAAATTACATAATTCTAGTAGGTGACTAGATATCTGGAAATTTGAGATTGGAGGGTTACAGCACACTTGTTTTATGAGGTATTAGAACAGAAAAAAACATTATTATGAACGTAGTTAATGAATTACCGAATGTCTTAAAGATATACCGGCACTAAAAATGTATGACACAATGTTTATTGCATGTATTTGTAGAAAGTCTTTGCAGTTTAACTAGTTTTTGTTTTAAAACATAAAATATGACAAGGAGTACCGAATTGCTTAACCAATATGGAATGGTGTAAAATACGTAGTTTAGATGGGTCGCCTGTCTACTACAGGGCACTGATGTAACATCTTCAGCTGGCATTGTTAGGATTGAGCTCCCTTATGGTATTATCTTTCCTGAAAAATCTGCCCTTCTCATATAATATTTTACTGAAATCAGTATTTGCCACCAAGTGCTGTTTCTTTTTTTTTTAGTCTCCGCATTATATAATCCATATCCTGATTTATATTCAATTAGAACACTTAAAGCCTATCAATCATCTCCAAACCAATATTGGTTTAAAATAGCTCAAAGCATACCTAAAGTCATTTCAGTTTTCTGTTTAAAAATAACACAAATACTGTAAAGATATCTTTTCTAATCTTAGAGTTGTCTAGGTAATTATTTCTCTCAGCTTTTCCTTTTTTTATCTCTTCTGCTTTCCATATCTTTCCTTCTCTTTTGCTCCTGGTTTTCATACTTGATATGGTTTCATACTGACTTTATAGTTTTCACATGTCTTTTTACAGCCTTCCTCTTCTGTTTCTTTAGTCTCCTTCTTTCTTTCTTTGAAAGTTTCATTCTTACTTCTGATGGGGATGCGCTATAGTGTGTGTCAGGTAAACTGCAGTGTGGTTCCTAGTTCTGTGGCTGTGGCTAGCTTCAAGAGTCCCTTCCTCTCCACATCTCTCTGTTTGTGCATTTGGAAAAACAGGATNCATACTAGCATCACTAATGTGCACTGATCTTGGCCCATCTCCTATCTGTCCATTTACCATCCCAGTTTTCATCTGCCTTTTCTATTTTGAGGATAAGTTCTAGAAGGTAGGAATATTCTCCCTTTCTCTATGCATTTTCAGCACATATATCCCAGGGAATATTTTTGTGATGTGCACAGACAAACATCAGCTTTTCTCAAAATGAAGCTCTCCGGTCCAGATGCTGAACACTACAAATCAACACACACACACACAAACACAGAGGTTGTGTGGGCAGTTGCTCCCACTACTTTTGATCAATACAAGGATATCTTAATCTGTCAGCTGACAGAGGAGCTTCCCATCATCTGTGACTGCCTCCAAACCTGTCACTTATGTCCCCCTACACTTGCAAACAGATACATACTGCCTAAAAACAAAGCTAGTCTCATGTAAGCACAATTACTCTCTTTATTTCATCTCTTCTCTACCTCACTTATGTCCACAACGCTCATTGTGATTTTCATTTTCTCAAGTAACCCTTAGCAGCCTAAAAACAAGCTGGTGGGATCACTCTAATAAACTGTTCGGTAGTGAGGTCCTTGCATGTGCTTAGCTCTACTAGCTGGCCAAATGACATTATTCACCATACTCTCTCTGAGCTAGCTGGGGTGCTTAGCACTCAAAACTTTCTTACCATCCCCAAATGCTTGTGCCTATAGAGAAAGTGCAGCAGAGCAACTCAAGTAGCAATGAACCTAAGAACAACAGTGAATTTGAAGTCATTCATCTTGTCATTCAACAGAGCTAGGATAAATTACATAATTCTAGTAGGTGACTAGATATCTGGAAATTTGAGATTGGAGGGTTACAGCACACTTGTTTTATGAGGTATTAGAACAGAAAAAAACATTATTATGAACGTAGTTAATGAATTACCGAATGTCTTAAAAATATACTGGCACTAAAAATGTATGACACAATGTTTATTGCATGTATTTGTAGAAAGTCTTTGCAGTTTAACTAGTTTTTGTTTTAAAACATAAAATATGACAAGGAGTACCGAATTGCTTAACCAATATGGAATGGTGTAAAATACGTAGTTTAGATGGGTCGCCTGTCTACTACAGGGCACTGATGTAACATCTTCAGCTGGCATTGTTAGGATTGAGCTCCCTTATGGTATTATCTTTCCTGAAAAATCTGCCCTTCTCATATAATATTTTACTGAAATCAGTATTTGCCACCAAGTGCTGTTTCTTTTTTTTTTAGTCTCCGCATTATATAATCCATATCCTGATTTATATTCAATTAGAACACTTAAAGCCTATCAATCATCTCCAAACCAATATTGGTTTAAAATAGCTCAAAGCATACCTAAAGTCATTTCAGTTTTCTGTTTAAAAATAACACAAATACTGTAAAGATATCTTTTCTAATCTTAGAGTTGTCTAGGTAATTATTTCTCTCAGCTTTTCCTTTTTTTATCTCTTCTGCTTTCCATATCTTTCCTTCTCTTTTGCTCCTGGTTTTCATACTTGATATGGTTTCATACTGACTTTATAGTTTTCACATGTCTTTTTACAGCCTTCCTCTTCTGTTTCTTTAGTCTCCTTCTTTCTTTCTTTGAAAGTTTCATTCTTACTTCTGATGGGGATGCGCTATAGTGTGTGTCAGGTAAACTGCAGTGTGGTTCCTAGTTCTGTGGCTGTGGCTAGCTTCAAGAGTCCCTTCCTCTCCACATCTCTCTGTTTGTGCATTTGGAAAAACAGGATAACAAAGCTAGTCTCATGTAAGCACAATTACTCTCTTTATTTCATCTCTTCTCTACCTCAATTATGTCCACAACACTCACTGTGATTTTCATTTTCTCAAGTAACTCTTAGCTGCCATTCTTCCCCCTTCTAATAGCAATGTTTTCAACAAATTACAGTTAGTGCTAATTCTACCATATTCTGCAGACTATGTGCCAGCTACACGTGCTTTATCTCGAAGGAGAGCTGTTGCAGCTCTGAAGTGATGGGTTCCATTGACTTCAGCTGACTGATGACAGGAAGAACGTGGATGATGGTGAAACACCTGATTTTAGTTATAAAATGATCAGAAGAGTCTTAGGAAAATGAGAGATGTGGGATAAGCAACAAATGTTCAGTTGGGATTATCAGTTATGATGTCCTAGGAATATGAAACCTCATATTGGGAAAATGTGTGTATGTTAAGCCAGCCCTCGCAGGTTCATTCCTGAAATTATTGAATTCATAGTTCTAGTACCTTTGGGAAAAGACTTAGACAAGAACTACTTGGGGATTATAATGCAGATGTCAAGGAGAAATCAAATGTTAGCCATATCTTGACTATGCTCTGAGTAAAAGAGATGCCCTGTCAACATCAATACATTTCTACATCCACAGCCATTTGTTACTAAGTTCTTTTTCTGAAGTCTGTCTATACAGCCTTTGGCTTTAAAGGATTTTAGTCACTTTCAGTGAAGGAGTAGGAAACAGTCAAAGCCTGCCAGTGTTAAATAAGTGCCTCAGACTTAGAGTGCCAGAAGTTCTGTTCAGTAAGTTGAGAAGTAAAAATGGTTCAGCCTATGTAGCTGTGGTAAAATAAAATGCAGATATCAACATTCTGATGTTACTCTCAGGGACACTCTTTAACTATGAACATGACGTAGTGAGCGAAGGAAAATTGATAAAACATAATTGTAGTACTTATGGGTTGTAAAGTCATAAAGTATAGACCATATTGGACTAAGCCATGGTTCATAAAAGCCTAAGCAGCATTGCATTTAGCCTAGTGCTTATCTTTAGGAAGAGCACTTAAGATAGATAAAAGAATTGTTTGAATGGTCACCATTTTTTATAACGCTGATTCACGTTCCAGTTACCTGCTGATTTTACAACTGTATGGCTGCTGATCACTCTAAAGTCCCATGGCACTTTGTGAAAGAACACAGCATTACCTCCGTTCTCCTGACCAGATATCAATTCAGATATCACAGTGACAACACATACACATCCTGCAGTTTTAACTGGAACTAATGGTTTCATAGTGACAACACATACACATCCTGCAGTTTTAACTGGAACTAATGGTTTTCACTGAACACCCGAGGCCCCAATTCCATATTTAAACTTACTGTGGGCTGTTATGTGGCTGTTTTTTTTCCTCTAGCTGAGGACTTCTGGAAAGATGCAATTCCAAGAAAGTGCTGGAAGCAAACCAGTGAAGACACTGCTGGCAATTTATTTTTATTCTTTAGATGAAAAAATAACCAAGACTGGATGTAAAATTAATAGAAAAAAAAAGCAACTCTGGCCCACAAAAGAAATCAGAAACCAAAACAGTGCACCAATGGTGAATATGGAGTTCTTGGAATCATTTCCAAACTGTCACTAGAACACTAGAATGAATCAACAGTATCCAAAGTTTTCCCATGTTCTGTATTGTCTGGAGCATCTTCAGTGAAACAAATAGTTCACTTGAATTCATACAGGAATATGAATGGAAATTAGGTTGATACTGCCTCAGAAAAACAAAGTACCACTCAATGAAATGGAAAAATCATCAGAAATGAAAGAATGATGAAATTACAGAATGTTGTTTTCCTTTGAAAGACAGTGTTCCCAGGGCATGCATGGGCAAGCATATGAGAGTCGGGAATTTAGCAAGGTGCAGAAAACCATGACAAGGATAAACAAAGTAATGACAATAACGAATTCTTCAACAGGCCCCTAAAAGCAGCATATCAATTTTAACCCTTTAGAGGAGGATAAGATAACCTCCAATTCTTTGAATGTAAGAGAAGATTTTCTTTGTAACTGCACACATGAAAGTTTCTTTCAGCAGTAGTTTTTGCTGAACACGCAGAGTAATCTAGAGCAGGTGGGCGTGCAGGATTCATGCACTAATTCCCATTATCTTTTATACTGATAATAATGCTTGGGCAGTTGTTTGTTGTGGTTGTTTTTTTTCCATGAACTGACCCCCATCAAACACTTGTGTATCTCATGTGCCTGAGATGCTATAACTAGAACATTTTTAATTATTCAACACTCTTAACTCTTCTCTTGAGTGTAGTAATTTGATACGACAGTTCTGAATGCTGGAACACCACCTTGATCCCAGGAGCTTTCTGACAATGCTTAAGCTGCAGTTTCTCATGTATGATCTTTGCCAATGTTACAATTTGAGGTCCACATGAAGGTTGCTACTACTTGTCTTGGAGTAATAGTCTTGTTAGAAAAATCTGGCACTATCCCTTCTAGAAAAATGATGCAAATTCATCTACCAAAATACATATATTTGAGCACACTGGAAAAGGTCATTTTGTGTTTAAAAATTAAAGTGAACTTTAAGCTTATCAGCCTAAACTATCAGACTTAAACCTCAACAGCTATTACACAGATGAAGTGAGCAGTGGCATGATTTCTCCCATTATTTGGGAAATCTTCTTTTCAAGAGGGTCAGCAATTTACCTTTCTGGTTGTTCAGGGCACAGTCAAACCACTGGAGTCAGTATCCAGATCATAAAGAATCAAATAAGCTCTGGGTCAGCGCAAGCAATTATGGAAATTACTACAAAAATATTAAAGACTACTAAGTTATGTGATATCATTTGCACACAAACTCATTCACACAATCTGGACTGAGGCAACCTACTTCACACGGGCCATAGTACCTGCTCTCACCCAGCAGAAATATTTTCACCACATTGTTCAAGCAAACCTAAGCTAAAATGCTTCTCTAGAAATGCTGAAAATACGTTTTCAAATCGATGCACCAAGACATAGGTAAAACTCATGATTATACCTATACTCACTTCTCATGTTAGTTTTAAAAAGGAATAAGTATTTTAATGATGTAAACCACACTAGTGATGTTAGGGAGGTGTGATCTACCACAAGTGTGGAATTAAATTATCAATTTACTTGACCACCTTTCACCTCTTTTGTAAAAGTTGAAATGCAAACTTATTTGACTCTTTCAGCTGCTTCTACTTCCTGAAGTAATACGCTTGACACGTATCAGTTGAAGACAAACTGTGGGGTCTGGTACATACCTTATACTTTTTAATTCAGAATACACACACGAGATTGTGCATAGGTAAAGTTGAATTGTTGAACAAGCTGAAGATGAGGCTGCATCTCTGTATTTAATAATGAGAATATTTGCCTCTACAAAATCTCCCCCTGCTCTTTTTCTATCAGAAGTCTTACAAAAGTTGGGCATTTGTGTGTGAAATTCCACTAAACCATTTTTTTTTTCTCCTACCTCCTCTTTTGCAACATAACACCTATGGCTTTAGCAAGTTCTGATCTATTTCCTCCTCTAACTTTTCTGGTTGTCAATGTAAATACATGCTATTATACATGGGACATTTTTATATGCTTTTCAGGTGCTGTGGCAGATACTTCTACAAATGCTTTAATGGAACGATTGCGTTTAAAATACCAACAAAAATCGTGGAATGAAACTCTGAACCTCGTCCATTTTTGCATGGTAAGAATTGCAGATTAAGGGAGAGAATGATATGTAGAAGAGCAGGTTGTTGAGATGGTTCAAAAACTGCTTGACTCCAAAAAGAACCCACTAAACCCCAAACGAAAGCTACCCCCAAATCCTCCAAACCAAAACAACAAAAAAATCCTCCAAACCTGGTGCTTATTATAGCCTGGCTTTTGATTGGTTGGGTTTTTTTTCCTCACAGCATTGGATTAAAAAAATGTTTTCTGCATTATTTTAACACCTTAGAGGTTGCTGGTTGCACTAGAATCATAGAATCATAGAATGGTAGGGGTTGGAAGCGATCTTTAGAGATCATCTAGTCCAACCCCCAAGTGGCATTCACTCTTCAGGAGTTAGTGCTGATTGTCAGATACTTCAGGTTGCTTTCCATTCATTATTGTTACCTCATTCATAGCATGTAAAGACAATTTATTGCTCATAGTACTAAAGGAAAAGACTTTTTCAGAAACTGGCCAGAAACCTGCTATCTAGATTTTCTCCTGCCATGACATACCTTAAAAAGTTCCATGCTTCCCACTCTTCCAGTAGCTCATTAAATTTGAAAGTTATCTTTGTATAAAGCAGATTAGCACAAGTGTTGTGAGCTTAGTGTTAAAAAAAAAAATCCCATTTGATTCTGCATTTCCTCTTATTAAAGCTAGGAAGAGAAGCTGGCAGCTTGCTTGCTTGCTGCTTAAGTTAGTGTCTTCATCTGGAACTTATGCCCTGAGTTTAACCAAGTACACCTGTGGCACTTAAGGATCTCTCCTTTTCACTCAGGCAAATCCCTCCTAACACAAAAATTTAAGTATTTTCTTAGTTGACCTCTAATATCACAATCAAATTAGCTGATTTAGCTTGTGTTCAGCTCAGAAGAAAGAGGAATGGAAAGTTACTCCCTCTTCCAAAGACCTCTGATATATGATTACTGTACGAGAAGGTATCCACAAATCCATTCAGGGCTGCCACTTTAGAGCTATCTACAATCTTAAGTCACCTCTACATTGGACAAAAAGAAGTCAGTCACGTTTTGTTGTACTGGGCACCAGTGTTTTGTGTTTTGCATGCAGTGATATCCCTCTTTGACAAGGAATTTAAGGAGTCTGTCTCTTATCTTCAAAACTATGCTAGGATAAGCCACGGCCTGTCAGTAATGCTCCAGATGGTCCACTGCCCTCCTGCATGGAGAAGATACAGAAGGCATTAAATGGTAATAAGCTGTCAGATAACTCAAAGTGTATATTAAAATTTTCTCTAATTTTCTGTGGAAAATACCCATATTTCTCCATTGGTGATGTTCTGCACAAAGAGGTCTAAATGTAGATACAGAGAGGTGGATATTACACAGGAGACTTGTAACTCATCTTTGTGCTATAGCTATTCTCAAAGCCTGAGAAGATCTGCCCAGCACTCATTAATCATAGGGTAATAGTTGTCATTAATAATGAGTTGTCATGCAAAAGATACTTTTTTTCTCATTATCTAAACCATTAATTTTAAAGCAGAATAATACTGGTTCTACTTTTCTTGATCATTGCAACCCGATTAAGTCACATTTCTCCTCTTTTTTGCAGCTAAATCTTTGTTTTCTGTGATGAACAGATTGGAAACTTTATCCAAACAAAAAGGGTACGTTTATTTATGAATAAATGCAAATGAGCAAGCATGGCCCTGAGTCCAGTGAGGAATACCATCTGGATGATTTGTCAACTATATTATGGTTTAGCTCAGTGTTCTAATGGAGTGCTTTTCTTGGAATGGGCATAACTGCCACTTTTGATTAGTCCTGTGTGGAGCAGGTTGTTGGGTGAAGCGAGGGCATGCATGCCCAGGTCCCAAAGCTACAGACTGAGGTAAATAGTTCTCAACAAACCAACATGATAATGTAAAAAGCAGAGCACAAATATATTGCCTGGCTGGATAGTTTTCAGAAGCTGAGCCAAGGAAGAGTTATTTTTGAAGCATCCCTGGTGTCTCTTCCCACGACCAAGTAAACTATACTCATTTCCTTTCTCCCTGTGACAGAATTTTTAGATATACAAGACTTTGTTGTTGTTTTAAATATCTTTTCCTCTTTCCCCTCTCCTCAGGCTTGGTGCTCATATTAGCCCCAGTGGGACTGCCTGCTATATAACATCAAACATGTTTTATATAGAAGTTCAGCTGGAGAAGGATGGAAAGGTGATGGATGTAAAGTTGGCTCACCTTGGAGAAACTCCTGTGGTAAAGTTAATTTTCCCTGTCTCTCACCTCTCTGTAGTTTCCCACCTGGACTCCAGCTGCTGTGTCAGGAAGTCTTTGGCTTCCTTTTGGTCTTGTCACACCTGCCAGCCTGTGCGTGACAAGCTACTACCTCTTTAGGTATCTGAATCTCTCACCTAAGCTTACAAATTTGGTTATAGGTATTAGCTACTGTGGCACTAAATAGTAAAGTAAAACTTATCTGACATGCTCATCTTCCAAGCATTTTGTAGTATCATGCATAAATATTTATATTCTTAGACTTCAATCTTATCAATACACCACCTGGATCTTAAAATGTTTTCCTGCCGAGGTGTAGTGCAATACATATTCTGACTCAATGTCTTAGAGCTGTTACCAGAGATTGTTTTCCCTTCTAGTTTCTTTAGGAGTATGTTCATTCCTACTAATAGGGATGTTTTTCTTGCAAAATTTTCATTAAAAGTATTGGAAAACATCACTCTGCAGTTCACGTGCTGCGTGCTGCAGTTGTTCAGTGTCTCAGACAATCCTTCAGATCGAAGATAAAACAACAAGCTGTTGTGGGGGAAGAGGGAACATGAACTCTGATCCAAATTGTTACATTAATTTAGAGTCAATTTGGTTTCTTTTTTTTTTTTCCAGTTGAAGTCAGCCCAGGAATTTCAAGTTGTTCTGTTTAACCAGCACAGGGCTGCAGATCTGTGTGTGCTGGACATTATTAGGATGGAAATGCATACCCAGAGAATGCCAATAAACCAAAAATTGCCTAAGACACTTTTTTTTTTCCCCAGGAAGTATTATTTTTTAAGTATTGTAATGGTAGTCTGTTTTTGTTGATTATTTGTTTTTTTTAAGCTAACCATTCAGCTAATTAAAAGTAATTGGAAGCAATCTTACTGTTACCTATGAAACGCTTTGAAGAGATGTTTCACAAAGGTTGGTAAGAAACATGAAACTCCTCTCTCTTGTTCTCATAGGTTTGTGATGACTTGGTGCAGCATCTAAGGTAAAGAAATAGCACAGTGTCTTGTTGAATTGAACAGAATTCCTGAGTCTTGTGTTTCTCTCAATGTCCTGGAGAAATCAAGGCAACTGAAGAACTAACACCTTTTTGGATATATTTTATGTTGGAAACATTTATGTTGGTTCCATATTTATGTTGGTTTCAGTGTTCCGTATTGGAGATTAGTGTTTGCTTTAACTGTTACTACCTGCTTCCAATTTGTAAATTCAAGGCCAAATCTGCAGAAAATATAATTGTGAAAAGATATTCCAGGAATCACTTATTTCTCAATTTATTCTACTGAAAATATCTAAACTGCTTCAGCTTCAATGGAGTGAGGGGAAAGAGTAATCTCCAATACATTGGTGCTAGCTGCCAGCTGAGAGCAGCCTTTGAATATTGGCATTTGTATTGATTGCAACAATTATACAGTTACTTAAACCCATAATTTTGGAAGTGGACTGGTGATAATTCAGAACTACAATTCAGAATTACAAATCTAGACCAGATATTACCTTTGCCCTTCTTCCATCAAATAACAAATGATCTTTGAATTGTCCTTGTGCAAATATCTTAACTGTACATATCCTTCAGGAGTTTGCCACAGCAAGGAAAACATGGTGGTGTCACATGGCCTGTTTTCTTTTGCAAATGTGTAGGAGTTGTTACTTTAATTTTCTCAAGCAGCAGTAAGGCACTACATATATAAGTGGGTTTTTTTAATTGCCACATTTTGTTCTGTCTGAGTAGTCACTGTTTCTGCTCAGGCCACACCTTAAAAGTCCATTTAGAAGTTCTTCACCCAGTATGATCAAAGTTCCAAGTTTTAATAATAATAATGAGTACATTTAAGAAATTGGATTCTTATTTAAACACCCTGGCAGAACAATTGAAGGGGAGGTAAAGAGAAAAACAATAATCAGTGACCTTAAGTATTTAGTTTCTCTTCTGTGGGATCTGTAATGCACCATCAGTTTCTCCAGCCCTCTCTTTCCTCAGAAGTGAAGTTATATTAGCTTCACGAGTGTAAACAGCCATGTCTTAATGCTCTTAACTTGCATTTTTTCTAGGTTTTTGATTCCCAGTGATGTTAACTGCCAGCAGTTTGGCTCTGAGAAACAGTATACAGTTACCACTGGCACTTGTGGGTACTATTTGTCTGCCTTCCTGTGTGTGTTAGGATTTGGCACAAAGTGAAAGTATTCCTTCCATGTCTCTTAGGGTAGTATTTTATTTGGTTGTAAGGCAGGTTGTTATGTGTAATGTTTCCTATAAGTCTTAAAAAAAAAATCATGATGAACCAGCCAGCTAATGCATAGTCTGGTGCTGTGTTTGTGCCTGTACCTGCATGCTTGCTTCCCCACTCATCCAGCTGGAAAGAGCTCTGGAAGAGCTGAGTGACTTGTCCAGGTTTCTGTTTAGAAAGGGTTTGTCCCAGTGTGAAATCCAGGCAGGCTTCTTTGGTGTCTCTGCTGACCCACACTGCAGCCACATGGCTACAGAAAGGGGAGTGCAGCGCTCTGACTGCAGCACTAGAGCTTAGTAAGGTTTGTAAAACCCACTTAAGCAGGTGAGTAACTACTGAGCTGGTTAGTCTGAGCAGAGTTCCAGGCTATCATCACAGCTAGTCAGAGTCTGCAGGAATAATGCTTTGAGCAGTCTCAACTATCATGCAAGCCACTTGTCCCATGTTCTCTTTTTTCTTTTTAATGGATATGTCTATCAATAGTATTTAAGACCTGTCTCTCTCAAAGAGAGCTGTGAAATGCAACATTAATGCAATCTTTAGTAATTTGATGAAAAGAACAAAGTACAAGTGTATTAGGGAAGGGTTACTACGTGACTAGCTGTATTGTTGGGACATCAGGAAAAGTGCTTTGCAGCTTATGAGCTTGTCAGATTTGTGTACTGTGCACATCTTGCTTTCAATAGTGCATATTTAGCCAGTGTCAGCTATAATTACATTGCTTTTTGCAACAGAGCCAAGGATTCACATTTCCTGATGTTTTCTAAGAAAATTTAAAAGCAATACTACTACGTGCCAGATCTGATAAGGAAGGGGCCTATGTCACTCTGAAATGGTACTTTTTCTATCAAATTAGATAGATAGAAAAGACTTATCTATCTCAGTAGTGTAACGGCAATCGTTTCATTTTGTCAGGATGAAGAATTATGATGCCTTTGGAAAGATTCTAGAAGACCTGTCAAATCTTTATAAGACTCCAGGAAACAGGTTGCAGTTGGTTTTTACTTGAAAAACTTTAAAAACCCCTAACCTAGCTCTTGTTTACTTACAAAACTAAGAATTTGTTTTCTCTCTTTCCCAGTGAAATGAAAGCTAAGGGATACTTGGCTTTGCAGGCCCTTGAAAAAGATCTCTTTTCAATGTCTCTTCTAGACAGGTAACTTGAAGTTTACCTTTCTCCTTCCACCCCCTTGCCTCCATTTCACTAAAAAACAAGCTAGCTGATCTAATTATAGAGCAGGATGTGGAAAGCTCATGAGTTTTCTCTCAATGGAAAGCTTGGAGCCTTTCTGCAGAACCCCAGCCATACTCAACAAGACGATGTACTGAATTCTAGTGCTTTATCTGCTGTGAAACTGGCTGGTTGCAAAGCTTTGGTCTGTGTGCATTTGTCAGAGCCAACAGGGCATCTGAACAGCAACAGTCACGCTTAAATCTTCCCATGGCAGATGTAAAATATACCTTTGCAGAGTCCTGTTGTTTGGGTATCTCATTTTGTGCTCAGGTGTTAGACTGTGAGTAGTGGATGGTTGTTTTCCTCTTATCCTTTATCCTTAATTTCTCCTTTCAGAGCGTAGGATTACAGATAGATGGGGAAGAGATTTTCCTAAAAGCCCTCTGGTAATTGTACAATGATATTCATTCTTTTCAGAACATCAGAGTTAAGGGCAGTGCTTTCCTTCTGGATTTTTGAAGCACTTTTCCCAATAACTTGCCTCTTAAGTGCTCTGGGCAAGAACGGCTCTTGCTTTATTTTTCTACAATGTTCCCTTACGAAGCATGATAACTCTAGGAACAAATACATGCCTGCTGATTGATGACATATCAGTAAATATCATTTATGAGTTAAACAGACCATCCATCCCCTCTATGATGTAAGCTAATGCACTGCAGAGCTTTAATAAACAGCTATGCAATTTTATGTCTGTATGTATTCAGCTCTATGGTCATGGTTAAGGTTAGAGATTAGTTCTGTTTGAGTTAGTTTATCCAGGTTATTGCCTCACTCTTTGCTCAACCTGCCACTACAATATTTTTGTCCCCTTTAATTTCTGGTAAATAATACTTCAAATTGGAACATGAAACACCTCAGATAAAGGGTTGAAACTAGAAGCCCAAGTCCAAGGAGTGATGTGTGACTGGAATGATGGATGTTTTGAAAGCTGTCATAACAAATGGAGACACAATCTACTGCCAAGAAAGCATCGTCTCCCTTTGATTAAGGGTGCAAATTATCTTTTACATTAGCCTAGCTAGCCATGCAACTCAGGAAACGCTAATCAAGATATGTTTTGAACTAGAACACAGGATGTAAACAGAATTACTGAAGTACTTCATGGAAAAGTAGGACACCTGGTGCCAAGAGCTGGAGGTGATTTATTTATTTATTTATTTCCTTTTCTTTCTGCATGGACTGAAAGAATTGTAATAAAAAACCCTACTGAGTTGATCTTTCTTTACAGTAAAGATTCTCTATTATAAATAAAACATGCAGTAGGGACATACAATGTCTGTATTCTCAGTGTAAAGACAAGCAGAAGGAGAAAATACAAAGAGGCCACGTGAATTATCAGCTACTGCAACATTGGCTTTGCAGCAGCCTCAAAGCAAAGCTGGTGATATTTTGAGGTTATGTGGGAAACCACAGCTTGGGAGTAACCCTGAGATCTCAGCAGTAGCAGCGGAAATAATACTCCTGTTGACTAAAAGGGACATCTAATCGGTTGATAAGGCTTTTGGCTCATCTACACTGTCAGAAGCAAGCTTTAACCAACCTGTTACAGTTCCTAAGAGTAATTCTAATGCATGCTGCTGCTATCCTGTTGCACAGCTTGATGTGAGTGTCACTTATGCAAGTATTACAACTTCCCCTTCAGTTTCAGAATTGTCACTGAATGAAAGTCAGCAGTTCAGCTAGTATTTTTAAAGCTGAACAATCGGATATTGTGCAAGAGAGAAACTTAATCTAATCTTTTCAATGATATCTGATGACTTTTTATGCACTGAGGGTTTAGCTGTTAAATGCTGACTAAGAAAATGCTGTAGTTTGAGCACCTACTGTAAACAGAGATGTACTCTTAGGAGGAATCTCCTTCTGCCCATCTACACTGCTCTTGTTTTTTTCCCTTTAGTGTCAAGACGTCTAACATATTTCCTCTACTGAAATGTGAAGTAACCATTTTTTTTATTCCTCAGGAATGCCTATGAACATTGAATTTTACATTTCTCCCTATCAAGTTTTGGAAGAAGAATTAAATCCTGGTAAAGCTAGAAAAGCAGAAATAACTGAAGTGAACTCTTTTAGCACTACCTGTTTCCTTAAGCCAAGTTCATTAATGAAACTCAGAAAAGAGATTTTAAAATCTAGTTCAGTAGAATTGTGATGCACTTCAGCACAATTATAATGTAAATCACGGAACTACTTTCTCATCTCTTGGCTGTTGACCCAAATTGAAGGTAGAGCGATATCAGACAAAATAATTGCTTAGCCAGCATGAAAATCATGGGTGGTTGCTTGATCTTTCTGTGGCATTTCCCAAAAGCAACTATTGCTGCTCTTACCATTGGGCAGCTCTGGTGTTTTGGGTCTGGTCTGGGCAGGCTTCTTGCTGCCCAAGGCATTGTGGCGGTCGGTTGGACCTGATCTTTAGAAGATCTTGCCATTGTGTGTTTTGTATGCTCAGGATTAATCTACACTGACACGAGGAAAATAATGCAATCCTCTCTCTCCCTCAGGTGCCCAGGTATGTGGAACAAAAGCAATTGTAATTGTTGAAGGCACAGATACGCTCCACAAACTTCCTCTTTCTCCACTGCTTGTAGATTCTCAAGCTGGAGAGGACAGGTAAGGCTCTGGACCCTTCTCAACACAAAAACAGATTTACAAGTCATTGGTACTAACCTCAGCCTAACTTACTTTTTTAGCTCTGCTATAAAAAGGAAGCTCAGTTTTATTGGTGGCATTACGCTCCATAGCTACACCCTCTATAACCTACAGCTTTTACAGTTTTCCCAAATGGACTTTAAAGTGATTGTGTTCATATTTGACTGTGTCAGTTGCACTGGACTATGGATTTATTCATAGACTTGAAGACAGAAGGAGCCACTGGAACAATATTTCTTCAATTCCTAGTATTCAAAAGGCAACTGCCACTTAGTTTCAGAATAAAGGACATGTTGAGGGATATTACACCTTTACTATACAAAATAGTTTGTCATCTCACCATGGATACATACATCTCATCTCTCTACTTCAGTGCTGGACTGGATGAAAAGTCTGAAGTCATTCTCCAAAATAAATCACTATAGAATGATTTATAGCAAACATCCTTGTGCACTGTTCCTCAGTTTCTGATGGCTCACTTTTCAGCTAGTCTTCACGTCAACCTTGTTTTAAAATGTTAAAGGCTGTAGTTACGTTCATAAGGCAAAACTTTCTTCTCAAGATAGAAAAAGTATGGAATGCAGTAAACTCACTGGGACCTGAGAGTGGTCTTGCACCAACAGTCAGTTTCTTTAACAAGCTTTTATTCTCTTTTTTTTTTTTTTTATTTTGTTTTTGTTTTTTTTTTGGTGGTTGTCGTTGTTGGTGTTTTTTTTTTTTTTTCCCAGTAACCCTGCTTTTTTGCCACTGACTGATGAACTCAGCATGGATTTGCTAGCTTTTTTTGTGCTGAAGTTTTACCAGCCTATTCCTATGTCCTCATCCAGTATGGAAGAGATACAGAGGCTCACAGGCATGTAGTAATTGTTTTTAAGACAAAGTCCTTCTGTGATTATCCGTTGCTTATTTGCTTTTTATTTCCCTGTGTTAATGTTGTGAGAGGAAATTTCAGGGGCAGAATGTGTTCTGTTCTGTCAGCCCAAGCGTAACACTTTAGCAACCAGTGCAAACCACAAAAGTTCTAAGGAACATATAACAATTACAGGCAAAGCTGTTAAACACTCCACCTCAAATTCCCATTAGCAAGAAAGGGAGTAAGAAAGGAGATTAATGTTTCTGTCTTTTCAAAGAACTAGTTTTGTTTTTAACATTAGCTTTCATTTACAGTCATAACCTAAATGCTAGTAAAAATCACCTGTTTTCAGGAATTCAGGTTACTGCCTTGAAAATGGCTCCTCTGTATGAGCTGATTGTTCAGTGTGCTCTTAAAGAGAAATGCGGTGAAGACTCATCTACACCCGTGTTCTGTTTCTTTGTGGTGAGTATAGCATGCATTTGACACACATTCTGCCCTTGTGAAAGATACATACTGAATCCTATTTCCCATAAGCAAGCAATGCAAATGTCCCAGAATCCCAAGAGTATTTAAATGCTCTTTAGGAAACAGTTAAAGTTTATTTACTAAACAATATTAGACCCTTACCAGTAAGAGTTTCTCATCCTCATTAAATGAAACAGTGTGTGTGGCAGCTGAAGTCATAATTTGTGTGTAACCCTAATATTTACTCTTCTAAATATTTTTCAGAACTTTCTCATTAATGTCTTAAAAAGAAACCATCTCAAGATGGCACTTAGCTAGATTTTTTAAAGCCTTTATCATGCTGCGTATCATGCTGTTCTAACAAATTTAGATAGCACTGAGAATATTGATTCCTTTTAAAGGGACTGGCAGGAAGAACTTACAACAGTGATGCCAGTTACTATCCAGAGCTGTAGATGGCTTACCTTTTAGTAACTGTTTTATGAAAATATATTAAATTTAGGCTGCCTTAAATGTAAATGAAAAGTTTTAGACTAGAAAATGCTTTCTGCCAGATTCATGTAGAGGGCAACTACCAACAAAGCATCAAAAATCTACTTTTTGCTAAGAAACATTAATTTGCAAGTGATGGCAACAAAAGAAGACAGAATTTCTTTCTCTTCTAGCAGGGTTAGCAGAGACCATTGCCTACATAGTTCTGGGACTTTAAGGTGATGATACAGAAGGCAGTAATATATCTACACTATGTTAAAATAAGGCTTAGCAAAGCTCTTCTCTATAAAACCCATAAGATGGGGTGAATTTTCATTTCCATTAGATATACATGAAAGCCTCTGTAACTCTTCAGCTATTTCCTAAAATATTAGTATTTGACAGATTGTTCTGCTTCTGAGTTTAAAGATTTTTATTTCCAGAAATAAATTACTAAATTTAATAGTAACCTTGAAATGAACGTAGATGAAGCTCTTCTGCTAGAAGAACACAAGAGGAAAAGCTCTTTTATTTTGCTCCTCAGTTTTTCTTAATGTAGACCCTGCTAATCAACTGTTGTTTGTTGACAGTTACCATTTGGCATCCTAAAGTAGGTAACACAATATTGCCCTTCTAATTTTTGGTATAGAACCATTGTCAACGTAGACAGGTGGCAAATATTTCTTACTACTTCCTCTTATCCTCCTCTTCAAATGAATCATCGGGAGATACTTTAGCCAAACATGCTTCTCCCAAGCAAGCAGAAGTGATGGAGGGAGAAAATACAATGCTCCAAAGAGATTTCAGACAAAAGTGTTGTCCTAGTTGTACGACTATCAGGCAGCACTGCTAAGATATTCTTCTGAGAGATCTTGGTAGTTGTTTCTATAGCCTACAGGACTCTTAAGAGCAGATGCAAGAATTGGTAGCACTTGAACCCTGACCACACAGCTCTGAGTATATTTGCCTAATCTGGATGCATTTGGGAGGGAAAATGGATCTCATTTAGCTTCCTCTAAGAAGCAGATAGCTACTGAAATGCTGAGACATGTGATGGTCGTGCTAGAAGCTTGTCTTCCAACATTACTTTTGTGCGGTTGCCAGAAAACATCAACCTTTACTTTCTTGTTTTCAGTGCTTGCAACATCACCATATTTGTTGTTCAGTCTCTTCCAGATTGCCCAAAGCAATGTTACTTCATAAACAAGGGCTCAGAAAAATCAGATGTAACAGGAGCCTTGGTCAGTAAGATCCCTTTTAGCCATCCAAAGTGTGTGCCTGGTGTAATAGAGATTCTTCGACAACAAGTGGCATTTAACACTCTTATTAGCAGCTGTGTCTCCGAGAAGCATACAAATGAAGGTAATTTGTATGGTTGGAAGGAATGGCAGAGCATTAGAGAAAAAAATAGCTTCTAAGCTGGGTGTTAACAGATTTATTGCTTCCTTGCCAAAGCTGTCATTACTTGTGGAGTATTTTAAATGATGAAAAAAAAAATCCTTAAGTTCAGTATTACACTCTGTTGTCAGTCTTTTTAAAATAAATCTCTGAGGCCTGATGCTTTTATAAGCATCAACTAAGCTGTCAGAGTACTGAACAATTAGATTTTACTGAATCAGTATTTTAAAACTCTGGCCTGTAATTCAGACAAAAAAGAGCCCAGGTTCAATGGGTGGATATCACTAAACAGTAATTTTATTTCTAGATGATTCAGAACTGCTTTACTTTGAAGTGGTACCACACAAGAACACCAGCTTTTCTGTCTTCTTCCCTCATCCTGTGAAAGAAAATTTGGCCTCTGGTATGTGTGGAATAATTGATACTGTCCTCTTTATTGGGCTGACAAGGGGCTCAGTTCTATCTAGACTTGCATTATGCTTCTCAACTACAAATACATTCTAAGGGCTACAATCAATGGTTTGCAACCCATGGAAAACACAAAGTAGCACTTGTGTGTTATAAACAGCTAACCAGAAAGTGTTCTATATTCAGCTTAAACCACAAAGCAATTAATTAACAAATTGCAACTGCTACTATTTCTTATTTAGGTGTGTTAGGAAAATTAAAGTCTTACATAAGACTCTAATATGAGCCTGCACACCCCTCTCCCTTGACTTTGCCTTATCTCTCTCGCAGTGTCAGAACAAAATGATGGTTTTCAATTTTTATCAAAATGTTTATTTTGAAATACTTGTATTCTGCTCTTCCTCAGTGCTAATTGATGTTATAACCTCCAGAGAAGTCCAATGTCACCTTCATTTACATCCTCAAGATCCCAGTCTAAATTCTAGCGATGACTTCATAACAAGAGCTTTGAAGCGGCAAGTAGTTTTACTTTGTAACAGTTGGAATGAACCTCAGATGTCTCTTTAACAGAAATACCATTTGTGTTCATGACAACATGAACTCAGCAAGCAGAAAACTTCACTCTAATAAAAAGTTGCAATAGTGAGACAAGTGAGATTAGTGAATCTTACCTCTTTCAAAAATTAACGATGGAGTGTTTCTTCCTAGCAGAGAACATGTGGGGCAGAGAAACACTTTAGAATGAAGACAGTTTTAGCTCTTCTAAAGATGTTTATTTCATAAACATGCTTTCTGAAGACCTCAGCTGATGACCATCTCATGATGTGTACAGCTTAGAATAGCATGGAAATGACTCTTTCCACATCTAACTAATACAAACCAGTGCTTCTTTTCAGAAAGTGAGGTCTGTATGACATGTCTAGACAATACCAGGCTTGTTTTCTGAGACCAATTCCATGGAAGGTAGATTGCTGTTATACACAAACATACACTAGAACAAGAACTGAGAGCACTAACTCATTCAGCATAAACTAGGATACAACTATTACCTGTTTGATAACAGCAAGCTCAACGGAGGCTGGATTTTTGGACCTGTTTAATTAGGCTGCTCTGCCCTAAGTCACAGAATACTAGATACTATTCCTGGAACCAGGTAGCTATTGTTAGAGTGGAAAAAAACATCCTTTAGTGTAGAAAGTATTTTAGAGAAGGTATGCTATCTACCTGTCATATAAACATGAAAGTGACTATTATAAAACTCATCAGGAATGAACACATTTCAATAGTCTTAGTTCAGGCTTTCATTAAAAGCACCTTTATGACCTTTTTTTTCTTGACCAAACCTTCCTTATCTTTGCATCAAAGCTTCTTTTCACTGCCAAGCTCAAAGACACATCACTTGATTTCATGTCAATGTATGTTTCTGATACAGCACATGTAGTTATACTGTAGCTACTATGTAATGTCTGTTAGGGTTTTACAAGGCAAAAAGATGGAAGGAGGCAGTGCTGGTTTTCACTGCACATACCATTTGGGTGTCAGCCACCAATTAAAACCAAAAGTACACTGAAGAATGGATGAAGTCTGTAGTAATGACTAATGTTTCCTTTCCTCCTTCAGTTGCATGTCAGTCCCAGTTGTCATGAGAGCTATCTTCAGGAATGCTGCCAAGGTGAAAGCTGAGAGTGAAACACAAGATGTAGAAGTAGACATGAAACAAAACCCGGAGTCACGACGTCAGCAAATGACGGATTCTAACAGTCCTGAGCGTCATTCTGTGGCTAGTCAGCAAGATTTGGTAGTGATAGGTGAGCCAAGTACTACAGACAGCCCAAAAGAAAATCTCTTCACAGCCAAACTGGAAGCTCAAAGTGACAGCATGGAGAAAGTAATGCCAAAGTAATCACAGCAACTTTGTGCAGAGTGGAGGAAAGTAATTCCACAGCTAGTACAAAGCTGTTATGATTAAGTAAAACAATCAGTTGTTTGATAATCAAACCAGAAAAATGTTTTCCCTGGTGGAGATTGCTTTTGCAGTAGTTGGAGAGACCTTGGAGAGTCCACTATCTATTTAGTAATTTGTAAATGTAGTTTCTTCTTTGCACGCTTTTCAATACATAGAAGTAATACTCTTGAATTTGCCATCTTAAGCTTCCAAATTTGGACAGTCTAACACTGTTCTAGTAACCTTTATTTTTGTCTATACCATATTCTACCACAGTATGGAAGAAGTTTCTGTCTAATATATATGCGATACATGTGCACTTGTAGAAAAGCAACCCAAGTCAGTGTTCTGCTAAATAAAATGAGAAAAAGTTGTTGTCTGAATCATTTTGAATGTACATAATTACTGCACAGCTAGGGCTGTCTGCATTATTTCAGAAACAGGCTCAATCAGACTCCCACTTGCATTTCTATTTTCCTCTAATACAGAACTAGTACTGAGTGGCAGCTAAACCAACAGCCAACCAACCAAGGATAATGGAGTCTTTAGTAAGAAAGTTATAAACTCAGTGTCTGGACCATCAAGTAATTTTTACTTTACCTTTTCTCTGGCCTCGAAGTGAAAAAAAAACCTAAATCGAAGTTTTATAAGTGTATGTTTAAAATATCAGTTTGTCTAGACCTGCATTGTCTTAGGCACGAAAGAACGTTACAAGCAACTTAAACCAAGTCCTAAGTTACTGTAAATCAATTTAATCGGTGTAAAATAGAGACAAGCATTCACAAAGAACAGACTTCCCAACCAGAGCAATTTGCAGTTACGGCAAACAACAGGAAAAGGAGTCAAATATAGAACACTGGCACAGAAACACGAAGTTGTCAGAAATGTGCATGTGTGGATGACAACAACATATTTCTGAGAGAAGGTGAATAAGCCTGATTCCTTCAAGTCTGGAAAAAAAAACCACTCTGGGAGTGAGGGAAAGAGTTCAGACTAGAAGGACTGGCAAAATAAATACAAAAATACCACAAGGAAGTTAACTAGACTGGAAATGTATTCAGAGAGGTTTAACAGGGTAAGAGAAGATGGTCTAACAGCGAAGCAATGGAATTGTCAGTAATTCTGCATTTGAAGGGAATGGTGTGCTTTCAGCCTTAGAGAAACAGAACTGTATGAGGAGGCAAAGAATAGTTTAACTGTGAAAGTGCACTGCATAGTGGTTACAAAAGGTAAGAGGAAGAATTTGACAAGGTGAAAACCCCTCTATTTTATATAGTGACTATAGTTGCAGCACTCTCAAACTCAGCAGCAAATCCTGTTCTATTTTGCATATCATCAACAGCAGCTTATTCTGCAAGAATAGCTTCTCCATAGCAATAAGCATTTATTTTTGAAGTATTAGAGGGGTTATTTAAGAGATCTGCTCCACTTCAAAACTACTGCCAAAAGAGAGAGCAAAATGCTGGTTTCTGACATGGAACAAAAGCATGTTGAGTAAATCTTTGGAGAGCTTTAAAAGTCATAAATATAACTTTCACAGAAAAGATTGAAAGCAAGGGCTCTTTTTTTTTTTTGGTCAGGAGCTAAAGCACTGTAAAGACTTAAAAAAATTACCTCTACTGAGAAGCAGAATCAGATTTCCCCAAAACAAAGCATCAGCCAGTACATGGTCCACAAACTGAGAACTGATTCAATTTAAGATAACTTTAAATGCCTTGAGACAGAAACACTAAAGTTGCTTGACATGATGCAGCATATCCAGTGATAAGCCCAGCTGCTCTACTAGCCAAACAGTCTGCTCTTTAACCCAAGCAAGGGTTGATCTTTCAGGACCTGTGCAGAGTTTCGCCTTGCTCTCAGACAGCAAGGAACCAACCTCACCATTATTTCTACAAAAGTTTTCACCGGAGCTGTCAACATCTTCATGTTTTCCAGCTTCATTTTCACTGCACTCTGTTCCTGCTGGATCCGTGTGATTGAGGTCCATGTCCTCAACAGAATCTAAAAGGTGTCCAAGATGTGGCTGCTGTTCAATAGAATTCAGATACTTAAGCACATCATCTTCATGCTTTCCAACCACATCAAGAAGACTATTTATCTTACTTAAAGCAGAATCATGTCCATTAAAATGACACCAGGATAAGAGAGCACTGAAAAATGAAGAAAAACAACAACAAAATGATTACACATGCTACGCAGACTTCCAGTTGTTGAAGGGAGACAGGCTACTCCCTGTATTTAAGACCTGAGAATTCTCAGGTTGCTCTACATGGGACAGATTTACAACACACTTTAAAACAAACACAAAACCTGCATGCACATGCCCTCTTTACACACCCTCCACATGCAATGACCTTAAGAAGCTTGTAACTTACTTCAGGGTTCCTCTGAACTGGCCACATGTAACCATCAACTCAGCACCCTGTCTGTAACCTTGATTAAAGCCTTCCTGGAGTGCAAGTTCTTTCCCAGCCTCAACTCCATCCATGTAGCCTTCCTATAATAAGAGCAGCAAAACAGGTTGTTCACAAGATGAAAATTAGGCCTATGACAATTTCATAACAACAACAAAAAAAGTTTAAACAAGTGTTCATCCTCTTAAATTACAGCTTCTAGATCTGAACATCCCTCCCAGCTATGCCCCCGCTGCCAGACCAACACATGCTTTTTGCCATGTGTTATGATTTACTGACGTGTGAGATTCAGTTCTTTTCCAAAAACAACTCCAGAAGGCCAGAAAATAAGGAAAGTGTTTTTAGAAACACCGAAAAATAAAGACAAATCTGCAGGAAGGCACGCTTGCTTTCATGATGACCAACTCCTGCAGGAAAAATTCCTTAAAGAATCCCACATACAGGTTTCTAGACACTGCAAAGCCTCCCCTTTAGCAGAGGTGCTCCCCTCCAGCTGTAATCCAGCTGCATGTTTTCAGGAAACTGATTCTCGAGCCTTGCTTCTCTATTTGCTGGATCTCAATTCAAGAGTTATACCAGAAGAAAAGACTGTGACGGAGCGAGTCACATGCACATTGTGACTGTTTTCAGTTACAAACAGATGAAGACTGTCATGTAAATTCATTTCTCTATATTCTAATGACATACCATACAATAATTCTTAATTTTTTTTTTCCACACCAGAACTGCAAGTTCTAAGAATTAATACTTCTGTTTGCTTACAAGAGAAGAAAGCTGGGGGCCTTGCTAGAGAAAGAGCCAGAAACAAAGTTTCTTAATTTTGCCCAACATACAGCTCTAACCTCACTGACATTTTACGATTTTGTAGTATCTACTCACAAAATACCAGAGGGATTTGTGTAAAAGCACTGAACAGCCCCTTCAGAAAACCAGTCTTTTGTTCAAGAGACTCAGACACAGGATACTTTTCCTTGGAGGACAATACAACAGCTCTATTGTAATATCCTTCCTCATCAACAGCCTACACAACAGTTTCCATTCATGTTCCTCAGACAAATGCTGCTCACTCCTAAGCAGAGGAGCTTTACTAGCCCCACTCTGACTGATAATGTATCTGTTGAACTAACCTGGGCATGTTTCTTGCCTACAGAATTCCAGGGAGGAAAAGGCCACAGAAATCAGCTTTCATAAAATCTATTTCTGACTAGAAGAAAAAACAAGCCAAAGAACTACCCAGACAGCAACATCCGATCGTGGTTCCACATGGAGTCATATGCTTTAAATCTGACTAATGAGGAACTCTACTTAAACCCCCCCCACATATTTCTTTCAGCTATGTTGCCCTACATCTGCTAGTTGTATACCTACGAGTAGGAAGCCAAGAGCCCACATCAGAACTTAGTATCGCCTTTTACAGATCCACATGGTTGGAACACGTCTTGGTAAAACTGTATCTTGACCTGAAAATTACTATGACAGAGTTTCTGTAAACCGCTGCTGAATTTTCCTGACAATCAGAAGAAATCATGCCACAATGACGCACCCTTAGCCCTCCTTAAATCAGTCATATGTGTACCAAGGTAAATATCAGTAAATAAAAAACGGTTAAAAATGACTACTAAACCACTGTTAGAGAAATACCTTCAATCTTTTTTTCATGGTGATGTTCCATTCCTTCTGTAGCAGATACATCTCATTTGCATCTTCATCAAACACGTCCTCACTGGATCGGTTGACTGCGACTTTTACCCAGGACATAACAGCAGTGATGACTAAAACCCTCTGTTTATGTGGCAAAACCAAAAAATAATACCGAGAAACTCTCAAAAGTCACTCTGGCTAAGTGGTAGGTTGGCAGCACAGGCCAAAAAAATAGGAGTTTTGAAGAGAAGTCATGCCAGGGGCTGATTAGTCAACCTGTACCTTTGTTTCCACATGGAAAAANTTTTGAAGAGAAGTCATGCCAGGGCACTGTTTCTACATGGAAAATAGCAAGGGCTCTTCAGTGTGCATCTGTCAAAAACAAACAAACAAACAAACAAAAAAAACCCAGTCAGACCATTACTCACAGAGAAACTTCTGAGGTTTATGAGGACAACTTGAGACAATGGGGTTTTCCCCCTTCTTATGGCAATGACACGCACATGGGCATCAAACCAGCGTTTCTACATGTTGCTGTTAAAGGAACAAGCGGGAGGAAACAACTCTATCACTTGATTCTGATAGAAGCTGACAGACAGCCCCATATCATGAGCTACGAAGTGCATGAAGCTCACACATGGGTAATTACCAGAGTTAATAACCGGCAAAGACTTTCACCTCTGGTTTTCAGTTTCCTAGCTACACCAAATACTTGTCTTATAAAGCTCCAGTAGAAATACGCCTTTGTATTTTGAACATAGAATTAGAGAAGAAGTCGGGATGGGATTATTTCGCCTTTTCCACTGA
This sequence comes from Urocolius indicus, assembly GCA_013401255.1. Lineage (NCBI taxonomy): Eukaryota > Metazoa > Chordata > Aves > Coliiformes > Coliidae > Urocolius > Urocolius indicus. Next base: position 397,578 of record WBNH01004199.1, on the reverse strand, counting down.
AGAAAACCTTTAGAGGCCACTCACAACTAATCCTGCGCACCGGTGGAAACGCTCAGAAGCCCACCGACACCGTTTCTTGCAGAGGCACGAGCGGCTCTTCGGGAAGCGGGGTGCCTGGAGCCGTCCCGCGCTCGGCCACGCTGCTTTCCAGAGCCACAGCGGCTGGAGCCTCGCAGCACTGCGGCGGCAAGCGCTGCATCGCCCCGTCCCCACGCCTCGGCTGAGCCCAGAGCCGGCTCGCGCCGCGGCACCGGCCGGGCTCCGACCCACCGCTTCAGGGCCGGCGGCCCCCCGCCAGCCCAGCCCAGCCCAGCCCAACCCCGCGCTGCGCCCCGGCCCCTCATCACACTCACTACCGCTCGCTGGAGGCCGCCATTTTGACTGAGGGCAAGCCGACGGAAGTAATCGGGGAGCGGCAGCCATGTTGGCCGAGGGCAAGCTCCGCGGAAGTGGCGTGTGAGGAGCCGCCATCTTAACCAGCAGCCCTGTGGCTTCAAAGCCCGCCTGGGACACGGGAGGCGGGCCGCCATCTTGGGTGCGGGCGCAGCCTCGCCCCCTCCTCCGGGAGGCGGGACAGTGTCTCCGGGCCCCGCTCGCCAAGGCTGCCGTGGGGCTGGCAGCCGGCGGGGAGCCACGGCTCTGCTCTCCTGAGCGAGACACGCGTGGGTGCCCCAGGTGTACTGCCCTGCCCCAGGTGCATTGCCCTGCCAAGGCTGGGGGACGCACGCTTCCCAGGGCACGGAGGTTTCATTCTCCTTTCAGTCATAAACTATGGATTCTTTATTTTTGTTAAACCTGCCTTGTTGGCTCCTGAGCCCTCAGCGGCCCCGTGTGTCAGGTGTGCCCTTGAGCTGACCTCTGCAAGGTTTAAGCATTAGAATAAGTCTTTTAGTTACTCTCCAGGGTGTCGGCAGGAGTCAAGCGTTTCATTAGTGGTGTTCAGAAAAAAAAAAAATTCTCATGCCCGGAGGTCTCTGTTCGCAACAGAGACAGAGGAGACCTGTAAACTTCATTGTAATAAAGGGAGGATCCGCTGGGGCGTTCCCCTGTGGGGGTCTCTTCACTTGCTGGAGGGTGCAGCCTCCTTTGATCCCACTCAGTTTAGGATTAGAATGCCTTTATTACAGCAGTGGGTGCGTGGGGGATTGCTCCTCCTAATGTGTTCACACCAACACAACAGCACACACGTTATATACATTTCAGAAAATAAACTACCCACCTATTACCGCCTGTCTCACACATAGGGAGTGATGCAGAGTGATATTCAGCGTGTTTTGAGTGGAAAATTGAGACATGCAGTCATATATGTGTAGCATGTATTCCTTTTAGCTCATCATCATACTTGGGAGTGTCAAAGGGGTGTTAACTGTAATATTAAGTTCTCCGTTAATGAAACAAAGGTCTGACTTCAGGCACTGTGGCCTTGCTGAAATTATTCTGAAGCTGTTTATCTGCTCTGCCCCATGATTTATAGCCAAAACCTAACTGTAGGGCTGACATAAGGCTCCCTCCCACTGCTTTTTATGCTGACCTTGCAGCCTCCCACTCCCCTGTGTGTGTCTGCACAACAGATAAGTGCCACTGGTGACTTGGATACCGTAAACCCTTTGCTTGCCATTCTCTCACCATTCATCACTTAAAGTCCATATCATGCTTGTAAATGAGGAGGAGGCTGTAGGAGTTTTATCTAAGCAAAGGAGAATAAGCCATATATTTTCTCTGTCCTGGTAACAAAGGGAGCACATTTGCCCCATCTCTGGAGAGGGTGATTCCCCATCTACTTGGCTGGCTGTGGGGCCACACTCACCTCACAGTGATTGTTCCGCGATAGCTGGTGGGAATCATCACTGCAGGGCGAGGGACACCCCTGTGAATGACAGCAGGGCCTGTCCTCACACCACGAGGCTGGCTGCTCTCTGCTGGTTGTATGCTGAGGTATGAGTTGCCAAGCAACCCAAATCTGTCTAGAAGCTGGTTTGTCAGGGGATGAAATGACATTTGTGCCTCTGGATGGCCAGAACTGTGTGTATCTGTTCCTCAGCAGTTACTATACATGCCTATGATGGCTAATTCCCTAGTCCAGTCCTGCCACTTCCACCTCCTGTCTGGCAGAGGCTTATTTAGCAAGCCCTGCCTTTTTTTTTTTTTTTTTTTTTTTTTTTAAACAGGCAACAATGCAGAATATAGCCTGCATGCACAAATGTACAGTCACAGAAACTCGTGACCCCTCATGACTGGTCATAACGGCACTACTAAACCTTGGGTTAACCCTCTCCTTATCGTCTTGCACTCTGTCCCCACAGCCTCTTGCTGTTTTAGACAAGATACACAGCTCATGGTTCAAAGTCACTGCAAATTTCCCAAATTCTCACTCTCTCAGTTTAAATGTCTTATATTTGGCAAAGCTGATCATCCCACACAGATGCTTGTTTAAGATAAGTCCTTACAGCCATGAGAAACAATGAAGAAAGCTTGTATTCCCACCCCTTTCTCTTAGTAGTTGTGGGTGGATAATTTGGTGAATCATATTGTATATGTAGAACAGCATTGTTGGGTTATGAAGTGCAGTCCCAACTTGAAGACAAGCTGATTGTGTGCTGATGGCTTTGACAGATCTGCTGAGGGGGCTTGAGGGTAAGGTGTAGTGCCTCAGGGTATGGATGTTTTCTACACCTATAGTGTTCTAGATAAAGCAGCTTCTGTGAATTATGGTGACATTTTGCAATGAGGCATGCCAAAGGATCAAACCATGAGAAAAACATTTCACAGGCTAGAAAAGGGTTCTGGTATTTTTGAAGAATGAAGAAAAGTCACCTGAAAATGTGAAAAACAAAGCAGTAGTTGATTTGTGACCTATTGTGAAGTTTGTCACCGCCATATCTAAGGTGAAAACTAGCTAATTTTAGGCTTGTGGTATGTATTATACCAAAGGTATCTCTGAGCCATGAACATGTTTGGCTCAGCAGTTACTCACTGCACACACAGAGTACTGAGGAGAGGTTGCAGAAGGGCCAGTACACAGTCACACAACTTAGGCCAAACCTGGGGTTGTGTGAGATAGTTACAAAGGATTTCTGTCAGCTTCATCTTAGTGGTAAGGTTTGACATTAAGCCACCAGCCACGAGTGATCACCAAAAGTAAAATGAACTATGAACACAGTGTCATGGGCTCCTCCTTTATACCTTTATTATTGTACAGAAACAGGTTTTTTTTAATTGGCTCTAATTTTGGGACTAATATCATCCTAATCACAGCTCTTAAATGATATTTAGATGAACTTCAAAACCAAATCACTCCTCACTTGTTCTCTGTAGTAAACAAGACTCAAACATCATGGAAAAGAGTAAGCTATTGAAATTTGAGGATGAAAGCTATAAATAGTGAATAAAGATGGTATATGTATTGTTACCAAATGTTGCACAAAGTTTCTGAAGAGTCTTAAACCAGAAGTCCCTCCCAAAATGCGTAATCTGCCTATGGTTGGGTCTGTAGTCTTTTCCAGGTACGTGCCTCCATTGCCTGGTCAGATTCTACGCAGTTTTTCTTGAATATGGTGAATAAACAAGACATTGGTAAGGCTCCCTGCAACAGCAACAAGCCAGACATACTCACATGCAGCTTACGCCTGTGTCCTGATCTTGGCTCTCTGTGCATTTTTCCTTGATGTGAGGGACTGTGGGGTTGTGTACTGCTGGCTGAACATTGCAACAGTGACCTCCAGTGCTTAAATCCTTTGCTTCCAGACCCACCACAGAGAAGGAAACGGTGAGCTAATAGGTTAACTGCAAGGTCATAGGCTTAATGAGGTTTTAAATATTATGGCTCACAGCACAGGAGACTATAGTGAAGCTAAATTAAAGAAGAGGTTTAAAATAAACCTCTAGGATCAATGATTATTACCAGGGCATGGTAGTAAACACACATTTTTGTGTTTCCCTATAACATCTCTCATTCAGGATATTAAGGCAATTTACTAGTAAAGCCCAATCACCTTCTTGTGATGAAGGAAAATAATACATAGGAGTCACTTCCCTGTTTTTGTGAAATGGCTTCTCTCTTCTTTAATAACGTACGACATTACACAACACTTTGGGTCAAAATGTCCCATTTAATGTCAGAAAAAAAATGGAATATGGAAAAGAGCTGGAAATTTATGAATATATCAAGAGTAAATGTCTAACATTCACTTCAAAGCACCGCAGGAATCCTAATAACCATTTTGCCATTACTTCTCACACAGACATTTTCAAGGGAGAGGATAGTTTTCTGCCTTTTTCTTCCCCTGTATTACCAAAACATAGACCTCTGATAGTTAAATATTACAAAAGCGCTGTTTTTCTGCTTGCAGAGTCATAACCATTTCATATCCTGGCAAAAAAAAAAAAAAGAGAAACCTTTCCTTAATATTCCATGGACTGCCAGCACTCTGTACTGAATTGTAAATGGTTAAGCAAAGGAGCATTTTCTCCACTTCTGCTTTCCCCAGGCTCACTTTGAACATCCCCAGGGAAACCAAGCTTGCAGTCTGAAAAACTATACTCTAAACTGTTGGGTACTAAACAGAGCAGCAGGTACAGTTCATTGACATTGACATAGTTCCCCTCCATCTTTAATTTTCTTTGGTTTGCTCCCCAAATAAGTGAAATTTATTGTTCCCAAATGTAGTCCATATTTTCATTCTGAAACTTCAGCAACAATTCTAACATTGCAAAAAAAAAAAAAGCCGTTCCAGCTCCAGGTTAATGCCAACAGAACAGAATGTAATACAGGACTACATTATCCTTCTCAAAATATACAACACAGAAGCAAGGAAGGAATATTCCTAACTATCTGTAACCTGTTCACAGTGAGCTTTTTACAATGTGAAATTCCACATGAGCAGGAAAAGGTTATATCAATAAAGACAAGAAAATGTAATAAATTCTACATTTTGTGCCTACTGAAATTGTGATGTCAGTGATGAGTCCAACTGGTTTGGAATCATCAATAAATCAAGACCCTGTAGCTGTGTGACTCAGATATCCTTCAGTAAGAGTTTTCTGTCTTATTGGTTACATTTTTTTGATGCTCGGCCGCCTCTTTTGTTTGCATAATAATTGATCATAATATGCAAATAGCTACTGTAAATGTAATTGGTCCAAGGAAAATGCTGTATTCTGCTTATGAATCTCCCCAGTGAATTGCATCTCTATTCAAATCACACAGACTTTTTATCACACCCGACGTTGCTCGAACGAGAGAGAAACTCCAGCTCCTTTCCTTCGGCTAAGAGACGAATTGCCCTCTCTGTTTTATCCCTTGTATAAACTCAGGCAAATGATGAAAAACTGCAGGAAGAGCAGCTGTACAATGCTGATCCAATTGTCTGAAGTGAACAGAACTGCTAGAAGGCATAAAACTTGTGGAGTGCACTGATTTCTTTGGCACCTGAAACCATAAGAAGACAATTGTTTCACTGACAATGCACAGTTTCCGAAAGGTTGAGGTTATGACAAGAGTGGTTAAGTGGTGGCTTTTGAATTGCATGTGGATTGTGAACAATTCCAGTACAGCATGTATGCCATACCTGCAGCGTATAATTGGTTGTTTGGCTGTGCTTGCACAAAGGCTGCTGGGCAATTCATATCCTCAGCTATGAAAGAAAGTAAACTGGCATCGCTGGGCCTCTTCAGACCAAGCTATACACTGGGCTCGGCTCCCTCCCACAGGGAGCTACAGCCCCCTGCAAAGCCATTGTCACCTCTACACTGCTACCCAAACTCTCCAAGGAGAGTCCTGCTAGGTGAGACAAAGCAGCTGCCCAGGACACTGTATTGCTGGGCTCAGCAAAATGGTTTTGCCCCTCAGAGCTACAGAGATCATTAGGGTACTGGAGCATCACTCTTATGAGGAAAGGCCACGAGACCTGGGGCTGTTTAGCTTGAAGAAGAGTGAAGGGGGAACCTTGTAGGACTGTTTTGGTTTTTCTTTTTCTCTAGTGCTCAGTGACAGGATGAGGAGTAACCGGCACAAACTGGAACACAGAAAGTTCCACTTGAATATGAGAAACTTCTTTACTGTAAGGGTGGTGAAGCTCTGGCACAAGCTGTCCGGAGAGGGTGTGGAGTTTCACAGAATCACAGAATCTCAAGGGTTGGAAGGGAGCTTGAAAGATCATCTAGTTCCTCTGGAAGTTTCCAAACCCACCTGGACACGTTCCTGTGTGACCTGATGGAGGTGGACCTGCTTTAGCAGGGGGTTGAGCTGGATAATCTCTGGAGTTTCCTTCCAACCTCAACCATTCTGTGATTCTTTTGCCCATTCTTACCTCATGCCTGCTGCTGCATCTGGGTGGGATATTAAATGTCACTGAACTAGCCCTGGCAGGGCGTTTGGGCAGTGGCTTCTCCTAGCTCCTCTCTCTCTCTCACATTCTTAGTCCTCTTAACTAATGCTGGAAGAGCAAGTACTACTTTGTTTATATCTCTGACTCTGAGTTATGCTCAGCCACCTGGAGGTGATGGCATGTAGCTAAATGCTCATTAATTTGTTCTCCTGCCTTCGCTTTAATGTGATCTTACCACTTTCCTGGGCTATTTTCTCAAACCTACAAGTACAGATACACTCACCCTTCACTTTGAAGCACTTTTGAAGGTGCTGTCTTCAATAGCAACTGTAGGTGCCATGCAGCTACCAGAACTGGGTATTTGATATTTAAATAAGAGAAACTATTGCATGTGTCATGTATTTAATATTACTAGTCTGGAAAAGACTGAGCACGATTACTCCTAGTTACTCTAAATTTATTTCACAGGGCTTGTCTGTCTACTTTTATGTGCAGCTACCTGCCTATATTTTGCCACTATATTTTGCTCAGAAACAACAAATGCAGTTCATCTGGCCCCATGATAAACCAGCACCTGAACAAGTAATGTTAGGCACTTTAACAAATGGAATTATTGTGATCAGTATCTGTCACCCTGACTTGTGCTGAGAAGCACGTTGGTATTCAGGTAGCTATTGATTTCTGGGAGTTTGCACTCAGGGTAACGCAGTTCTCAGCATGCAGGATCACAGAGGAGGGGAACTTTCTCATCAAATTTTCAGGAGCAGCAGGCTTGCTAGCTCTTTAAGAAAACTGAAACAGCAGTGGTCACATTACAAGCTCAGGCCTTGACTTTTGCATCATATGATGCATTCAAAGTCCAAAGCCACTTGTTTTGGCTCATCGGAAAGCTGCGGTGAGTGGCTCAGTAGCGTAGGTCAGGCAGGATTGGCTCCTATTTTAAATAGCAGGAAAGAACTTCAAAGGACTAGAAAAAAATGAGAGCTACGAACCATCCTTAGGTTTTCTGAAACAAATGAGGTCACACCTTCAGCAATACCTTTGGTATTTTGCCACTGACTCAACATATCAGCTGGCTAAATGTGACTAAACAAGTTTACAAGTAATGCAGCAATTACATAGCAAAATCAGAATGAATTCAGCACCACCTGAAGGCTGGGAATCAAATTCCATGGCCGTGTGACAGGCACTCTAAGTTAAAGAAGCTGAAAGGTGAAGGAAGGCGATGCGAGGCAATTTGTGCACAGAGACAGCAAAAAGCTCTCTGTAGCAACGAGCTACTTCATTTTCTTTCTTCCTAAACCCAGACTCCAGTCATTTCTCTTTCCAACTCCTGTACAGATATCAATTCCTCTGACAAACCTGCCTCTCTGGAAGAGCTTTGTTTGGGTAGTTTGACTGGGGTGAAAAATACATCTCAAAACAGGAGCTATATGTTAAATGTAATTATTTAGCAATTCCAAACTGATAACATTGCGTATTGTAAGGTTTTAGAGTAGCACCCCTGTATGGAATATTAGTATCAATGTCTATTCCTGTTATTTATAACTATGATCTAAACTGAAGTAAATTGTCAGTTCTGTTCCCAGAACTTTATTTTATTAAAAAACCCCACACTTTTAAGTATTTTTATTAATAATGTAACTAATTTTCTTTTTCTTGTTGTGAACTCTCATATTCTGCTGAGAAACACCCTTTATCACAATGTTTGTCAGAGGTATTTCCAGTTTATTAAAGAGACTGTGATTTACTAATTTGGCTGAAAAAAAAATCTGCAGGTCCTCTGAGAATCATCTTGGCACAAGTGAAATAGTTGCCTTCTTTTCTGCTAAGAAAGTAGTGTATAAATGCCGTACTAATGTGCTGAGGGCTACATTTTCTCTTCATGCAATATCAGCTTCTCAAGAAAATTCTCAGAATATATTAAGGCATAAGATGATGTAGTCTGTGATCACTGGAAACTGTAAACCCTCATTTGGTCTGTCACTCCTACCCCCGTATTCTTGTGCTAAGACAATAGACAAGCCTTGTTTCCTGAATGACTGATGGGGTAATGAAAATTAATAGTAGCCCCTATAAACACCATTGATTTTTGAAAATCTCAACGACTGACACCTTATCTTTGTGTTTGAAACGAGCATATGTCTGTTTGTTGCAATAAATGTAGGCACGCATGTATACCCTGATACCTGTGAGCATTGTCTGCAGACTTGGAGGAGCTCAGGGGCATATTTCAAATTCACTTCAACAGGGGCACCAGGCTGTGTTATAAGGATTTCTTAAAAAAATCCATCCTTTAGAATCTTGTAAGTAATCTCTTGGATATCCTACAGGCTTTCTTTCATAAAGTGTTCGACAAGGAGTTGAGTGGGCCCCGCGCGCGCGCGTGTGAAGCTGCCCTGATTGAAATGCCAATATTCTCTCTCTCTCTGTGCTCTGAAATTTACTGTTGCAATGAAATGGAAGCATTCCCTTGCATACCAAACTGAAGTGGCTGTGAAGAGCAACTGCTGAAACCCTTCGTTTATTTCATGGTTTCGGTTTAATTGACATCGGTATTCAATCCTTCCTACTGGCCTATTCGTTGTTTCTCTCTCTCCTGGATTTAGTGCACAGCAAATTCATTACTGAATCCTCTCTGAAAGGAAGGGGGGAAAAAAAGAGGTCACACTATGGTTAGAATCACAAGCATCTAATCTTAGTGTCTTTCTTTTATCTGCTTCTTTTTTCCTTACTTTTAGGTAGATGGACCTGCTTGAGCAGAGGGGTTGGACTGGATGATCTTTAGAGGTCCGTTCCAACCCCCACCATTCTGTGATTCTGTGATTTCTGACAACACCCACAGCAAGCAACCCACAGCAAGCAACCCATAGCACCTCTCCTATCTCCCAGTACAAGCCTCTGTTGAGGGAGACTATGTTAAGAGGATATTTATCTGTCTCCTTGACACCAAATAGCCAGTGCCAGAGACAGTATAATACACATTTCTGAATAATTCATGAAACAAATGATGGGCAAAAGTATTGCAAACAATGTATTTTAGGCATATTATTTAATCAGCAGCAATAAAACTGCTCATTCTGTAAGGAACATGGGTACTTTACTTAAATACTGAAGGATGAGAATTCCTGTAAGGCATAATTTGTAAGAATGATCCAGACAGCTCTAATCACAGACCAGGGAGCATGTGCATCTGTAGAGTAAATATATAGGCAATAATGAGAGGAAAAACAGGTCACACTCAGAATAGTGAAGAGTCACTGCTACCCACCAGTCTGGCAGGAATGGCAGCTAAAAAGTGTTTGAAATTAGGGTCGGAGAACTGGTGTGGTGTAAAATAGAGCAAGGAGGCAGATTTGGTAAATTCTTTCCTCGCTTGGGGAAATAAAAACAATAACCTGTAGAGAATAGAAACAATTATATGGGAGATGAGGCACAGGACATGGAGTGTTAGTGCCACTTCTTGGGGAAAAATATTGGAGGAAGGATATAGTAACATATTAAGGAGCACTCAACAACCTTATTGCTCTTTTTAGCATGGTGCAGACCACGTGAGGAAAAAGTTCCCTCAAACCTGTCTTTTCAGTAGCTCTCTTCTGTTCTTGGGACAAAATAACACTCTAGAGTTGTCACTGACATGTGTATGACAGTCATTACCTGTGGGAATCATGTGGCTTTAGAGGTCAGCTGTGGTAGGGACAGTACTGTGGAGTAAGATGGTTGTGAACTCCAGGACAACCACTAAGAAACTGTTAATTTATTCTGCACACACAGCTCACCATATTGTTAAGATGTGTCAAAACCACGGTAAAAGTTAGTGGCATCCTCCGGTGGCATTTCACAGCACTAATGCTACATGGCATATCGGCATGGGGACTGACTTCTGGTGAGAGCAGAGCCATTTGTAAGGTGGAGCAAGTTCATTATGCCTTCTGTAGCTGAGAACTTAGAAAAAGCCCTATCTCTTCACATGACCTCTGGCTAAAAGGAAGGGCTGTCTCAACTTCTACCGTGGGCTTAGGTTCTGAGTTGGTATCTGATTAGGAGTCAGTAGGTGCAAGGTAACAGAACCCAGTAAAAAAAGTAAAGTAGATGGTAGATGCTCTGTTTCTACTCCATTCAGTGAACATTTCCTAAGTATTTAGTCTTTTCTTTTTTTAATTAAAAAAAGAAGTGCTGTGTAAAAATATTTACAGAATCTAAAGCCCTTCAAAAGAGCCCTCTGCTACTAAACCATCTAAAAGCATGGCACTCATTCATTAAATAGCAATGAATAAGTTAAAATTGCCTGTAATTTGAAATGCTGCTGAAGTTACGTCCATTCCCCTGTTTGTTCTGTATTTACTTTTAAAGGGAGTTTCATGGCATTTTTAAGTTTAAACTCTTGATTTCTGAATTTTTCTTTGCAGTCATTAGCACTGAGAGAAACCAGAGGAATGGTGGATAAATCTATTTAATTGAGATAACTGTCAGTAATAGAAAAAAGAAAGATTCCTTTAAGTGAGAATAAACACTTTATTTGGCAGATGAGCTGCTGTCTTCTGCATCTTCCCCCTGAGAGGACAGTACACAGGAGGTAACAGGATATAATGCCTTTCCCTTCAGCAAGATATTAACAGATTTGCAAGATGTCTAGGTTATCCCTTCAGTAGCTCTCATGCCCTATTTTTGGGCAGCAGGGTGTCATAGTGAGGCGCAGGCCTTGAGTGAAACTTCAGCTTTACTGGCACCGATTCAACAATTCATTGACTCAATGGTCAGGATTTCAACCCGTGTGCCCCAGCCAAGTGCAAGGCACAGGCCGGCCCTCGATGTTTAATTACAAGGTGGAGGTTGTTCAGCAACATTTTGTGTCTGCAGCAAACAGCACCTTCAGTAAAATCTTTGTGGGTAATTGATGTGTTGCTACTCCTTTGTTGGATCAGAGTGGTGGCCTGACCTTAACCACGTCACTGTCTTCCTGCTGCATACATTTCCTCCCTCTGTAACAAAATAAGGAGCTTTACAGATTCTGAAGTAAAATAAAGAGAATGTGTATGCATATGAAATACATTTCCCAGTGCATTGCCATAGATGAAAATCACAACAAATGTACTTTAGTCTAAATGAATGAATGAAATTTAAGACCAATGCTGCAAAATAAATTTGGAGTGGCTTTTTTTTTTGTGTGGGGAGAACTCATTAGACCGTGGAAATTAATCACACTGTGTATAGTACCTCACTAGCAAGACATTACTCACTGCAAAATAATTCTGTTGTTTGGGGGCTTTGCATGTATACTAGATTGATGGTGATTCAGTGTTTATTGAGATTTTTGGTTTGCATCTCATTTATGTTTATGCCTACCAGATGGTCTGTCTTTGTGATAGCATTTCCTAGGATTTATTCTTTTTTTAATCTCAGGTTTGAGTGTGTGCATGATGAAGATGCTCTATAAACGAAAGAAGAAATTGAACAATATTAAACATCACAGAAGTGACTGCTAAGGGTAAAGCAAGCAGATTATGATTGCAAACAATAACTTAAGAGAAAAGCCTGAACTGATCTTGGTTTTAGTTCCAGGGAGAAGATCTTCAACTGAAACGCATTTCTTGCTGTGTTCCCAGTCTTGAGGTTTGGGATTTAAAGTTAGGAAAAAAAGCTAAAGTTGGTCAGTTTCTAAGAAAACTCTTCTAGTAGCAAGACAACTTTCTTCTAAATAACCCATTAAAATCTCATTGCCCAAGACATTCATGCAGGGAAGTCCAGAGTGCCTGACATTGTGTTATAATCGTAATGTACGAGCAGTGTAAGAGTTGGTATCTGTATATAACCATTTTGATCCCCCCTCCTCAGGATAGTGGACTGCTTTGTGTTAAACCCACTGTGCTGAGATTCAGTTTTCACTGTTGAATTTCACCAAAATCGGTGTTACAAGTTGTCTCCTTGTATGAGAAAGAAATCTTGGCCCCTGGTTTCCAGAAAGGAATGCTGACGAAAAGATTGTGGAACCCATAAGAAATCTTTCATCATTTCACATAATGGAAGAGTCTTTTTAGTCTTTAAGAGCTGGAACTTTATGAGCAGGAGTTGGGTCATACATCTTCAAAGAGGAGTTTTCCCACAGTAGGTACCAGCTTTTGACAAATTTCTAGCAAAAGGACATCTTGTTATAGGATGCTCTGATAAGCATTCCCTGTATAGATGTAGAAACAGGCATGAAAAACTCCTGTGTCAGTTTGTCACGAAAGGAAGCAATGCCAACAACAATTAGTTACATCACAGCACTTTGTTAAAGTTTAACAGTGAAGAGTAGGAGGCAGTGGTATCAACTGCTTGGTATAGACTACGAGAGGAAAATTGTTTTCTGGCAAACTGAATTAAATCCAGAGTGAGCAGAGAAGATTGTAGATGGAGTAGTAGTGAAAGATATGCAATACCTTCTAAATTTGTCTCCTTCACTTGGTAATGGCAATATTAACAGCTATCATAGTTAGAAGTCTTTCACCAAAACAGAGCTTTGCTGGAGCCTCCATTTCTGTCACAGAGTGGGTTAAAATAAACTTCCTATTTTCTCCGCCAGGATATGTTTCTTCCCATTTGGGTACCTAGGAAGAATCAGAATCCATTCTATGAAAGGAAGAAGGGGGAACAAAGTGAGCAAAGACTGGGAGATTCGGAAACTGTTACACACAACAGAAAGAGCAAAAGGATGAAGGATGGACAGCTGCTATGATGACTGCTATGTGTCTATACTATAAATTATTAAGAACTGAAAAACATATAGTGGTTGGTGTTAATTCATGTTGACCTTTTTTTTTTTTTTGGTATTCTAGCTTTTACAGGGTCTGTATTATCCAAATAATTTCCCCAATAATGCGACACATGCTTAAGGAGCTCACAGGGAAAAGACTGGTGACATTTCTAAAAATAAATGGCCTTCTGGCCTTCAGCAGCTAAAAATTTTACCGTGCCTTTTCTGTTTTTTCTGACCTGTGTAGAAGCTTTTCCTCTCTCCCCATGTGTTTGAGTTCTCCTGAACAAGTTTTCATTTCATGGAATCACTCCTGTAGCTATAATCACAGCTGGATTGGGCACCATGTCTAACTAACCTAAGGCAACCCAAATTCATTGTTTTCATGAGACCCAGTGACAAACAGAAATTACAGCATCCCTTCCCTGTTGCAAACACTCCTTTTTTTACTGATCTCTTTCTGCTTGAAGAAGAGAAAAAGCTATCAGCCAGTAATCTTTCAATAGCCATTAGTGAAAAGTGTCATATTTTAATATCTGTATTCTTACATGGAGGAACATAGCTATTCAGAGTGAATAGGGAATTACACGATCCTTTTGTGTAATCTTTCTTTCTCACTAATCTACAGCTATACTGTTAAAGATATCCTTGGAGAGATTTAGGAAAGCAGTTGTTTGCTCTACTTTAAATTAAAAGAAAAAAAGAAAAGCGCATGAATTCAGTACTGTTATTAGCTAAGTAATGCAAGTAGTATATGCCTCATCATAAATACATATATATATATATATATACTTTCCCCCCCACTAAAACGAATCCCCACTCTTTCTGCACAGCTCTCCTCTGGCCTGTAGGTGTCATCGTCTGAATGTAGATGAAATAGATAAATAATCTACTTACACGAAATAACTTTCTGAAAGGCAAGCCTCTTGGTAAGTAAGTACTGTTATTTATTAAGTTTTGGATATGGAGAAAGTACTCTAGTGTATGGGCAAGCATACAATATGAAGGATTTCTCTGCACATCATCTACTTTCAAAGGTGAAGTTGCTCAGGTTTCTCAGCTAAAATCCCATTTTGCTCAAAAGTCTTATCCCAACTATGAACTGGCCTGTCTTAATTCCACTTGTTGTCCATTCTGCCTCTCATTCTTGCTTCTTCTTAATATCTAACTTAGGTAAGACTCAGAAAAGTCACCAGAAAGACTGAAAGAGCACCATGTTCCTCCACCCCTTGAGGGCGTAGAGTGATGTGGTGGGCTATAGGTGTAATAAGGCTACAGGATAAAGCTGCAGTGAATTCTAGGGAACCATTTGATACTACAATTCAGTAGTATCAAATACCAATTCTCATACTCTATTGCCTACTATGTAGTTATGAACGCTAAAGCTTAGAGTTACCCAGGCTAACTGCAAGCCCTTTCCTGAACACCTAATTTAAAAACTTTTTCCATATTGTACAATTGATGCAATATTCAAGCATCACCAGGAGAACACTGCTCTATCCAAGGTGTCAAGTTCTGCCTAGCTGCAGTGGAAGTCAACAACAAACATGACATCCAAGGCTAATATAAAAAGTCCCATCATATAAAACTAGGCTGGTTTCACATAAACAATAAGCTAAAGCAGGATTTGATACCACATTAAAGGCTGCTTACATAAATGTTATTTGATCTATCATTGCCATGCAAACAACTCCATAAACAAGAGTAGAACAGCTATTCTGCTTGGCCAGTGCTCAGCTACTACAAGTTGTAGAAAGAATATTACTTCCTCTAGTGTAAGTTTCAGAGGGAACTCTAGTTCATCAAGAGCAGAGATATTGGAGCCTTGGACATTTATAGATCATGTTAAAGAGTGAATACTTAGGAACAGTTTTGAGAATGTCAGTTTGAAGTTTTCTCTGTAATAACCACCTGAAAAATGGGACTAGAAAAAGAAGGTTCTGTTTCCTATATGCAAATATGTAGTGTAAGAAATACAATTTAAAGAAGATGCAACCATGTGATTAAATAGACTTGGTAACTTTCTGTCCTGAGCCTTTTCTTCTCAAAGGCAATGAGAAATGGTATGATGTCTTTGTGTCCACCTCCTGGCCACGCTCCTCTTGATGCATCTCACGATGCCATT
Source organism: Urocolius indicus (assembly GCA_013401255.1). NCBI lineage: Eukaryota > Metazoa > Chordata > Aves > Coliiformes > Coliidae > Urocolius > Urocolius indicus. Next base: position 382,394 of record WBNH01004199.1, on the reverse strand, counting down.
GGCTTTCTCGGCCAAGAGGGCACATTGCTGGCTCATGGTCAGTTTATCATCAAGCAGGACTCCTGGGTCTCTCTCTGCAGAGCTGCTCTCCAGCGGTTCAGCTCCCAGCCTGTACTGGTGCATCCCCAGCTGCAGGACTCTGCACTTATCCTTGTTGAGCCTCATGAGGTTCCTCTCTGCCCAGTTCTCAAGCCAGTCTAGATCCTGCTGAATGGCAGCACAGCCTCTGGGGAATCAGCCAGTCCTCCCTGTTTGGTGCCATCAGGGAACTTGATGAGGGTACACTCTGTCCCCTCATCCAGGTTGTTGATGAAGGTGTTGAACAAGACTGGCCCCAGAACCGATCTCTGTGGAACTCCACTGGCCACAGGCCCCCAACTCTGTGCCATTGATCACCAGCCTCTGGGCTTTGTCATTCAGCCAGCTCTCCGTCCACCTCACTGTCCACTCATCCAAGCCACACTGCTTGAGCTTTCTGATGATGATGTTATGGGAGACGGTGTCAAAGGCCTTGCTGAAGTCAAGGTAGATCTCATCCACTGTCAGGTGGGGTGTAGGGCAACCCATCCTTAGAGCCATGTTCCTGGTGAAAAGGGAAAGCTTTCTACACAGCCTGCTGGGAGAACAAGTGGAAGGTAAAGAGTTTGGGAAAAGTTTATAGAAAAAAAACCTGACTCTTCTTCAGATACCTTGAACATTGTTTTTTTTTCTTCCTTTCTGTACCTAGGGATTTCTTGTGCCCTTGCAACTATTTTAGTTTACCTTTTTTACAGCTAGTCAGCACACAAGCCACTTCTTCTTTTGCAGGCTCTGAAACTTACTGCTGCATCGGAAAAGAGATGCAACAAAGACTTCCCGCCAGAGACAAGTTAGGGCTTTTTTTTTTGCTCCACACAGGATAGCCTGTTAAAGCAATAGCATGAATGTTTAGAAAAAAATCTCAACTTTTTCTTCCTTTTATCAAAGAAAAGGAAAAAAAATGAACAAAAACCCCCACAAACAGCAAAGAAACCCTTTCCCAAGCCCTATATGAGGCCCATACCAGAAGAGTTTCATTACCTCTAGCACAAAAACCAGCACATCAGTAACTGAGTTCAACAGTCTTACTCAGTAAAGCAACCTCATCCATACAGGCAAAAAATATCAATGCATGTAAATTACATTAGTGACAGGGATATTCTCAAGAGCAACAACTACACTGATCCTTGATGTTTTCTTTTGCAAAACAAGTAGTAATCCCTCAATATATCTCAGTAACACTGGAATGTCTGTGGTTCAAAGGCAGCTGACACTTGGGAGACTTAACTAGCTCCATGGCTTTTAAATTCAAGTAATTAGCATTTGATTTTTGAGCTTCATATTGGTAAAGAAAACTGGAAGTTATTGGAAAGGGTCCTTGTCAGAAAGTTGTCCTTAAAGAAAATGTGACATGATTTCTTTGCAATCAGCATTATTTCCAATTCTATAGAGAGGAAAAAAAATCCCATAGCATTCTTTTAAGTCCCAGGTAACTTTAGAATAAGGTGGGTTTTATTTTTTCAATTGTTGTTTGTTTTAACATTTCTCGGAGGAAGAGCTGTTAGGTGCAGCACGTCTCAATCATACATTGACTCACTATATTTTCATGTAACATTCTGGCAAGCACTGAGAATCTATTTTTTTTTGTCAAATTATTATTTATTTAAGAGTTTTCTATGTCTTAATGATGCTCCCGTTCTTCTAGGGAACCTTTTAACAGAAAGGATTTCAGAACCAGCTGTTTCAACATGCTGCAGTATGCCAGAGCCTCTGCTCTCTGGAACATAATGTTGAAATGTTAACTAAATAAAAATAATGAGTTGTTTTGAAGGAACTGCTGCAGGCTGGCTATTGTGTGTGCACCCCTTAGTACAGATAGAGGTCTTAAAAAGTTTGGATCCTGACTGAGCTGCATGGACATGAATTATATTTTTTAAATTATTTACAACTTCACAGTGTCTGTGGCTTTAAATTATTGATGCTAGTGACAGCAACTGTCAATGAGACAAAGCTTCCACTGAAACAGCAGCGTGCTATGGTGCTGGGGACTGTTTTGGTTCAGCCCTTCCAGCCCTTCTTTAGGAAAAATATCACTTCTCTCATGTTAGGAGAGCAGAAAAAAAAGAAAAATCATTATTAAAGGAGAAGTTTCCTGTAATAGTCTTTGATTACAGTGCGTATCAGAACTCTTGAGATAGCAGAAGTGTTCTAACTGAGCATGAAAAAGGTTGATCTTAGCAGTAAGTGACTGCATAATATTTGTGATAACACTTCTTTTACCTGTGAGGCTATAGCAGCAAAAAGGCCCCTGCTGCACCACAAAGGATGAGGAAGCACGGTGTGTTAAGAAAGACTTTAGGAGGTACCTTTGTCTCCCCCTGCACCTCACTATGCATCATCCAGGGTGGTGTATCTCCACATTCGGCCAGTACCTCGAGGACAAAGGTATTAACCTCTCCAGATGTGGTAGAGGCACTTGTACCTCTGTTGGTATAGCAGCCACAATCGGGAGTACCACAGATCATTCGTCTTCTTTATTGCTACTGCTCCCTCCCGCTGACCTGTGAGGCTGTAATTGCCTGAATCCCTCTGTCTGTATCTGACAGCTTCCTAATAAAGTTCAGTTGCTTCAGGTGCAAAAGGACACGCCTGTTTTTGTCCGGTGGTATAGGGCTCTGTTTTTCATATTGGTTTATTTGAGTTCAAAGCAGCAACACACTAGATGAAATTCGTGAAGAGGAAAGGAATACCTTATGTTATTTGGGCCTGGGAATTGGGTTGGACCTGTTACTGCTGAAAGAAGAGAAGATTCCTGATGTGAAAACATCAGTGAGCTCTGCGTGCGTGCTGCATATGTACTCAGAGTGAAGAGAGCTGTGTAGAATATGAAATTGCATCCTGTACTGCTGGGGATCAGGTGCTGGTTTGTATAAAGACAAGTGCTGTATCAAGAGTAGGGAAATGACTGAAGAGTGGTTCTCTGCAAAGAATTATTTTCAGTGTAGGAATTGTGTCTCTTTTGTGTCCTCTTGTGTGTGGAGGGGGAAGGAGATAATAAAAAAAGTTTTCTGCTGTCTTATAGGAAACAAAGATCATCTTAAGGACTTACAAAATAGTAAAGGGTGCATGGACACATGCCAAAGAACCCAGTGAAGCTGCAAGAGATGAAGCATGCTTTTATAGTTCAGGTTTAGTCTCACTAAAATGGAGACTGGATTAATACTGAGGCAATGGCTGCCCTCTGGTTGCAGGTCATCAAAATGCTAGGAGTTCTACGACTCCACAGAATCTAAATGGGGCTCATCTGTGTGGCAGCTTCACATCGTCCAGGGCCCTGGCCTCAGGGGGCTATCTTCTGGCCCATCAGCTGTGTAGATGAGAGTGGCCTGAATCCACATGGCATAAGGGGCTAGTATCTTTTTGCAGCAGAACAGCCACAATACATAGTATTTGACCTCAGCACCAAACAGGGGCCATGACATGATTTAAAAAAAGGTTTTCCTTTCCCCCCCGCCCCCCACACCCCTTGCAAAAATTATCTGAAGTAATGCCAGCACTGTGTTGTAACAATGTAATGCAAGTGCACTATGGATAACCAACAAGGAGTCAGGACAAAGACAGGGAGCTAAGCTACCTGACAGTGTGAGTGTACTGTATAAGACAACAATCCAAGAAAATATTTGCAGAAGTGTACTTGGGTGACTGCAGCTGCACTATTAAGGTCAGCAAAAAACCATCAGCAACGGTACCTGGTAAGCAGGCCCTGAGAAAAAGCTTTTCAGATGAATCTTCTTTCACTAAAGTACCAATGAACGAAGAAATAGTCTTGTTTGATTCCTTCAGTGTTATGCTTCACTGCTTCAGAAATGCAGAAGACTGCCAAGATAACCAAGAGGCTCGATTCCATCATGGGTTTATCTTTCTACAAACACCCCTCAAAGGCCTGATATTTGGTGGCTTACTTCAGCTGTGTCTTGGTCCCACCTCCTCAAAGCAACAATGCAGCATATTGTTCCGCCACCATTTCCCTGAACTTCATAACGGTAATTGCAGGAAAGTGTGCAGTATATTGATGGTGACCTCACTTTCTTACATAAATATCCTTCCAGTGGCTTTTACTGCAGTTAATAGGGAGACTGCTGACATCATAAGGAGATGGATCACATCACTTTGATTCTGTATAAAATATTTAGTGTTCAAAGGCACTGGCTATAGAGGAATTGCATCAGGTAGCATCTACAGGCTGAAAACATTAAGGTATTTTGATGTTAACTTGCAGGATTCAGCAATAATATTTCATTTTATAGTTTAACTACCAGTTACTGGCATAACAGCAGAAGAAAATGCAGGGACTCTTATTTTCTTTACATAAAACACTGAGTGAGGGAGATTAATGGGAAGATCTCATTGATGCTATGCCACAAAGAAATGAAAGGTAACAAAACAGAACTATTCATACAACATGGTGCAAAGAAAGCATTTTTAAGCAGAAAAAGAACATTTGTCTAAATCTATCCTGCATTTCTCTTTCAAAACCAGAAAATTCACTGAAGTGCATACATGAATTGACTACATTGCATTTAACATTTTTCAGAGACTCTCTATAGTGAGATAGAACTGTTCATTAGGTCAGACCTTTCTCACCCATCTCATGGGTTTATTGTCTCTGGCTGCCACTGAACACTGTGAGGTCTGAGGCCTTTCACATATCCTGGGTTTTGAGAGAGCTCTCTGGAGTGAGAAACTTGAGATGTGTCCAACTCTAAATAGTCTATCAAATTCAGGTAGATTTCTCCAGAACCTGTCTACCTGAGCACCCCAGTTTTTTTGGCATATCTTTTATCTTCCAGAGAGTTAGCCGATGACCAATACATAGCTCCATTATTCTTACCAAACTAGGAATTTCTGGTCACGTCTTACAAGTAGGGAAACTGAGGAACCAGTCAATGCCTCAAAATTAACCAGCTGGTGAATGGCAGAACTAGGAACCTCAGACCTTCCAAGCCCTAACCTAGTGTGACATCCATTGGGCACTGCTGTTTTGTTTTACAGAGGAAGGAGCCCAGACATTGAAACAAAGATGATTATTTTTTTTGTCTAGGTTGTGAATACAGCCAGACATAAGTGGAATCCCCCACCTCTACTGGACTTAGTATTCAGGGGAACAAGCAGCAGCCTTCTTTACAGCCAGAGAGATCTCAGATTGAATTTACCTTGCAATAGCACGATGGAGGAGTCAAAGAGCTGTGCAGGTGCTGCAGTTCCTTCAGCTCAGAGGAAAACAATTTCTGTCTACACAATGCTTTATCCTGCCCAAAAGCCATGGCTGGAAGGACAGCCTAGAGAACAAAATCTATCACAGGTGTAATTCCTGTACAGATAGAATTAAAAATGACCGACAACCACAGCAGTGAACAGCAGGTGGTGCTAAAAGACTTGAGATTAAACCTGCTTCTGACTCCAACGTCCACAATTGTCACCCAAGACTGAGGAAAACAGGCTTTCCTCTTACTTGCCTGAGAGAGATCTGTAGTTAGGGATTAGGCAGACACTACGGCTAAAACGGTCACACTCAGAAGCAGAAAGAAAAATTACTGGTACAAAACAGCTTAATATATGTGACCACTTAATATCCTGAAATATCATGGTGACAGAGTCAGCCCAATTCACATTCAAAACTCACCTGGACAAGTGTGACCTACTCTAGGTGGTCCTGCTCTGGCAGAAGGGTTGGACTAGATGATCTTTCAAAGTCCCTTCCAATCCTTAGTATTCTGTGATTCTGTGTTTTTTGAGCTTCTATTAAAATGTTATCTGGGAGATATTCTAAGGCTGGTAAGAACCTCAGTCTCAAAGTGAATTTTTGCCCGAACAAACAAAAATCTATTTCAAAGTTAAGTTCAGTGAAAGTTGAAGAAGTAGACAAAAAGTGTAAGATTCTTGCCTTGAACGCCAGTAGAAAATAAGTAGAAATTTTTATTTCCATGTCCCCTGCCCTAACTCTGAACATTCTGTTTATATCCATGGCAGATAGGAGAAAAACAAACCCATCAAAAATTTCAGTTTCACCACTATTAGCACAGTGCTTATTTGCTGTCTCTTCAGGCACCTGGTCCCCGGTGTAATACAAAGTGTAGTTTTACGCTTCACTCAGTTTCACAAAACAATGAAAAAGTTCTATTTTTAATTTCTGACAGCACATTAAAAACAAAAATTAAATAAAATTTTAACTAGCTGCTGAGAGAAGCCTGTATCAAACTCCTCACCAAGTACTCAGGGAATGAAGACAGCCCTCTGTCTTTAACTGGGGTGGAATAATGTCATGTTACATTTCAGGAGGCTTGTGCCTTTTGTACAGGTGGTTTCTGTGGACTAAAATGTAGGAAAAAACCCTCAGTAAGAAGAAACAGAGATTTCAGTAACATGTAGACATGCATAAAACCCGCTTTATTTACCCAAGTTTTCTGTATCTACAACAAAAGTAATAGGATGAGATTCTTTACAAAAGACAAGAAAGGGTGGAGAATACTCACCCAAACTTTTAATGCCATTTACAGTAAGAGTCAGTTTAGGTTGTTCTTAGTACCCAGTACATCCTATGGCAAACTTGACATAGGAAGTAATAAGTATAATAACTCAGAAATTCACAGGGAGTTTAAGTGCTGTTGTATTTTTATTTTCCTGGTTTGTGGATTTTTTTGTTTGTTTGTTTTATGTTTGGGTGTGGTTTTTTTTTTCCTTTAAACATTTTTCTCAGAGATAGATGTGCAGTAACATTTTCACTGTTTTTACTCAAGGATAGAACTGTTTATAATTCTGTTGTTAAACAAAAAAAATCACTCACAGAAATGGAAATGTCTGTTGTAGAAACTCAGAGTTAAAGTTTTCTTCCCGATGAGAATTAGAGAGGAAATAGAAAAGTTTGAATTTCACATACTACAATTTGAGTACAAACACACAGGCAGATCTCACAAATGAAAACTACCAGCATCGCTCTTTCATCACAGTTTTTGCTGCTTATGATGAAAGGCTGAATTGAAAATGCTTTGGAGAAATATTAACAAGTGTTATTGTCAAATGGAAATTCCTGTGTCCTATTTTGGTGCAACAATATTATAGGTAATCGGTCAAACACATTCCTACACTAGAAACAATCTGGAAAATCATTATGAATTCCTTTGGCATTCATAGAAGTGTTTCACCTGGCTTCAGAGCAAACCTCATGTAAAATTTCTTACCTGGAAGAGCAGCCTGTCTGGCTGACTGCCTTTAATTACATGTCAGAGGAAACTTACTTGTTGACCCCTATTAGCAGAAAGGTATGTGTTTAAGTGCAGGATGCCACTGCTATTACATGTGCTGTTACTTCTGGTAGCTCTGACAGGATGTTCTGGTATAATATTTGCAATGAGAAGTACACTTTTTTTTTCTCCTTTTCTGCATGGCTGTTTAACTGCTTGTGACTTCTCCTTGTTGAGCAAACACCCATCTCAGCTGAACATATGAAGTGTGTACACTGAAACGTAATTCCCAACTGCATTTAGAAACACCTGTTGCATATTACGTGCCTTTCCTCTCAACTATGCTCAGTTGTTGGTATAGCTTCTCGAGGTGCTGTTACATTAAGGATAGCAGCTTGCTTTATTCCTTTCCTTTCTGTGCTTGAGGAGTGAGTTTTGACAGTCTTCCCTAGAGGCTTCAGAGTAAAGTTTTACATTTGAGAAAGTAGTCACAGAACTTCTCCTGTCTTCCTGATTCCCTCGGCTATATCCTCTACTAGTTTTAATCTTATTCTATCTCAGCTCAACACATGTCAGCTGGGAAATGTTTGAGCTGAGCACATTTAGGCCATATTTCCCTCTGATATAAGGGTGGGAAAATAAAGACCAGCCAATCTGATACTGGGTCATCTAATGTGTCAAATGTAAGTTTTTCATTGAAAAGGCACAGATGAAAATTTGTTTTTGTGGCCCCTGCATAGATCCTGGGTAAGTAAAGGTCACATATCAGTGAATCAACTTACCTGTACAACTTCTGTCTTTTCTCAATGGAGCTGCCACATTGCTCTTCTCTTCAGGGAGAGAGAAAGTTGTAGATATCAGGGAACAGTAGATATCAGGGATACACTATGACAAAGGCCCAGCCAGGAGCCACAGGTGATGCCAGCACAGGCAAGGTACCATCCCCTAGAACCCAAGCCAAGTCCAGAACATAGCAAGATAAAAAGCTGGAAACAAGGACACACTGTGTGTCCAAGAGACAGAGCTAGAGACTTGCAATGCACATCACAGCTCTATCTGGGAAATAAAGCCACATTTAAGAGCAGAGATAAGCACTCCAGTGGCTTACACTAAGTGTGCTGGGCTGAGCTGAAATAGGGCTCTGGGGCCAATGGGCAGAGGGTGTGGGAAAGCTCCAGGTGAGGCTGGTCAGGGCTGTTAGAAGCCACAGGGCTGTAATGGTAGCAGCTGAATAGCTGGATCTTTTGTGTTTGACAAGAGCATGAGCTGCAACCCATGTGCTCTTCGGCTAAGAAATGAGCTGACGTACATGAAACAACAGGCACCAAGGGCTGCACGCTTTACTGATTTGAGGACATATGTCAAAGCCAAGAGCTGATCTCCTGCACTCTCCATCACTCTGTGGGAGCTGCCATTCCCTACTTCCTTCCCTTCAGAGCTCCCAGTGGCTTTTGTCACCTCTTCCTTCATGCCAGCAGTTGTGCATTCTTCGCTGGCATATGGCAAGAGTCCTTGCTGCTTTGCTCCCTCTGACTGCGCACAAAGCAGCTGGCAAAAACAATTGCATAAAGCAGAACTCCAGTGGGAATGGTGAGCTCTGAATGATTGCTGATCACCTCCTCGTCTTTGCCAAATGGAACAAGAAAAGAGCTGGAGTGAAAGAATGGAGCAACTAAAAGCTCCATTGGAGCCAAAACTCTCTGGAGATCTGGAAAACTCACAGGAAGTTTAAAATAGCACATCACGCTGTGCTTGCAAGCATCTGTATTAGGATGGCAGCAACAAAGGAAATCAGTTGGAAGGTTGCCCTATTTCTAGAATAGATATCTTTAATAGGCTTTATATGCCTAATAATTTCCATGAAATTCAAACAAAAAGAACATAGTGCTACAATTGTTAGAAGGAAATTTGAAAAGTATGGCCACCACACAACTGCAAAAAGGGAAAAATACTAACTGAAGGTGAAACCAGAGAACAGTCTATGACAGAACTGAGGCTGAAGAGCAATTTTTAAGGGCTAGATGTGTTCCCAGCAGGAGATGAGTCTGTGAGCAGAATAAAAAAAAAATTCTAGGGGCTACTGCAGGAAAAAAAAAAATCAGAATTAAACCTTCATGAAACATTTTGAGTTCACCAGGCAAAGAAAATCAGCCAGTCCACAGTAATACTATGGAGGATGGTCAGTGCTCTGAACTCGGAGACATAAGAAAATCCAAACCACTATGAGCCACCTGAGGCAGAAAGTCATGCAGAGCTCAAAGTTTCAGTCCGGCAAAAAAAGCAAGTGGAACTAGCATGTATTCAACTCCCAGGGTGTTTTATGGGGAAATTCATCAATATTTTGATGGGATAGAAGGCATGAAGGTTTAATGGAATGATGTTTTGATCTGGAAAAAAACTACTAGCTGAGCATGGCTGGAGGCGCAGAGCAACTATGGAGAGAACCAGAAGTAAACTAAAGAAAACTTAAATTCTGTGTGATGGAAGTAACGTACCTGGAAGAGTTGCACGTGTACATCACGATGCAGCTGAAGGTATCACTAACATAGCTCTGATTGGGAAGTTGAATAAGAAGGTACAAAGATTCCTTGAAATGCTGAATTATGAAGGGAGAATTGCCTCTAATCTGCAAGATGCACGTAGAGCATGAATAAAGGGTTGTAAAAATGAAGTCAGCATCAGCTCAGAAGTTATCTTGAAAGATGGGATTATGACTTTCAGCACAGAGCAGCCACGTGAGTGCGCTCGCAACACAGCTTGCAAGTCAGAGAAGAGTTGTCATTGTGTTGGAGATGGAGGCTGAATAAAGCACATGTCCTTTAAGATGTCCTTTATTGCTATCATGTAACTTTATAAACAGAAACAGTAAAGGAGAAGGGGTAGAAAAATGGCCAGAGACTAGTTCCAGGATGGTTTTTGTCAACCTCCATTTTAAACCACAGACACATAGTTCAGTCCTGAGCTGCCCAAGAGTCTCTGCCTGCCCTGCTATGTTTAACACATAATATACTTTGATCAGCTGTGAGGAAACTGGCCTGGAAAAAAACATTGGTATTATTTTGGTTATTTTAGTCTTTGGGTCCAAACTTCTGCTGAAGACAGTCAATATTGCTTAAGGAAATACAATATTTAACTGTGGGAATGGCAGAAAACCTCAAGGAGTTCAAGAATACTGGTACATTTTTTGGGAAAAGGATTTAAATGAGCATGCATTCAAATTCCTTTCCATTTGACAGCCTGACAGAAAGACTGGAGAATTTGGAAAGCCATGGCACCCTTATACATGTTTCACTCCTAGCTCAATACAGAAACGTGATGTCATCTTTCAGCAGCTCTTGATAGGCTACTGAGGAGGGAAGAATTGCCAGGATATACACAGCCTGCTTGATATGGTAGAAACTGTAAAGTCATTGGGTTGGAAAGTCTTATGTATATGGAGAAATTATCAAGCATGGCCAAGAATAAGTTGGCTTTTGCTTTCTTTGTAAGTTTTCTTTGTACTGATAGAAAAGTACATTGGAAGAAACTGGAATCTGTCAAGGCCTTTCACGGCTATCAAATGAGCAATCAGAAATCCAGCTTTGCCTTACTCACGCTCAGAGCTTGACAGGAAAATTTGCATGACAGCTGTATATTTTGTTAGACATGACAAGCATTTAGGTATTACTCTGTAAATTCATTTCAATATCAAATTTAAAAGACAAAAGTATGCTTGTATTGTCTTACTGTGTTGAAGTCTACCTCCAGTTGCCATTGCTCTGCCCACATTGCTTTACTGATGTGTTTTCAAACAGCTCTGCCCCAGCTATGACAAATTTAAACTTCTGCATGCTGCCCCTCCAACAAACTTCTTTGCCCTCCAGCTTTGAGTTTTACACTGTAGCTGAATATGCTGATTGTCTATAGAAATTCAAAACTTCTGTGATGCAGCCAGGAAACATTTATTAGTGATGAATTCTGCTAATAACTCTCTTCTGGGTTTTCCCAGAGTTTGTACTGAAACAAAGTGAGACTTATTCTGGAAATATCTGTACTGATGTCATTGTAGTTACACCATAAATGGGGGTAGCCCATCAACTGAACTGGAGTTACAGTAGACATTAATCATTTTTTATATATATTGATCAGAATTAGGTCCTGATCTTCCCATGAATACGCATTCAAGAACTCGATAAAGTTGAAGCATAGAGTCAGCCAAGAGTATAAATATGACATTTTAACCTCACATGAGCTGCTCTAGGTGGTCCTGCTCTGGCTGCCAGGGGGGTTGGACTAGGTGATCTTTCGAGGTCCCTTCCAACCCTTAAGATTCTCTGTGTGTGTCTGTGTGTGTGGGGGTGTGTGTGTGTGTGTGAGCAGTGGTAGTGTTTTAGTTCAAAAGGATATCTGTGATATAGTTTTATTTTACTGTTTTTCATGAAAAAACTTGGCCACAGCTTGCGGGAACTTTACTAAGAATGTGCCTTATGAATATCTAGGTTCACATCAGGTGCATTAGCCTCACATTAGTGAGGCCTTTTTTTTTTGTGGGAAGTGAAAAGGGGTATTTTTAGTTGTAGTCTACTGGGATAATGTATGCTTCCACTCATGAAAAGAGATGGAAACAACCATTTATGTGCAATGGGAATTGTCCAACTTTAGCTATAGATAACAGGTCATTGAGAGTAGAAGCACAGATTCTTCTACCCCTACACATTACATCTATAAAAGTGACCCTTGCAACTTTCCCCATTAACAGGTTCTGCAAAGAACAAGTATTGATTGAATAGGTGCCACCTTCCAGTACTCTAAAGCACAGAGCAAACCCAACCTGATGCTGTCCAGTACGTTGCCTGTTACTGCTTAATCTGCACAGATATACACCAAGAGAGATCAATTGAGGTCATGTTGATGTTCTTGTCATATCAGATATCACCAGACGGCACAACTGACAGTCAGATTCTCTTAATTAAGACAGTATCAGTTATTTTCCTTTTTTTTTTTGTGATCCAACAACACACTACACAGAGAGGTTCAAAAATTCTGTGGGCAGTAGGTGATTCTGAACTCAGAATTCCATTGAGGTCTTTGTGTGGACTACAACAGCTAGGGCATCACTTCATCCAGAGTTGTTTAAATTCTCTTATGGTAATCACAGTCTCCTCCTGTTATAATGCAGGTGTGCTGCTGTGACTCTATTAGCTATTCTCCCCGGAATTCCACTAAAAATTCTTACTGTGACAAGGAACATCAATGGGAGGAGGGGAAAAGATTTATATTGTAGTGAGGTAATGTACTCTATGTGTTTCTAATGCTACCAGTATCTGCTCAGAAGTTAGGTGTGCTATTACTCCTCTTCGTGGCCATACACAGACTCTTCTGTGTTATTCATACACGTTAATTTGCAAAAGATATGATGCAGTGTGTGTTTTACACACATAGAATCATAGAATGGTAGTGTTGGAAGGGACCTTTAGAGATCATCTAGTCCAACCCCCCTGCTGAAGCACATGTTTTAAATGATCCTCAGAAATGATTTGTTTCCTTGTCATTTGGCACCTACCGTAACTAGAGGTTCCTTTTCAATCCCTGTCTTGCTAGTTGTACTTTTATTAAGACATAGCAGCTAGAGCTGAAAAATAAGACAGCTAGCAACTCTGGGCTAGCAAAAATCTCATACAGTGCTTTTGGGAGCCTTGTTCAGAAAGCCCTTCCTATTTAGCCAGTCACTTAACTCCTTGATGCTTTTCCTGCTTTCCATCTGATCTGTGTCTTTTTAATTGTGAACACAACCTTCAATAGGAATTTGCTCTTGCTAAAGGACACCTAAGTTGTCATCCTTGTAAAATCCCAGAATTTCTTGTCTATTTTTAACACTTTGATCTGCTTTTGGCACTACTGGTCTCTCCTCTCTCACAATTTGTTTCCTTTATAGCCTCTCCTGATTTTCCTCTATAATTTCCCACCATATTCGTAAGGTTTCCCTCACTGCTGCACCTCTCTTTTATCTGTCACAAGTGTCCCGAAAGCTTTGACACTGATATCTCTCCCTGGATGTACACACAGGAACTTAAGAGAGCTTCTACCTTTCTGTTCTGAAATAACCTCACTGCAATTAACAGACTGCATGCTCATATTCCCAAAAGGTTAGAGACTTAATTTTTCAGACTTGTTTATTTTCATTTGTGTGGTAAAAGAATGGATTGAGGGAGGGAAACATGGGGTGACAACACAGTCAAAATAATTGGCCCTACAGCCCATGCATTGTAGCAGCTGAAATCACCACTAGCTCAGTTATCCAGGAAAGCTTGGGAGAGAAAAAGTCAGAGAAAGCCAAACAAAACTAGACATAGTTACAATATAGAAAATATGTGCTAGAATCATGAAAGTGTCATTTCACAGTTATTATAATGAGAACAGCCTCAGATTTCCCTTTTCCACTTTTCCGCTTTATTTACTTTGGAAGTGTGGAATTTGGGAAGATGGAGACAAAAAGAGTACAAGACAGCGTAAGAATAAGTTACAGATAAAACCAATTCCCACAAATGTATACTTTTAAAAACGTTGCCGACGAGCTGTATACATTTCTTCTTAAATTTGGAAGCTGTCCCTGCTCTGAGGGTGTGCAGGGTGGCTGAACCAGAGGACCTCCTTCCAAAGTTATGGTATTGTTCTAAAAAGCCAACAGAAACCTATTGCCTTTTCACTGGCAATTTCATTTGAAGCCTTTTAAAGAGTTCCACTAGCTTCTTAAATGATTTATTTGATTGAGACTATTATTTAGCGTATGCTTTGCTTCCTTCTTCAACCCAGTGTCCTGAACAAGGCCTCCTTGCAGATCCACTGCTTCCCAGACTTGACAAAGAGCTGTCATTTGTGATTTCCACCAGTTACAAGTATGAGAGATGAAATTTACACCTGGGCTGGACCGGTCCTGTGAAAACTGCTCCAAAGCAGATGTAAAAATTACTATGGTTTTAATCTCTTCAGTTTAACTTCCCCTAGCAATTTTCATGCATATACATAAAAGTAAAATCTATATGCTACCCATATTTCTCTCCAGGAAGGAACATAACTAAGGGAATGGTTATAGTTATTTCTGTTTCCAAGCTTACTTGGTTCTCAGTTATAGTAAATAAGACAAAGATTGCCTATAGCTTTGTCTGAGAGAGGAAGGTTAGTCCCAGACAGCTGTATGATATAGCAGATACTTTTCTCAGTGACTAAGACCAAGTATTTTATCTATCATATGATGTTCTCTTTCAGAACACAGTCACACTGGAATCACTCATTCTCAGCTTTTGTCCATCTTTTTTATTGCTAAAGGTGGATGCATAACGTACATAGATGACAAGGGCAAAGTTAATGTGGATTAGTTTTCTCAGGGGTTCAGGTTTAGCTGCTCAAATCAGGCCACTGCCTGAGAAATACACTTTGTCTTTAAAAAGAAAGCTCATTTCTTATCTTTGTGAAAGGTAATACCTCCCCTCCAGGAGGATCTCATAAAACCCTGCAGATTCACTACTTCAAAACGACTTTTATGTTTTTCCCCCCTACCCACTCCCTCCAGCACTCATATTGGCAAAACAGACAAAAAAATCCCAAACTCTTCCCCCCAATCCCAATCTGAAATCAAATTGCATTCCCTATCATAACCACTTGTTTTTGACAGATCTACAACAATTATGGCTTTGGAACCATTACATGAAATGTTTATTAATAAGGTAGAGCCTTTTCTTAAAAAAAAGCATTAAAAGCAGATGAAAAATGATTTCTGACTCTGCTTAGATTTCTATATCTTGTCATACTTCTGCATACTTTCTGAAAGTGTTTTATGATAATGACTTGCTGTTAGTGATTTTCTGAAGCTGAACTCTGCTCTGACAAATGTTGGCATTGCAATTAGTCCATTGAAAAACAGAAATGCAAGAAATATTGACTCTGGCCTATCCCTGTCAACCTGTTGAATCATATTGAATCATGTTGAAACATATTGAGTCTCCTTCTTTGGAGACATTCAAAATCCACCTGAATGAGTTCCTGTGTGACCTACTCTAGGTGATCCTGCTCTGTCAAGGGGGTTGGACTGGATGATCTTTTGAGGTCTCTTCCACCCCTTAAGATTCTGTGATTCTGTGATATTTTCTTTCTCCAGTCTACAAGGCAGAGACTACAATGTCTTACTGAAACATGGATGTTGAGCTCCTCTGAGATAACCTGCCAGAGGTGGAATCTAAGAAAGCTCTGGAAATTGCTGTCTCAGAGACACCCTGCCAGCTTTAGCTGCCTCCAACAATCTGCTGCAAATTCTCGTTTTTCATCAAAAAATAATGCTTTTATATTTTTGCAGTGGGCAATTACAGGCATCACAGATCACAGAAAAACAGATGTGCTTGCTGACCAGTTAACTTAGTCTTGCAGAAAACTGTCTACAGCCAAACAGCAGCAGATGCCAACTCACCCCTGTTCCACTTCATTACCTCAGTAAGATGTGAATGGCAAGGCTTGTAATTTGTACCACTTAGATACTAACATTTTTAAGCACAGGGAATTTCTTTCCTTTTTTAAACACCAAAGTAACAGCTAACATACACCTTTTGTGACAGCTGGTCAGAACAGCTAACGCCATGAACAAAAGAAACACAAATATCAGAGTTTTCAACAACAGAGCCTCTTAGATTATGTGGTTTTCATAGCAGTACATAGAGCAGGACAGTGAGCTCTGTGACATGGGTAGAAAAGTAATTTAATTACTGTGGATTTAAAATCAACTGCATTACACTGGAAAAAACCCAAAACGTCTGTTGAAACCAAGAGCAGGAGGGAGCTGAGTTCTTGCTCTGTTCCTTTCTCTCCCACACTCTGAGGAAGTAATAATTCTATGAATTCCCCTGTTAGTGTCTCTGCAGAGTAGAAAACCAAACCATAACCCTTCAGCAACACATCTACACATTGTCTGAATATTTCCAGGGTTGGTGACTCAATCGTGTCCCTGGGTGGCTTGTTTCTGATACAGGCCAGGATGGCATTGGCAGTCTTGGCTACCTGGGCACACTACTGGCTCATTGCTGGTTGGTAGATAACAGGATAATGTTACAGCTAAAGATTTCAAGGATAGTTTCAATGGTGGCTGTTGATTAACACCCCCAGGTCCTTTACTGCCAGATGGCTTTCCAACCACTCAGCCCCAAGCCTGTAGCACCACATGAGGTTGTTGTGGCCCAAATGCAGGACCTGGCACTTGGACTTGTTGAACTTCATCTCACTGGCCTTGGCCATCGTTCCAGCCTGTCCAGATCTCTCGGAAGAGCCTTCCTGCACTCAAGCAGATCTGTGCCCCCTCCCAGCTTGGTGTCATCTGCAAGCTTACTGAGAGTGCACTTGAGCCCCTCATCTGGATCATTGATAAAGACATTAAACAGAAGATGCTCCAGCACTGAGCCCTGGGGAATACCGCTGGTTAACAGCTGCCAACTAGATTTAACTCCATTCCCCATCACTCTCTCTGCCTAGAGATCCATGTAGTTTTTTTACCCAGTGAAAAGCAAATCCATTCAAGTCATGAGCAGACAAAGAGAATTCTCCAAGAGAATGCTCAGAGACAATGTCAAAGGTGTGCAAGGTCCTGTATATGGGATGGGGTGACCCCAAACACAAATACAGACTGGATGATGAGTGGATTGAGAGCAAACTCCATTGGGTCTCATCAGCCACTGTCATGCAGGCTGTGGGCTCCTGAAGACTTCCTCAGCTCCTCCTGAGGTTCTCCCAGTTTGGGAAACCCTACTGTATTGGCAATGGAGCTGCTCTCCTTAGCAGTTCTTGGAGCTCAGATAATAAATACTTCAGCAACATCTGTTTCCCTGGAGAAAAAAAAAGTAGACTTGCTAGAAACCATCAATTAAATTATAGAGATCTTGGTTAAAATGCTCATAGGATCTATTCTAGTTCTATTCCTAGAGGTTTTTCCAAAAATAAACTAGGGCAAAATATCAAAAGTTCTGCCAACATAACTGCTGAGTCTTCTACTGCTGAGCAAGTCTGCCTTGCTCATCTACACAAGTCTTGCCATTGAACTGCCTAGAAACACTTTTGGTGCAAGCAGACAATAGCATACAATTCCCCTGGCTCTGAGCAGAATGCAAAAATAATCCTCAACCATTGAAAGTGGTTATCCCTCGATATTATGGGTGAGCCACAGCTGAATTCAGCTAAATGTTATATTCTTTCCTCCCAAAAGAAGAATCCCACATGTGCATCTGTCACTTCACCATCAGACATTGCTTCACAATGGAATTTCGCTTTTGGTTTTGTGAGAACGTGAAACTTATGTTTTCAAGTTGCAGGTGGTTTTAATGCATTTTGATATCGGTATTTCAGCTTCTTTATCTGCAGAAGGCAACTGCATGAAACTATGGGTATGCTTTTCTCATGAAGATTTTTAAGGATGTAGCTTGCTGAATTATTTAAACCTTCCTTTTTTTCAAGCTGCTTGTAAAACTGCATTTGTAGTTCTTTTAAGTTGTTGACATTTCTCCTTGAACTTCTGATTTTTTTTTTTATCTTCATAGAAACAGGCAGGTAAACATCATACATTATGATGTGGAGCCTGAAAGTGTATAACCTGCCCATGCGAATTCTTCCCCCCATAGATCTACTTTTTCACGACTCTTCTGCATGATTCACTCTCTGTTTTTTTTGTGAGAGAAGGTGGTTAGTTATTAAAAATGAGAACGTTGATGTATCAAGCTGTGCAGTTTCCTGTGCTGGTAAGAATTGGCATGAAAATTATTTTAAAATTTAATCACTAATGCAAGGAAAAAGTTTTAAAAACTGTCAGCTAATAGCATGTTCTTCAAGGCGTCCCTAGAATTAAGTATTTTTGTCAATTATCTAGTAAGTGCCTAATTTGCTACTACTGAGGAAGAAAATTACATGGTTGCTTCTAAATTATTAAACAATATTTTGATGGCATTGACAGAGCAAATAGCAAGATATTGACCACAGTCATCATGCCATAGACAAATTCTTGCAGTTTTCCTTTTTATCTTTTTATGTGAAATTGAAGAGAAGAAAAATGTCATTAACTATCATGAACTATATGTGCAAACCGTGATTGCAAGCTAGGCCAGGAGTTCACCTTGCTTTAGATTTTCTTGTAGAGTCACTAATTTATAGGGATTTTTCTAAGAAAGCACACAAAGAAACTTGATTGTGCTGTCCAGTCGATTTTGTGGCTTTACAGGATTTTTGCTCTTCTTGTAATCATTGTCAACATCTGTTCTCAGTCTTTTGAAAGAAATGTCAGCATATTTAATAACATTTTAATAAAACAATACCTAGATTTCAGTCTCACTCCAACTTTACTGCCTTTGTATTTTTTCTTTTTTTTTGACATATTCATCAGAAAAATTTTGTTGTGTTTTGTTACATTTCAGTTGTCTGGCAGATCATTGTGTCACATATTGAAACACAGATGTCCAGAGAGCTCGAGTTAATGATCAGGTGTGAGGTGGACAAATAGTCTGAGATTATGGCCAGAGGAAGAGTGAAGGGCTACTCACAGTGCCTGGTGGAGGTGAGTTTGGGTTTCAGGCTGAGTGTAGGTGGTTACAGTATCTCTGACATGGATGAGAACTGACCTAGGGGAAGGTTTCTCCTGCATTATGAAAGAGATGAGAGATCTGGATGAGAACAGGAAGAAAAGGTGTTCAGAGTAGAAGCACGGGACTGTTTCTTTGAATTTCTACATTACAAAATTTGGGTTGATGACTATACCTGCAAGTGCAAAGCTGTGGCCTTATACAGGTATGATTGAAAGGTGGTCTAGGATTCATTACCAATATTAAGGGTGTACAGGAAAATGAGGTAGTGTGGAGTACTTTAAAGAATTTACTTCAATATTGTAGCTCTAGAAAACCTCCATGATCAAGAACGTTGTTTACAAATTCTGCAATAATAATTAAATAATCAATCAATGCCATTTTAGACTCCTCATTTGAAAGTATTTTTCCATCCTCTTATGAGGAAGCTCTACCAACACTCTTAGAATAAGTTGCTAACTTATTTCAAGTTGTAGATCAGTTAACAGTGAAACTTGGCTAATAGTTACTGTAAATAGGAGCTGGTCTATTAACACATCACCAGAGGAAATAAACACACAGAACTGCAGATGCCAGTCTTTTTAAAACCTTTTTATTTTCCTACACAACCTGTTCATGATGGCTTCTCATAAGGAAAGATGGAATAAATCTTAGCTCATTACACTAAAATTAAGGTTTTTCCATTGAGAAATATTTCAACAGAACTTGAAAATGTTTAGGCAAGTCCCTCAGTCCTACACTACCTTTTATTCACTCAATAGCTCATAGACTAGTTGAGTATCAGCCTCGTTGGTAGCAGTGATCTTTAGTGTTGAGACTAGATAACTAAAGGGTCTAAATACAAAATAGGAGAGAAGCTCAGGTAACATAGTGAGAGAATGGAAAAATTGAAGTGAGTCAGAAGAAGAAATGGCTTTAGGGAAAAGGAAAGCACAGTAATTCAGAGCCTGGAGTATCATGTCAGTGATGAGAAAACGTCTGGAAATGTGAACCCACAAAGTAGCTGCATCCCAAAAATTTATGCCTTCATAACATGTGATAGCTTGTGCTACTGAAACTTGGGAATCTCTCACACAATTTCTATGCCTGCACATCTTCTGCAATGATAAAGATCTACATTAATCCTCCCAAAGATGACTAACAGAAAGTATCAAGACTGCTATAGAGTTATAAAAATGAAGTCCTTGCCTGGACACAGAATCATATGCATTCCTGGTTGCCTAGGTAGGATCTTAAGCACAACCATCCTCCTGCTTTGTCCTAAGATTTTTTTTTCTCCTTTAACATCTAATCTAACCTGTTTTGCTGAAGGTTAAGCCTGGGACCAAATTGCCTCCAAGACATTTTTAACCTACATCACGTTTAGCATCCACCTGGCTCAAAACACTTCATGGATTGCTCCATTGAAAGCAAGTAGAGTTTTGTCACTGAGAAAAGCACACTGGCTTGAATTTGGGAACCCTCTCGGTGCCTCTGAGAGATGGTTGTTTTCACAGTTCTTCTGCAGATGTGTGGATACGGGCATGAAGAATGGGATTAATTTTATCTAATGTTAGCACTTTGGCATCCAGCTGAAGTTAATCTGGCAAGATCCCTCTGAAAGTTGATAGAAAGAGGAAGGGAACTTTGGAGGACTGTTCACCCTTCTTGCCTTACTGTGGAGTGACTCTGTTAGGTTACTATCTCTTCCAGAAAAAGAAACTCGACATCCTGCTTTTAGATCAGAAAAGAGGACAAGAGACAAATTCTATTCAAAGTTATTATTTCTTCAAATACTGTGGTGTCTGCACTGACTTTTAGATTAGACTCCACTAGTGTGGCTGAGGTATGGGCTCTAGGGAGAACAATTGGTCCTACTCTATAATATTAACATATGACATTATTCTTTTGCTCTTTTGATAGTTTTACATCTCCAGGGTTCCCATCAAGTAGAAATATCAATTCTGTGGAACATGCCTGACAAGATCCTCTATGCTTGACCAGAAGATTACAATGTTAGTCTAGTGCACTATTGCAATAGTAAAGTTGCAGTGGGTTGTCAGCGAGGATCACTGTAATGCAGGGAGAGAAATATGTTCTGCTGATTTTAAGCTCAGTGTTGTAATTCTAAATGGTTTTGTTGGAAGGTGCTTAGTCCATGAAATCATTAGAGAAACAAAGATTAGTTGGGCATTCCAACATCACTACCACAAGCCACTCCTGTGGTACTGCTTGGAAACAGCTTTTTTCCTCCCGTAGATACTGATGTTTATATTTAAAAACTTAGCTTGACCTCACATACAAGAACTAATCTCCTAAAACACTAACACTCCAGCCTGAGTAATCACATGTGGATCATCAGCTTACATAACTTACACAATATGTTACCTTCCAAATTTGAATAAAGAGGAAAATTACACAAAATTTACAATATTTTTCCACGTTCAACCTTTATTTTGATACTGTATCACAATCAAAATGGAAGATAACTGCAGAATTTCAAATCCAAAGTTCTCCAAAATTACTTTAGAGCCTTTTTTGAGGGAGATTAAAGCCAAAGAATGGTCCAGTTTTTAGAGACTGCGTCCCCTTGGTATGTCAGTGCTTAGTAGTTTGATGGATTATGATGCTGTTGAGTATTCAGTCAGTGTCAACACACCTTTTGGTGATTTTGTTCATTGTTTCCATTCTACTGGTGCACACATTTTCTCTCTGTAAATGGTTTTCCAGGAAATTTTTAGGCAAAGCTCCAGACTGCTTGAATCCTTGTATGTTGTACTCTCTGGCAAGTGTTCTTCAGAGAGGTCACAGAAAGCAAATTCTGGTGGTGACTTCTTTCTGAAAGAGCTAAGCCTACATAGCAATTTTGTATTTGTTAACATTTGGAAGCAATCTCTCTCATCTCACTGCACTCCAGTCAGGTCACTGAGTGACACAGAGCCTCCTCCCCACTCTCCAGGTACAGGGTCTATCACTGCCACTCGTAACTCCTCTCTCTACTGGAAAAGTCTGTCTACCAAGAGGTTAGATTCACCTTGGCAATTCCACACCAGATAAATAAATACAAATATCTCATGTCACGACCTTTCCGTTCCACATATTCAGCATGTTTCAACAGCATAAGCAGGTATAGTTCAGCCTCAGAATATATAAACACAACGATTAAAGTGCCCTTTTGTCCTAGAGTTTGGCACCTTGCAAGGCAGAGAAGCACCCTGGCCGTAGAAGCCCTGGGAAGCCAGCCCACAGGCTGCTGTGATTACTACAGGGACTACTCACAGAGGACAGGCTTGTCTCTTGAAAGTTTTTTTTGTGGAAGAAAGCGGTGAGCAAAGGGAGGAGGGGTGGAATGTTACTTTATATATATGACAAACAAATTACGTTGTCATTAATATTTCAAGTCTTTGTGTTTTTTGGTTTTATTTTTTGCAGAAGAGGGAAAAAAAAATGACCAACTCTGCTTTATTTTAGGATTTTAGTATGGTTTATTCTGAGATTTAGAAAACACAAGAGAGTCAGGCCTTCCAGACAAATGCATTTACCTTGACGGAATGCATTTGCAATAGCTTTACAACAATGGCCTGGAGAATACTTGCAATTCACATTGGACTTCTTTTTTTCCTGTCTTTTTTGTTTTTTTTTTCCTTACTGCTTGGAAAATGGACCTGGTTTGCGGGCCTGATTCACAGCTACCACACCTACTCTCTCTGCCCAGAGAGCGAAGAGAATGAATAGGTCAATCACCTGACATATTTCCATCCAATTTCAAGGGTAGAATGTGTTCATTTTCTGACTAATGGCATGTCATTTTGCAGAAGCCTTTGGTCGCGAATTAATCCTGGAATCAAAACAGATTTTCCGGGGAGCAATCTTCCATCAAGTATTGATTTTTTTACACTCATGGAGTCTGTACTCCCTAATTTAACCTGACAATGATTCTGCACAATGGGCTGGGAGCACCTTGGCAACTCACAGAAGGAACTTTTAGTGTCTTTTCTTTCTGCAAAGTAGCAGGGGGTTGGGGTGGGGAATGGTGGGAGGGGGGGGAAGAAAAGACCCAAACAACACAGTTATTCACTGGGGGCGTGTTTACTGTCTGATGTTTTATTTCTGATTATTTGGAATGGAGAAATAATGCTAACTTTAGAAGTAATGCAATCCGGAGATGTCTCTGAAAGGCCCATGACTCTGTGAAATCCTGTTTATGGCAACAATCCCCTGCTGCTCCTGCACCTTTTCCTCACCCCTAGAACTCCTGGATGCTAATAATACAAAACCTGTAATAGCATCTCTGGTTGTGGCTGCTGCTTTTATGAGATGACATTTTATTCCACAATAAATACACCAGTAAATAAATAAATAAATGCTTACACGCATAGAAATGTAAAAATGCACCCTTTCCCCAAAAGGTGATTTTTTTTTTTTTTGACTGGCCTCCGAAATCCAGCTACCAAAAGCTACCCTTTTGGATTTTCCTACAAGACAAACTCCTTTGTATTCACTCCTGTATGCTCTTGTTCTAGCTGTTTCCTCTATCTATTTTGACTACTTACAACAATGAGAAGAGATAAAAAGAAAAACAAACCTCCCTCGTTATGAAACAATAAAACACAACTGAATGAAAAGCAAGGAATCATTTAGAGACAGGAAGATTGATGGGACAAGATGTGAAGATGAAACCATCAGAATCAGTTTTTTAATAGAAAACTAAGATGGGGCATTTCTGTTTTTGAAGGTACCACTGCAAAAGGACAATAATGCAGTGCAATTGTCATTCCCAGGTTAAAAAACTCCTTTCTTAGAGATGAGAAGCAATACATATATTTAAGAGATAGTGGGTAAGGTGCCCATCCTTTTGCCTTATTCTGAAACTGGAATTGAAGTGGTTTTAAGCATCTTGCACAAAGGTCTTTGCAAAAAAATAACAACATCTCTGCTGATGATTTCTCCATTAGAAACGCTACATTACTGGAAACATTGCTATATGACCTGAAGAATAATACTTTTTTTCCTCTGCCATTTTAGAGACAATTTGAGAGGTATTTTGTGGGAAATATTTTTTCCTCCTTCTATATACCAGCCTTTCAGCTTTACTTCGAATAGAAGAAATACAAAAGCCTTTCTTGGCCTGACAAGAGAAGGTCTGGAGAAAAACACACCAGTCCTTCCTTTGGCTTGGCCACCACAAATCTAACATAATAGTTACATTTTTACGTGTATCATACCAGATATGCATTGAGCTGTAGATCTTACTGTGTATGTGTGATTTCTGAGTGATGAAACTCTGTCGTTATCAGTCCTAAATTCAAGAGAGGAGAAGAACAAAGGTGGAAGAGGAAAATGGCTTTGGAAAAGACTTGAACTCATTCTGTGCCTGGATGTATCGGGACCTAAATTCCTGAAAACTGGAATTCCAGAGCATATCTAGATGGTGGGTGTCAGGAGATTGGGACATTCCTTATTTCTACAGTATCTAGCAACAGGACAAGGGGTAATGGGATGAAGCTGGAACACAAAAAGTTCCACTTATATTTAAGAAAAAAATATTTTACTATCGAGGAGAGGGAGCCCTGGCACAGGCTGCCCAGAGGGGTTGTGGAGTCTCCTTCCTTGGAGGTCTTCAAGACCCACCTGGACACTTTCCTGTGTGACCTGATCTAGGTGAACCTACTTCTGCAGGGGGGTTGGACTAGATGATCTCTAAAGGTCCTTTCTACCCCCTACCATTCTATGAGATGCATGGAAGACATCCACACACAGTTTCAGTAATGATATTAAGTAATAAATCAGTAATAGTTACTCCAGAACACTAACAATACCACATTATTTTTCCATTGTACTATTTTAGGAATGCCTTGGAAACCACAAGATAAGTGTTTTCTGGCCTCATCAAAAAGGTTAGGGTGAAGAGCCCTTGTGTGAAAAGTTTTGAGTGATAGAATATGTTTAAATTGTTATGAATGTTTATAAAAGTGCTTCTAGGCATAAAGATGATGACTGAAATCATACATGGGAACAGTTGAAGACAGCTCTCTTATTGTTAAAGAACTCTTTTCTCCCAGGTTTGGGGTGTTTTTTTTTTTTTTTTATTTTACTTTCATCTCATTTTCCAGAGACAGTTTGAACGAGGACTGCTTCTTTTCTTCCTTGTTTTATGAAAGTGCCTTTGTACATTAGCAAAGTGCTTTAATAACACGCACTTTGTAAAAGTCAAAAGTGCTCTATTACCTGTAAGTATAGAAGTAAATAGCACTTGTTTTAATTGAAAACATCAAACTTTTGTAGCTCTAAACACATCAAAGACACATCCATTTGTGCATCTGTTCCGAAAGGTGAATTCCACTGCTTTTAGGCAGACTGAAGAAGAATCAAGCTTATTAGTGCTATGAGAAATTTTCAAATTGAAATGCCTTTCAACCTTCAAGTGGTTAAAATATGGAAATGGTTAATGCACTTAGCATGTGAGGCCACTTTGAAACAGTGAGTGGTTTAACCAATGATCCCCATCAGCAGAGATGTGCCAGCTGACCACAGGCAATGTTTTAGGTCACTCAGACTCCAAGACAGCACATTGTGGCTTACATTTTAATGAAACAGGTTAATCTGTAGGTTAACTAGCAAAGGGAGATTTAAGCTGTTATGTTTTACTTTACAGGACCATGCATCCAGCCTGTTGCTGTGGCTTGATTGAAGGACAATATGATTTTGAACCACTGCAGCTTGACATTTCTTCAAGTGTACTTAAACTTTATACGCACAGAAAAGTGTAGTGATTTACTTAGTGTCAGTGTAACAAAACTACTTCTAAACTCATTTATCTTCCAGCCTTCAAGACAAAACTTAAATGGCTTAAAAAGTGTCTTATATTTAGTTGTTCAGTTATTAACTTAAAGTGAAATAAGATAATGTCTCACAGGAGAGTAAAGAAGTGGCCAGAGTGATTTCTGAGCCAAATTGAGTTACGCTAATAAAGCTTTTGAGGCCAGATGAGGGGTACTGGCTCTGGCGGGGAGTATGGACAAACGATGAACACAATCACACACCCATGGCTTAACAAGTTACCATCTGTCAGCAGAGCTCTAGTAACGGACTGTGATTAGATTTCATTTTGATTAAAAAGCTAATGGAAAAGGAACAAATAAAAGCCCAAATCAATCATATCCCCAACCATCAAAATACTAAGAGCATTTTAAGCCTTGGTACAGGACTTGACTTCCCAATTTCTACAGGTTTCTTGCCCCTTGAAGGGCGAGTCTTCTTTTTGAGAAGCAGCCTGTCCACTGTAATTTATTTGTGTTACTATTTGCCTAAAGGCTTGTGTCAGGACTCCAGCCACGTGGTACCAGCATACACAAGTAGTTGTCTTTTTTCGAAGGTGGCACTGGTGCTTGGAGTCTCCACAGAGTAACATGTTTTGCGCCAAACCCTGACGTAACTTCCATGCTGTACTATGATGCTTCTGTGTGGATGAAACCTCCTTCATATGTAGTCAGGAGCTTCATCAATCTCTGAAAGCTACTGTACAAGAGTATAGGTTCCTGAAAGAGAAGGGATATTGCAACTACATGCAGAGGAGATATGAGAATCAAAGTGTCCTGATTCTCAGGGGTACACTGATAATAATTCCTTGTCCTCCGTACCATCAATAGCTTAGAAAGCCGTAACAAAATTTTCTCTCAGTCTTTAAAGAGAAGCTTAGCAAGAAAAAACACACTTGTTTTTGACAGACTCACTAGCTCTGTAAATTCCTTAGCCACCTGCTCCTGCACTTGGCAGTGTGAGCAGGAAGAGGTTTTACGTAAAGATTTCTTGCATAGTTTTCAGGTCTAAAAGTAGAAATGTATCCACATAAGAGTATTTTGGGTAAAATTCTGACACACCAGGATCAGTAGTCAAATTTCTCATTACTTCAAGCAGGCACATGTTTGCTGAAGGTGTTGCCCACAGCACATACAACATTCAGCTGGCACCAGTGTTTATGGTAAGGGGAGCAAGACACCATTAAACAAATTAAATCAACTTTCAATTTCTTGTAAAAGAGTGTTGAGTCCTCACCAGCTCCTTTTGAAGTCAACAGTGAAGGAGCAAATGTTTTCTGCTTTCAGACAGGAACCACAGTTAGGAGGTCTGCATTTTGACTTCAGATACTAACTTTGATAAATTATATTATTAATTGATTACCAATCACCCCTATATAAGGATGCACATAGCATAAGATATACTATAAGATGTGCTGTCAGAGAAAAAGAAAAGATCGTGTATGTATTTTTGTACATATCCTTTCAAATATTTGTGGTTTTTTTCTTGCTTTGTATCACACCAAAGATAAATTGTTTAATTAGAAGACTGTTTAATCACTTTTAGGTAAGGACTAGCTGCTTACAACTAAGAGGCAATCTGAATTGCTGTGTGGTGTTCTAGGATTGCTGAGTAATACTAACGGGGGGGCATACCCAGAAAGAAATAGCCTCAAGGGAATAATTGATGATTTAATGAACACAAAGCAAATATGTGTGGAAAGGTGAGGTGGTCACGACCAATCAGCTAAAGGTGTGACCTGACAAAAGTCTACATTACAATTTCTCCCAACTCATACAGGTGACAGTAATTCAAGGTATCGTCTCAGTAGCTCTGGTTGCTAATTAAATCCTCACAGTGTAAGGAAAATAAAAAGTTTCTAAAAAAACACTGCCAAAGAGCTGTAAATGTTTACCCCCTACTCCCTGCTCTGCCTCAGCTATTCTCTAGATCACATTTCATTCTTTAAGTAAGTCTATTCTCATCCCTTTGTTTTGAGGACTCCTGTCTGCACAGCAAGAACTATCTTTCTGATGACTCAATACACCACAGTAGTGTGCTCAGGAGTGCAGGTGCCAAGTCCTTATATGCCATCAGCACTGCTGACCTGTTGCAAACACTTAGTAGCAAAGGTGGAATAAAATGCACTAGCTTCATCCTAGCATGTTCACAGCACCCCAAAACTCAGTGAAGCTAACTGTGACATATTAATAGTTGTTGGCCCCAAGCTGCCTATTTCCCCCTCATATGTTGGGGCCTTTTACAAGTCTACAATAGGAGCTTACACCTCAGTCACACCAGTGGTAGGTCTGGAACCTTTCTGTGTGGGCAGGCAATGTTCAGAAGCTTATCTAGCATCTTGCTACTTCAAAAGGAGAGTAGTCCCATTCCCCTTTTCCTTCATCTTGACTACTTCTCTGATAGCACAATAAACCAAATTCAATTTACTGGTTTAGGGGAAAGCTAACTCAGGTAGCCCATGGATTAATAAGTTGTGTGAGCTTACCTTTTTTTTTTTTTTTTCCCTGGTTTATTGAGCTGAGGGAGTTCACATTGCAGTTAGATGAGCATCAGAACCAGTAGAAGAGAGACTACATAGCCAAGAAAAAGCACTGGAGACAGTAGAAGCAAGAGTGAACCCCTTTTGCAAGGTTTCAGAGGCACTCAGCTGTATTACCTCACCACACTTAATCCCCTTTATCATTGGCTATTGCAAATGACTGATGAAACAGGTTTTTTTTTGGGGGGTGGAGAGGAGATGAAACTCAAAAGAGAAAGCAAAAAGGTGGCATCAATTAGCTCCTAGGTGATCAAGATCTGAAGATCCTGCAGCTGTTTCTGCTATAGGTCTGCCCAGGACCTCAGCAGCAGAGGGTTTGACTTCATGTTTGCAATACACTGGGTATGTGCAGTCCAAGATAACTGTTCTGACAGTGTGCAGTGCCTCATTAAACCTTCTTGCTCAGCCCTGTCTTTGGGTCTAATGATACTTGTGTTCTTGATGTAAACAGTCAGGACAGGCCTGGGGAAATGAAAGTTTCTTGCCCTAACTATAGAATAGGAACCTCTGAGCATTCAGTGGCTCCAAGATGTTCCAGGTGAAACATTTGCAGGTTGCTCCTCTCCATGAGAGCCTTTCTTCCAAAGCAAAGCTGACTGCATAGCAACGGTCTGGAGGCAGCCAGAAGAATAGTTCCTTAAGAGATTAGAAAGGCAATGACCCAGTCAGTGGGACATGCTTTCCAGGAGCTGATCTCACCATCCCTGAGAGAGGTGGTTCAGGGCAGGCTTATGGAGGGTGAGAAGCTGTGTCAGCCCAGCTTGTCAGGCAAGTTTGTGATGAGGAGGCTGATGAGGGGTAGTGGGATGAAGCTGGAACACAAAAAGTTCCATTTAAACATAAGAAAAAACTATGTCACTGTTGAGGTGAGGGACCCCTGGCACAGGCTGCCCAGGGAGGGTGTGGAGGCTCCTTCTTTGGAGGTCTTCAAGACCCACCTGGACATGTTCATATGCTACCTGATCTAAGTGGACCTGCTTCTGCAGGGGGGTTGGAATAGATGATCTCTAACCCTACCATTCGATAATGATTTGAGGCCACACCAGGACATTATCTAGCAGGTCAGGCTGCCTTGGTGGGGAAAAGTGTCAGGGCAGGGTGGTGGGGAGATGGAGATCAGTATTTCTGTGGCAGGGATCAGTCCTGGTCCTGGGATGAGGTGAAACAGGGTCCCTAGGCCATGGGCAGGAGTATGGGGAGTCTGGTCCCTTCCAACCATACCATTCTATGATTCTATGATCAGTGCCCTGACAGTACCAGATGTTGCACAAGTTCACATCATTGAGAAAAGGGCCAGTGACCCCCAGAATCCATTTGCCATCTTGCCAGTTCTTCTCCAGGATGGTCCATCCTTGTTTCACTTCTGCCTTCTGAGACAGCTACGGGATTTCAAATTTCCCTCTTTTGCTGTTCAGAAATTGCAAGGGAGTGCCTTTAAAACTGCCTTTCTAGTTTTCTAGATGTTTGCTAATCCACAGATCCCTCCCAAGACAAATGCTGAGTGCTGGAAACCAGAATAATTGTCAGCACCGTGGAACCTGATTTTCAAACATGCAGGCATCTCTGTTGGTTGCAAGTACTGGAGCTGGCGTGCTTTAAATGTCAACACCATTTGAACATCTATGGAGGTCTGTAGAATTAACGACAAGAGAGGTTCTTACTGTAAATGTATTGGAAATGGCAGCATTCAGTTACCTGTAAGTGTTAAAACATTGTCTACTAAGAGCTGACAAAGCCAATCAGCAGATGCACGCTTTAGTTTGTCAGACGTTCAGCCCCTGAAGACCTGTTCTACCGCACTGTGTGTTCGCCTGGACATCGTGTTCATGGTGCCACGAGGAGCGGTCTGGCCCGAGATGATAGTGACTTCTGACCTTGGGAAAGAGAGAGGGGAAACTGTAAATGCCTCCAGGTGGTGTGAGGGGGCTGGTGCTCTGGGTGGTGGTGATGGCTGCACGGGTGCTGCAGCCTTTGTGTCTCAAACTCGCCTGTGTGGAGAGGTGCCAAGGAAGCTGCTGCAAAAGCTTTTGCAGAAAGGTAACAATGTGCGTTTCCGGGAAGCAAAGCGCATAGGGCTGCTCTCTGGGAGTGCCCTGCCAAAATGCAAACATAAAGAGTTGTAACATTTCAGGGGCAGTGGGTGCATTGGTATGACCTTCCATTTGGCTGTTTGGATAGAAAATGCCAGTGTTTGCAGAGCTAAATAAAGTAATTTATGTATTTTCATGTAAAAATATCTCTATTACTTTAGATTGCATTAGGTAGTGGAAAACAACCAACAGCCTGTATCATTCAACACCAGTGCAGATTGCTGCCAGTAATTTCCAGTAGTGACAGCCCATCTTGACAGGATAACTCATGTTTGAATTTCATCCATTCTACAGAATAACTTGCTGTTCACCACGGCACTGGGCTCTTCCGCCACATCTGAGACGAAAGCAGAAGCCCTCCTCAATTGGAAGCCTGGGTATGCAGCTGGCATCTTTTACTCTCCAGAGAGAGATGCTTCTGCTAATTATTTGTGCTTTGTGTAACATCCCTCAAAGTGGCTAGTGAAGACAGTGCATCTGCTACTTGAACCAGTGTGAGTGGCTGAGGTTTGGGATGAGATAATAAAGATGGCACTGCAACTCAAACTCACAAATGTCTTCAGAAAGCAAACACAGGAAGGCCACTCGAGTCACCAACTCGAGTTTCCATGCACACATGCAAATTTTTCTTCGCAGTTTTCCATTCACTCTCATTTATTGTTTACTATCATTGACACCACTTACAGTCTATTCTCACAGAATCCAAATTCTCTGCTGCTCATTCCCTTATTTGCACCTGCTCATAAGAATTTTTATGATTTAAAAACTGTTTTGAATCTAGGCAAGTGTATAAATATCCTATCCCCATCTCCTCTCGCAACATCTCCCACACCTACAATGACAAACCTCTCTGAACTTTCTTCCAGGAGCTTGTGTAAAAAAAACCACCACTTTGAAAAAAGTTGTTAGACTTTTATATGGTTATTTTACGTGTGCATTTCACTTTGCTGCAGGCAATGGCAGAAGGAAGAAAAAAAAATCAATCCATATTTTTGTGGAATGAAAAGATGAAAAGAAACAAAACCCCTTCCGAAATAATTAGCTGTGTGGTGTAAGGAATGAAATCATCAAAAATACTTGACCTGTTCCTCTGTTGCAGCTGCTGCTGCTGAGCCCTTACAATACACAAACACATTAGGAAAATTTGTTAGGAAGGCTTATTTCAGGGAACAGGCTGCTCTTGTTCTGGAGACTAGTGAATGCTAGCTTTTTTCTGAAGCATTGGAACCTCCTCAGTTCTAATTTAGGAGTGAATGCTTTAAAACTGAAGCCAAAAAATAACACAGCAAGGCATTTCTTAGGATTTGAATGTGGCCGCAACGACCCCAACTGAAAAGTTTTATGCATCTATATCTGCATTTATGGCACGTTTGTGTGTGTATACATAAAAATAAGCCCACACAAACACATAGAGTCATGTAAACATTTGCCTTAGTGTGAATATATCACCCACGTGTACACAAGTGGCAAATGTGATGAATCCTGCATCCTTTCCAAAAAGCCAGACATTCCTGTGAAATCTCTAAGATAGAGCAGCAAGAAAATGTAGATGCAGTTGGTATGGTTGAAAGACATGTGAAAAATAGTTTATTTAAAACGAGAGGACTTCAGTATGGCATAAACACACAGCCTTACCATGACAGTGTATCAACAGTGGCCAACTCCAGCAAGAAAGATTAATATTCCTTATAAAAATCCTGGTGTAGAACGTTTGTTGTACTGCCAACAACACTGTATAGGAGGTGATTTTTTTGGTCCCTGGCAATGATTTTTGCACAACTTACTGAGTAATCATTGTATACAATGCACTTTTTTTTTTTCACCACCATAAAACCTGCAGAAGGAATAATACAGCCCTCATTTTTCCTCTAGCTTCTAAGGAGAACTCTAAAATATATACCTCATGCCAGTAGTCCATAAACTCCAGTTCTGTTCAGCCACTATGCAACCTGAGGCTCCTAAGATCAATAAAATTATTGAACCCACAAATATTTCTCCAAAAGACTTTTGTGGAAAATTTAGAGAAACATATATATCTGTACGTAGGAAAAACAGACAAAGAGGTCGTTGCTGGTAGGAGGAGTAAAGTCTGCTGGATTTAGACTACAAGACAGTGAACATCAGAAATGTGATGCTCATGGTTTGTTGCCAGAGCAGTATGAATTCAAGAGATGAAACACATTCAGGAAATGGATTTAAGGAGGATGGATGACTGGCTCTGACAATTGCTAATAAGACGCAGAATGCTTCCTGCCAAGGTCACTGGTTTTACTCCGTTTCATTATCAATTATTAAATATCTCTTCCACTTATTTATTAGTTTACAAGTTGTTTTCACATGAGGGACACCATTTGGTGTCCTGTGTGAGGTGAATTGTTGATGACAAATCAGGCTTGAAGCAGAGCGGTGCCTGGCACAGAAAAACAGTTCTCACATGGGCAGTGACTTGCCCTCAGGAGTCTCAAGTAGAAGACCAAGGCCTATGTAGGGGTGCAGAGCCTGATCAGGGTTTTTTTTCTCTCTTGCTATAGGTGCTATACTGCATCAATGAGAAAGATAGGCCTGGACTTTTCTACCGGTCTGATATTTATGCAATAAGCTTTCTTTTTTTTCCAAGCATGGTAGCAGGGAATGTTCTAGGTGGCCAACAGTTGCCTTTCCATCCACAGACTCAATCATATCTAGGGCCGTCTTACCTTACGAAGTAAAAATAATGAATTTTAACTTTTCTTCTTTGCCAGAATGGCAGCTTAAATTAGAATTTACAAGACTGAGCAGCAAAGAAGGGATTTGGTCATATCATGATGGTAAAA
The DNA here is from genome assembly GCA_013401255.1 of Urocolius indicus. Classification (NCBI taxonomy): domain Eukaryota; kingdom Metazoa; phylum Chordata; class Aves; order Coliiformes; family Coliidae; genus Urocolius; species Urocolius indicus. Next base: position 349,313 of record WBNH01004199.1, on the reverse strand, counting down.
AATTGATAAAGGAAAAGGGCAAACTGCTTCAATATTGATATGAAAAACAAAACCATATTTCAGTTGTTTTTTTTTTTTTCTTCACAGAACTCCTTGTTTAAAGGAAACGGTCTCTGAGATTTATCAACAAAAAATGTAAGTATTTTTGGCAAGTCAGTCCTCAAAAAGGTAATTCTCCTTCTTCGGAACAAATACGGCCTATTCTTCATGTTGCCAAAGGAAAGAACAAAAAAAAAAAAAAAAGAAGATTAAATGTTACTGAGAGGCTGTAAGAGAGCAGAAAATTCAAAGCACAATCAGGTGGTGTAAATTTCCCTAAAGGACACGCTGAAACTCTGAGGCAGTGAATAGTTGTCTGCTTTCGTGGAGGTTAGGTGGGCTGAGGTTTTAGATCTATCTGTGCTCATGGATGACATTTGTGCTCATGGATGACATTTGTGCTCATGGATGACATTTGTGCTCAGTCTTCTCTTCATTCCCTTCATTTTCCAGCTTTGTCGTTGGAGTAGCTTCTGTGATTGCTCTTCAACCTATTACAGTTGCAGAAAGGTAGGTTAGCTTAAAAATTTGGAATATTAAGCGTCGAGGTTGTACTATCTGAAATGAGATCAGGAATGAGGAGAAGAGAATTTGGAATATCTAAAGAGGCAGTCACCTTTGGCAACTGGGAATAGGGATGGGGAAGAGGTGTAGCAGCCAATTCTATTGTTGCAGCTATTTGCAGAACACATCTGTCTTCACCAAGAGAAATGTATCATCTTCCAAAACTTGTCGCCTAGTTCATCTAGATATCAAGGTGTTGGGGAAAACTCTGAATTGCATCTGCCAGCTATATGTGCAGTCTTTGACTCAGTTCAGGTTGCACTATAAATGTCAAAGGCAAAGGAAAGCAGTGGCCGAAACACTGAAAAGTCTGAAAGGAAAGCGCTGTCTGACCAATCAAAGTGGAAAAAAGCAGCATGTTGGTTAATCCGGACTGTATTTAAAAATTACCTCACCAGCTCAAGAAAGAAAAGGTCTCCAGTACTGTATTTTAGCCCAACTAGCTGTATTCCTTACCTAACCCTGCTGCTTCATGAAATTTTTGGTTTTGGAGACTGGAAAGTCAACTTCACAGTGCTTTCTAACTCCAGTGTCTGTAAATGACCAAAAAACTTTGCTTCCTCATTCCTGTCTGCCACCCTGACAGACTAAGGTATCCTCATGCTTCAAGAGCTTGGTGCCACGTGCTGTGAGTACCTGTGATGAGGGGGTTCCTGCTCCAGCCATGGGGTTTCTCAACAGATAGCTTGTGAAGATGCACCTCCCATTCAGAGAGCTGCCTGAAAAGTCAGTGTGGCTCCGTTTAGCCTGGCTCTGTGGCAGGATATATGTTTTCCTCTTTGGGTGGGTTTGGGAGACAGCAATAAGCCTCGCTGCCAAGAGTGATCAACTTTCATGCTGATATTGCCCTGGTGAGGCCTCATCTGGAGTACTGCGTCCAGTTCTGGGCTCCCTAGCTCAAGAGAAACAGAGAACTGCTGGAGAGAGGCCAGTGCAGGGCTACCAAGATGACCAGGAATATGTGGAGGTTTCCAAACCTGCCTGGATGTGTTCCTGTGCCCCCTGATCAAGATGAACCTGCTTTAGCAGGGAGTTGGACTGGGTGATATCTAGAGATCCTTTCCAATCCCTACCATTTTGAGATTCTATGAACTGGGTATAGGCTTTGTTGGCCTCCTCTGACTCATTTTACTGCTCAGGTGCTGAAGGCAGAGAGCTTCAGAGCTCCTTGGTAAGCAGATGAGCATTAGAAGAAGAGGAAAGATTTGAAAAGAAATGTTGAAATCCTGTCCAGTTCTGGAGCAAACACTCAAGCAATGAAGGAACAAAGCTACTTCAGGTAAACCTACAATTCTGTATACTTGAACATCTACCCCCAGTTTCAATAGGCTGCCTCCAGCATGCAAAGTGTTGCTGACAGCAGCGAACACAAACGTCGTCAAACCTGCCGCAGATTTTGTTAAATTAAGGGATGAAAATTTGTGTTTATTTCTCTCTTGTGTTCACAAGAAACCAATAGTTCTGATTTAAACTCTGAGCCAGAAAAATAGACTTTCTAATACTAGACTTCATAAACAATTTCTACCGGGAGGCTATTTTACTTCACTCTTCCATTTAATCACCCTCCCACTGCAATAGGAATGGAATGCTTTTCCAGCTAGGGATTTTTTTTCATCCTAAATTATAATATAACTGCTGTATTTGAAACGTTCTTTTTCAAGACAGTATCCCTCCACAGTACGAAACAGATTTAAAGGAGGCCAAGGCCTGCATACCTTTTGTGCTGGGAAAAGAGCTGCGCCCATTTATTGTAATTTAAATGCAACCCTGCAAGATTTACTTCTCTGAAGAAGCTTTGTGAAAGCTTCTTTTCATTGGGCTTTGTGAAAGGAAGGATGTGAGACCAGACAGCCCACTAGTCCTTGGTGCTACACCTTTTCTGAGGCATTGGTGACTGGGCTTCTAAATCATAGGAAAAATGTGAAGAACTGTGAGCACTGGGACTAATGAAATCTGGTGCCATAGGATGTGCATCTCATGGCATCTTGGGAATTCAGTGTGATATTTTTTTCATACAGCTGGAGATTTTAGAAGGATTTTCTTTCTCCTTGTCCCGTGTTGATTCTCTGGTGTTAAGGCTGAGCTTACCACGGCCTTTTTCTCACCTGGGACTGTAATCTGCCTCTTTCTTCTCTAGGCTATTTTCATTAAACCTGTAGTTTTCTGTGAGGTTTCTCCCCATCTATCAGGTTAGTCTGAAACTGTCCTTTGTTTTAAAGCGTTTAGTTTCAAGTTGTATGAAATCTAAGGAGATAAAGCAAGCAAGCAATGAGTGGTTTCTTTATGATAACAAGCTAGCATGGCTATGTAAATATTTAAATACAGGCAGAACAGACTGCTTACTAATTGCTTACCTGAGACATGATTGAACTAGGCTGGAGGTGCTGGCTTTTCATGCGGGCACATTCACTTTTACATATTACACCATTACAGATCATTAAAATAGGAAAAAAAATCAAGCTGCTCACAGTCAAAAATAACTCTGCTGTGGGGTTCTTTGAAAATGGACATTATCTTCCTGCCCTCTACAAACCACCAATGGTTATTTACCAAAGAGGATTTAAATTTGTTTTAGGAAAATTATTTCTATTACTCCAGTAAAACAGTCTTAGACTCAACATTTATCCTTTAAAACAGCGTTAACTTGTTCAGAACAATCAGGTTTCAATTTTAGTGTGAAATTCAAGCCATTTCCAGATATAAATGTAACTTGTCGTATTCTCATCTTCAGTTGATGTCTGGGGCCACAGGACCTGCTTTTGATATCACACCTTTAACCACAGCAGAATAAAGTACGTTATAAATAATACAGACTCCTCACAAGCTTGATGTACAGTGAGTGTATGCTCAGCTGATACCAAGTGATTGATAGGCTTTTATTACCGTGTATGGCTGTTCTAACACATCTTAGGAAGAGACATTCTGTCAGTTGTGCCTTTTTTTTTTTTTTTTTTTTTGAACAAATGACTGTGAGTTTTGTGTTTTCCTTTCTCAGATGTGGTCTTTATTACATATTACCTGTTGAGTAATTTCTTTGAAGATGTCATGACCTGTAAAGTGCATATGCCAGTGTGTAGTTTTGATCCCTGCTCTTTGTGTTCCTCACTCTGGATGTATAGACTACCTGGTCAGTTTTGATCCCAGGCTAACTGATAAGACTTAGAGTCAGGTTGCTGATGCATATGCCTGGGATTGGGTATACTGCAGCACAAAATGGTGCTGCTTTAAGTTCTTATTAATAGTCAGTATGTGAATTTGTTAGGGCACCTTCAGAAGAAAGGATCTTAAATGCCATGGAACAATAGAGTATACTTTAAAAATATTTAACAGCTCATGCTCTTGTCTTTAACCTGTTTCCCTCAATATTCCCCTCCAGATTATCTCAGCAGCAGCTCGTCTGCCAGAACAATAGCTATAGTGACTTTAGAAGGAATATGCACTTGTTGAGAAGTCCCCTCTGAGTTGGTTCAAAAATAATGAAGAGCATATCAAGATTTACTGATGGATGGGTTAGAAAAAGTAATAAATATGAGTATAGGTTCACAAATGCCCAGGGTAGGTCTGATCTTGGGAAGATTTACACACGTCACTAAATGTATCCATGAAGGTAACATCGAAACATCAATAACACAAGTTAGGCAAATAAAGTTATCTGTGTTATGCACTTGCAAGTTCAGCCCTTTTAACTTCCACAACTAGTAACTGGGAATAGCTCTTGCCATTCAATACATAAGTGCTTCTCTTTAGACTGCATAACCTGGATGAACTGAGGAGTAATTTTGGGGAGTTTCATGCTCTTGTGTTTAAGAACACATAATTGAAATGAAAATATCGATAGGACAGAGTCAAGATGGTAAAAAACCCAGAGCACTGCCTTTGCAAAAAGAAATGAAAGAATCTTCATAGCTTTGTTCTCATTTCAATTGGCAGTTAGAAAGACAAGTTTGTATGTTTTAGAAGAAAGATATCAACAGTTCATCATGAGAGCATGAGATGTTAAAAATGAATAACATTAAAAACTAGCACAAATGACTGAATGTCAGCATGAGTTCTTCAACGAATTTGAAAGAAAGTGTGGGCATGCTGAGTTTACACACTGCAGTCAGGGAGCACACAGCTGCTGAGGCAACCCTGGCTCCTCTGGGATCAATTCCAAACTGCCACACAATTCACATGTGTGCAGTGTCCTCATCTCACTTTCTGACCTTCAGCATTGAGGGACTATTCTGTGAGTGAGAGAGAATATACAAGGTGGGAGATCTTCCTGTTGATGGTACTGATGGATAGACTGGATGGGGCAGGAATTTTTGTTAATTGAAAGCCAGGAGCTCATTAACTGAACACCAGCTACATGTGGTGTCTGAAAGGAAGTGAGTCCAGACCCAACAAGCTTATTGATGCTGTCTTAGTGGGGGCTGTGCTCCACAAAACCAGAATCTCGTGTTCTTTTAGGATTGGCCCCCTCCTGTAGTCCTCAGCACAGTTTTAGTACTGCCAAAGCCATTTTTTGCTGCCCCTTGAGCTCATATGTAAGTCTGTGGCCTGAACCAAGACCTGAGAGTGCATGTGATCTCACACACAGCTCTTGGGCTGAGAAGTGTTTTGCCATGCAGCTGGTGATCATGCAATGATACAGGAAGTTCAGTTTGCTTAGAAGCACAATAAAATTATAGACTCATTATTACATGAGCTGCTACTTGCCCTTATTGCAGTTGCTTTGGTGGATTATACAAGGCTGCTGCTGGCGTTTCAGAAGAAATCAGGGCAACAGGGGTCTGAAGTAAAAAACATGGTCAGTGCTGGTGAGCTACCTGGTGACTCTCCACTCTGTCCTGACCACCGTTGTCCATAATGTGGCAAAATGAAACATTCCTGTGAATGAGGAAAAATGCAGACCTCCAGGTCTGCAGAGCAGGGGGAGAGAGAAGGAAAAAAACCTTCCAACTCTTCAATTCTCGATTATTTTCAAGAACACTATGATCTCATATGGGAGTGATTCATATTATATCTGAATTCTCAGATTAAAAAACAAACCCCAAGAGAACCTTCTCTCTTGATGTCTGTTTTGCTTCTCGAGTGCTGGTTTAATTGAAGTTTAAGTCAGCAGCAGAGAATCTTTGCTTACCAATGCCCTGCTAATACTCCAAGTTTTACTCCAGATATAGATTTAGACTGTGACTGGTTGTAAGGCAGCTGGACAAGGGAATAGGCCATATAAAATATGCCTTGTACAGCTTTCATGTAGTTCTCTGATTTTAGTGCCAGCTTTCCTCTCATCATATTCATCTTAAAGGAAGGGCAGGGCACAGATAGAGCTTATTGTTTATCAAAGATATGGCAAATATGTCTCTTTTTTCTCCCCAAGAAGTACAAAAGAGAGACCATTGGAAAGCATTATGCTCCTAAAGCTCTTGGTCCTTAACATTGTACTTTGAAGTGCTGTCCTAGCCAAATTTGATTCTTTAAAAGCAAGTAGTAAGCAGCATGAAGTCTTATAGCTGGCTTTCAGTGGCTCAAAGGTAGGATCTATTTTGAACTTTCAGTGATCAGTGGAAACATGATTGATTCATTTGCAAAGTCACCACTTCTTGCGACAAAATAGATGCGGGTTATGTAAGTAATGGCTTGTTAGGGTCCTGTGCCTCTGAGGCAGCTGAAGTACCTATTGCATGATCCAGAGAGAAAGGTTTGCATTTTTAAATCGGCTAGGAGGAAAAAGACTCTAACCAATGTGTGCTTGTTGCTTTATCACTATTGAATGAAAAGGTATGTGTTCAGATCTTTGTAGCTGACACGACAACACAAAAGGTCATTCTCCACATCCTTGTAGAGGGGATGTGGGTTTGAATTATGGCTGTTGACCTTGGTGTGGAGTCAATGCCTAGAGGAGCTGATGTAATTTTGATAGCCTCATAGTCTGTAGTATCCTAAACTGTCCTTATCCATAACACAAGAGCTATGCTGTGGGACAGGTGTTTACCAGTGGGTAGATATCGAGACTACTCAGTCCCAAAGCATCCCTCTTGGGGATTAACAGCATTGGCACTCCCTGTGTGTAGATGGTGTGTGGAAACCTGTAGGCACTACTTTTGAAATCAAGCAGGGGCATGATGGTTTAGCCCAGGAGACAAAGATATCTAAGGCAGTACTAAGTTCACGCCTTCAAATCATCATGGTTCCCCAGTGCCTTCTTTCTCTTTGTTCTCAGCTTCTGTTTATCTTTGGATCAGCCGCTTTTGTTTCAGACCAGAGGAAGATTTGGGCACTTAAAAGTTTATCTGCTTTTCTCCCATATACCAGCTGGTCTAGCAAAAGGCTAAACTTCTGACATCTTTGCCCTGCTTATGTTGCCTAGATCATCTTGTCTACAAGAAAGTTACCTTTTTCCTCTATTGTTTTTATGTACCTCATAAATCTGCAGTAAAAGATGCATGGAAAAGAGAAATTCCAATCTGAAAAAAAATATTTAACAGGATCAAAGGAAAAGGGATTTGCAAGGCTTTTTGCTCCCAAGTCTCAAACACAATGTTCTAATAGTGTCAGATCTTTTCTTCTAAGCTGTAGTTTTCTGAATGTACTTTACAATGCAACTAATTAATTTCTCAAAAAGGTCTTGATTTTTCAGGATCGTGTCAGACAATATGACTCAACGCAACTGGCCTGAAAAACAGGTATAATTTCCTAATCGTGGAAAGAAATAAGGAACGAACCTCAGGAGCTCTGCAAAAATGCAAGAGAAACCATCTGTAAGGCTGAGCTGATGTCACTGCTACAGTCCCCTTCCAGCACTTACCAGAGCTTTGTCCAGGGAGCTGTGGAAGTGCTGGGAGATTCACTATTTCTGGCCTTCGTGTCCATCTGTGCTTCACTCCACTTGGCCTGCAGGATAATACACACTCACCTGAGCAATTCCACGACATTCCTGAGGCAGATCCTCTGCTCTGCATATCTGTAGAGAAAATAAGACATCACCAATATACATGCCCACTCTGGGTACGGAAACAGCGCTCAGTTTTACAGAAAGAGCGGTGCTCCACGTTGCAAACGGGAGTTTCTTTCTTCCTTTCTTTCAAGAATCTAACTATTTTTGTATTGAATGGATGTGAAATTACATGAGCTCTGATCATGTGAATAATGCATGAGTTCTAAGACAAACACATGAAAGGAGCTTATTTTTCATGTCAAACAATTCTTTATTTTTTATGGTACAAATTAAAAGTGACAGATCTGAAGCTGTTAAGAAATACACAAAGTGCAGCTTTACTGACCATACAGATATTGCTCTAGATTAAGTACAGTTTTTGTCAGTTTTTTTTTTAAATTTTTATTTTATTTTTTTTTTTTCATGATAAGCAACCTGTGCAGATAAATCAGCTTTGGTTTCAAAGTCAGAGTAGTAAGGAGCTTTTAAATATCCAGTTTGGTTTCTTGGTCACAAGTCCACCACGTCGACTCCTTCTGTAGTTATTTGTGTTTGTTAACGAGACAGTACAGTCCATTTTGTACTGCCGTCTTTCCCGCTGTATGCTCCATGCATGGAAAAGAAACAGATCTCTTTGCAGTGCTTCATAAGTGACCCTGGTGACCATTCTGTAGATTATAGCACATAGGACAAAAAAAATAATAATAATAGTAATAATCATAATTAATAATAATAATAATATCACTTTTTAACAATAAATAAACAAATGTGCCCCACATAATCTCAAGTTGGAAACAAGCAAACCACGTGACAAAAAGCTCATTACAAAATGTTTTCCAAACAGATTTTACAGTCAAACATTGACATGGAAATCAATTTCCTCTCTTCTTATTTGAATGTTGGTCAATAACTGGGTACAAGTAGAGTGCTGAGGTAAAACACTGATGAACAGTTTTGTCTTTTTTTTTTTTTGTATTTCTTTTTTTTTCTTTTCTTTTTTATTTAAATAGTAACAGTTTAGTATTGCGAGATTGTCAGCAACATTTAGCCATATCTATACAATGTGCATATACCTACATACATTGAGCTTTGGTCCAGCATTGAGAAGACGAGCAAAGGCATTTTACATATTTCTTTTTGGTTATAGCTTGAGTTCTTTGATACGCCTCTACTTGTTCCTTCCTAGCTCCTTTTTGCTTTCTTGTTCTTTTTTCTTTTCTTTTTTTTTTTTTTTTCTTTTTTTGGTGGTTGTTTTTTTGGTGATTTTTAAAATTTTTTTTTGGCTGTAACAACGTAAAGAAACTGGAACCACTTGAATGCATTTGATTTCTTCAACTGTCCAAAATAGCTTTTTAGTGAAAAACATAAAAAGACGAAATCAGAACAGTAAGTGAACCCTTTGTTCATTATCCAAATAATTATATATATATATATATATTTAAAAAAATTCAATTATCAATAAATTGGAAAACCATTAAACCTTCACATATGACTGAAGAGACTTTTGTTTCATTTGCTGGTAGCAATCTATCTTTTAGTCACATGCAAAATTAAAAGGTATTCAAATGTAATCGATCCATGAAAATCGTTTACAAGTGGGAAACCAGAAATGTTGACAATAACGAAACGAAACCAAATACTCATGGCCCCTCCCAAAGATGTATGACTCACACGTAATTTATCTTCCTAAGAATCTGTTCAGGCACCATTTATGCCTCATAGCAAAAATTTGTTTATAAAAGAATTAATATAAGAAGCATTACAACACTTTATAAATAATTTACAAAACATAATACAAAATTAGAAAACTGTAAAAAAAATCACTGCACATGAATGGTCTTAAGACTGTGGGATGAACATCATTTTTTCTTCCGAGCTGGCGATTTGTATTTATTTTACATTTTCACTGTCCTAGTTACATCCTTCCGATATGTACTTTGGAACAGAAAAGGGCTTATGTAACTGCTGCCAGCATATTTTTTAAACATTTAGTTATCTTTCACACACTGTTTAGTTAATTTTTTTTCCTTCGTGGGGGGATTTTTCTCTTCACAAAATTTAGAGCAGTCCCTGGGAGAATTGGAAATTTAGTTTTCAGGCAAATAATGGTTGATGGGTTTGTTCCCAGGCTGTTGATGATGGGGGTGGAGGGGAAGGGGAGTGTATGGTCTCAAAGGTGGCTGCACAGTTAATCGTGTATGTGGTATTAATGACCAGACAATTAGCAGCGTGCTGGAAACGTGGGGAGGACTTCAGGAGCGAACTCTTCCAAACACCAGTTGTTCTTCCCTGCCTTTTACTTGACTTCGGGGTGGTCTCCTGATCGTTACGTAAATGGAATTATGGCCACAAGTTTAGGACTATTTGGTATAGACAACGTCGATACATCTGTGGATATAGGTTCCTATGGATAGAGTGGGAAAAGGAGAACACAGAGGGGCAGATGTTGCTGCGATACTCTCTTCACTTCACACGCTCATCTTGGGTAATGCATCTCTTTTGTCCCTCACAATTTGCCTGTGGTTACCGAGGTGTTTCCCCCCCTGCCCCCATCCCGGCAGATATTTATATATCAACAGTCAGAAAAGAGTCAATAACAATTCTCACTCTCCTCCTCATAAAAGCAATACTGAAAAGATCCTTAAACATACCCTGCTGAAATTTAAAGCCTAAAATGGATTTGCTGGACCTGAGCCCAGACTGGAGCACTGGATCCTTAGTGCTCTCCAGCCCTGACCTGTGAGAGTGCTCACATTTAGAGGCAGTTTCTGGCACAGATGATGGTTTCTGAAGCCTTAAAACTCCACCAACCATGCAGCAAATACACCATTCTACGAGGCAAATGCCATTAATAAAACAGCAAGAGCCAGACTCAAAGCCTAGTGAAATCAATGGAAATCCCTCTCTTTCACCATCTTTTGGATATAGGCTTGAGTCCTTGAAAATTCTGTGGGAGAGGTGTTATTTGAAGAACTCATCTCTTCAGGACCCTCCTTCAACGTTCTGAGTAGACCAGTAAAGATTCAGTGCAAGTATCCTGAGATGAGTGAATGCAATCAGGAGTAATACCAGCACAACTTTTTTACCTCTACAGTTTACTGAACCAAATCCCTGATGTTACCTTTTGGAAAATTTTGCTCAAGATACAGCTTCTACCCTAAGAGTGGGCTGAACCTCAAAGACTGGAGCAGAGCTCCACAGAAGATGAAAATCACGGGGCAGCCCAAGAACCTGCAACACCCTTCTCTCCCTCTGAGCTTCCAAATACTCATGGGCCCAATGACCACAGTAACTTAGAAGACGTTTGTCCAATCAAAAAGGAAGCCAGAGAGATAAGTTGTCTTTGAAAGAAAATTAATTAACCCAAAACTTATTTCAAGTGACCCACTTTAATATTCCTAAAAGAAATTCAATGGATTTCCCTATATCCTGCCTGTGGTTAGCCAGCAGTCGTGGCAAACCCCTGCAGAAACCCACATCCTCCTACTGGAGACATCAACAGGGCAAGACTCAGTATTGGGGTGACAGAAAAAAAAAGAGGCAAAAGGAGCAAAGCATTGTCATTCAGACAGTCCACAGTGATGTAACGATTGGAACATCCCCATCACTTCTTGGCCCGTCCATTTCTTTTCCTCAGAATCTCCAGAAATTTCTTTGGCTAGCAGACTTGGCAGAGAAATTGCTTCAAACAGAACCATAATAGAGATGCAGTACTGAACCAAGTATGCAGTTTGCATTTATACTACAAAATGAGTTTTGGTAACCTCTCTCGGTTCACGGCCAAAGGACAGAGAAATCCCAGGCTACACGTTCGGCAACAAACACAGCATTCAGCGTGGGCTGACAGTTCATCAGACATAATTCTAATCTTTCTTTGTCCTCTATTGCATTTCAGCATATCGATATAAGAGTGTTCAGATTTCACTTTTCTTTCTTCAAACAGTACTGGGTTATGTGAGTTTGGGGAAGGGGTGGAGAATGAGCTGGAAAGGGAGGTGGGGGGGTGGGGGAGGCAGCAAAAAAAGAATCAGAAAAACGAATAGCATAATTAAACATGCAAACCAAGACATACACCCTTAGAAGAGAAATACCAAACCCCACAAATGGCAATAAAAATAAAAGACTTTTGGCACCCAGATGCTTGGAGGTTGTAAAGCTGTTGACTAAAGGAAAAGAAAAGGAGGTGACTGCTATGGAATGGCTTTAACACCTGCCTGTGCACCCCTGCACAGGGGCACGAGCGAGGGTGAGCGAAATGAAATCCTGTTGCTTTGCCTCTTTGCAAAATACAAATGTTAAAAACTCATTAACACAATTCACGCTCATAAAAGTAGCAGGCTAACAATTCTAGTTTGCAATGCCGTGTTTCTGACTTTGGTTAATAGTTTTCATAGTGAATCAGCACTTGATACCTGAAAGGCTACAATCACTCCTCCAGGTGGCAGGCTCGTATTCGCTTTTAAACAGATAAAAGGGTTTGGGTTTGGTTTTTGTTTTTTTCCTTTTCTTGTGGTTTTTGTTTGGTTGTTGTTGTTGGTATTTTTTTTTGTTGTTTTGTTTTTCCTTAAAATGTGTTCACATTTTCATAATACACAGAAAAAAAAAGTAAGCAGTTATTTGGTTTACTTTAAGTCCATTTTTTAAAAAAAAAACTGGCTTTTTTTCTTTGTTTTTGGGAGCTAATTCTACGACACACACACACACTAAGTGTTGTGTATTTTTTTCTTTTTTTTTCCTTTTTTTTTTTTTTTTTAATAGGAAAACCCACGGACACTTATAAACTGTTCTGTCCTTCTTGTAGTTTTCTCAGTCTTTTACTTACAAGGGTGATGAACAGATATTCTTTTCACAGAGTTCGAATGGTTACGTTCCTGTTGGTGCAGGGTTTGTTGGTTTGGTTTTTTTTTGTTTTGTTTAGTTTTTGGTGTGTGTGTGTGGTTTAGTTTAGTTTTGTTTTGTTTTTAGGAGTTTTCTTCCAGAGAGTCCGTTAAAGGCTCCATAGGAACTGCCGTCGCGGGCTCGTGTTGTTTCAAACGTTTAATTGTGTTCTTCAGTGCTTGCCTCTTATTGCAGAACCAAACTCTAACTACTTCCCGGTCATAGTTCAGTTTCTCTGCAATCTCTGTCATTTCTTGCCCAGAGGGGTGCGTGTTCTTCTCAAAGTGGGCATTCAAGATTTCAAGGGCTTGTGGCGTGAATGAGGTACGCCTCTTGCGCTTTTTGGATGGCTCGCTTCCAATAAACTCGGTAAGGTTCTGCATACCTGCTCGATGGCGGGCCTCAGCCTCAGCCATCCACCGCTCAAGCACCGGCTTTATCTTCTGGGCACTTTTAGGGGTGATGTCCAGCTTTTCAAACCTGGCAGGATACAAAAGGCCAGGGTTCAGTTTGGCTGTCAGACTGCTAGCTATAGTGTTCTCTTGGGCTTCCTGTGGTAGGAAAAAGTGGCTTCTCAGGATGGTGTGTCTGAGGGAAAATTGAGAAAGAAGAGTCTTACACTGATGCTCTGCCAGGGTGGGACTTCCTGCCTGCCTGACTAATTGACTGGCAGAGGTAATTTACAATGGATCACGAAAACTAGCAGATAGGTATATCTATAAATATATATATATATATATAGAGAGAGAGAGCTAAATATTTAAGCTAACACAAAACAAGCACTGCACTGGAATTCTGAGTGCATCAAATAATACAGGTTATGAGCAGCGTTTTCATATTTCTGACCATCTTAAAAACCCTTAAGGCTAAAGTCTAATTACAGGAAATGACATCAAAGGCAATTGCTCTTTATCATCTTTGTGATTAATCCTTTTGTTTCCCCTCCTATCCCACCTTGCCCCAAACACCACAGCTTTAATATCACAAACCAATGGCAGTTGCTGGCCTCTGAATATCAGGTTTCCTTTCCTTTCATTTTTCAGCAATTTTCACTGTTTGCAAGTTAACGCTGTATCCCTTTTCTGGGTCGGAAAAAGATTCCCATAGCTGTGGTGGTGTTCAGCTGAAACAGCTGGACACTTTGCAATTATCTTGACTGCCCCCACAATGTGCAAAGACAGACTCATGTTTTCCAGATGAAACCCAGCATAATAGTCTCCTAATATGCTGTGGCACCAAGCTGGGTTTATTGTGGGATTTCTGCAAACAGTACCAGAATGATATCATTTCCTGTAAATGAGGTCTTCTATATATCATTTTGCCATCAACAGTCTTTTGCCAAACCAGATTTTACAAGTATTATAAAACATCTGGAAAAACAGCCACATAAAGCTTTAAACCTTTACAAAAACAAGCAGAAGAGCTGAGTTGCACATTTCAAGTCTTGTAAGTACTTGTTTCCTTCATTTACCCACTTCATGCTCTCTTGCTATGAGTTAAAATGTCTTAACCTAAGTCCTCTGAGGCCACCCATTTTTATTTGCCCACCGTGTCCACCCCGCATGTTGCAGAAAGGCAGCAACTCTTGGGCGGCGCTGCAGCAGCTTCCAGCTTGCCCGGCGCCGAGGCACCACCACTCAGCACCATCTGCTCTGAAGATAAGACCCATCGGATCAATGCCTTTGTGCAAAGCAACTCTCTGACTGGACTTGGCAAATTTTTAGTGCCTCTATCCAGCACGTGGCAGCTGCAGAAAGCATTTCAGCAAGAAACAAAGCATTTCTGATAAATAAAGCATAAGGCAAGGAATAATTTCAGGTAGTGATGCTCCAAAGAATTTGTTAACTGGGACACTAGCATGGCATTGACTGCAAGGTGTCTTTCCTTGGCATCCAGTGTTATTTCAGGCTGAAGTGTATGTTTTAGATTGCGTTGCCTCCAGTTAAGAACGTGCTGTATTTGCATGCAGCATGTGTCAGCAGGGTGGTATATTGCTGATATGACCTGCACAGGCCACCAACAGACTCTATTTCTGCCTCCCAGTTGGTCGTTAAGCTTGCTTACCTTACTGCCCTTTCCCTTACCCTGGAGTTTGTGCTGAAACTCCTTTGTTACCATTAAAATTAAAATTAAACCTACTATTTGTGCATACTGCCACTGAAGCAGCTTGTCTTGGTGCTCAACAAGAAATGCATGGTCATAGCAGGTCACTACAGTCCCAAGTGATATCCAACTGAGGTGATCAAGGAAATAAATAACATATAACCTTGCAAGTACTTGAGACCAGCTTCTGCACCCAGTCCTCATTTTCTGAGCAATGTCCCCCTCTAAGGAGCCTTCTGTAAAAGGTCTCCACATTTTTGGCTTTTGTCTGTGCTTCGACTTCATTGCTATTGTAATTTTCATGATAATTGGTTGGGGGGAAACCTTTTCTCTCAGTAAAATTCAAACCATCCCCAGTGTTTTTCTCAGGCGTGAGGCAGATGGAGGAAATGAGAAGACAGCAAACTAGATAAATCCAAAGGAAGCTGCAATTTATCGCTTTAAAGTACATGTTAAACGGCAACTTAAGGCTACAACAAGTTGGCAATTGATAAAAAACTCTGCCCATTTTAGGTGTTTGGTACCAATTGAACACAGGGAAGGCAAAAAAATAAAAGATAAAAATTAATGCTTAGCAACAGGGAGCAATAGCACTCATATCATTGGCCTCACTTGTTAGTGTTGATGTTGCAGTACATGTTGTGTGGTATAACGATATACAAGTCTTGAAACAAATTTCCCATAGTAGTATCCTTGTATAGACTGAATAAAGGTTATTTTCTACAGGGAGGTATCTTATAAGAAAAAACAGTAGGGGAGACCATAGAAGTGAGAGGATCCTATGGAGCTTTTTGTATTTAACAACAATCAATGGGTTTTATGGAAAATCATTGAGCAAAATGTGAGCTGCAAGCTCACTACCCCATACTGATGTTATTTATAACCTTAGTCTTAAACTGCAGGAAAAGTACACTTCCGTTCTATGGGGAATACATTAAAAGTATAAAGAGCAGATAAAAAGACAGAGCATTTCATGGATCACCAAGAACAAAATCCACTTAAATGAGCTTAGAGTTGGTTTCTTGGCTTTCACTGATGGAGGAGGACTATAAGGCATTGCCCAAGAGGAAAAAGCTGTTATCTAAGTGTGTTTGTTACCTCATGCATAAACATGGGATTACTGTAACACACATACGTGCATATATGGTGTTTGCTCCTAACTACTTTAATTCTTTCAAGACTACATTATCATTTCTTATGATTAGGGCAGATTTCTGCTTCTGCTTCACATACATGAGTTGTCTGTTTTTTTTTTTTAGTAAACATTTGGGTGATAAAAGATGAATAGCTGCTGGTTTGCAAGATAGCAGGAAGGATATTTTTTTCCCTTCTGTGTTGCCTAGGTAAATCATCATTAACATCGTATATGTGAAGTGCTAACCACAGTAATACAGGTTTTAACTTAGCAGGGATGCAGCCATGAAATATTTGTTCAGTAACCCTATCTGTAGAAAATGGCACAGTATGAAGAGGGTCAGCTGGTGCTTATCCAGCATCAGCAGGGTCTCCAGATCGTCTCCTGAATTAAGTCTCAATGCCAGGAACATTGTTTCTCACTTGTTTAAAAAAGAAGGAAGAAAAAAAAGAAAGACTAAAGTTAAGTTTAGGGGTACACAGTGAGAACATTTTATCTGCCAGATACCAACATTAATGGCTAATTTAAGACCTAGATTAAATAATACATTCTCAAGACGCGTGACTCAAACATAAGCATGCTCCTCATGATAAGCTGAATAATTATTAAGAGCAAAGACAAGAGAGGAGAGTTTATGATGTAACTCGTTACCTGCAGATGGCAGACTGGCTATAGGCTGGGCCTTCGGTGGCGCTTAGGGCTTGGCCAACTTGAGTCTGTGTCAGGCCAAGGGACAGGCGCCGGATTTTAAAAGCTTTGGCAAATTCTCGGATTTCTTCCAGATTCACCCCATCCACCTCTCCTGTGGCTGTCTGAGGATCTGTTGAGATATTTTTTTTAACCATATCAGTTCTTTGCATCACAAACGAGTGGGTGAGGCTTACACCAGATTCCATTGTCAAGACATTCATGCTGATTGTTTCCAATACTTATCCTTTTCCCTTCTCCCTCAAACCAAAACAGGCTTGCCCTGTCAGATGTGTCATGAAGCACATTCAGATGGCTAAAACATTAGCTAGGCTGAGCAGTGCTTCCAGGTGCTGATGAAATGTTTCCTAAGACATTGTTGCTGAATGGAAAATGGCCAACTTGCCTCAGAGTGAGGGCGTGTCTGGGCTATTCACTGACTTTTGTGCCTTGCAAGATCTTCCCCAGGTTGACAAGCCATGTTCCCCGCTTACCCTTTCATATCACACACAGAAGGAAGGTTGGTGTTAATCTATTTATTTGCAATCTGTGGGGAGGGCTAAATATATGCACAATCTGATTGGATTTTCAATTTGAAACCAAGACTTTCTGCTTTATCTAAAATGAATGCCAAATAAGGAGATTCACAAACCTTCCTTTTGTACAATACCCATCCCAAACTAGCAGCCAAATGTCCAAAATAACCCAGCAAATGAACAAGCTCATACGAAACGCTGCCTTTAAAAACTCCTTAATTTAAAAATCATCTTTTTTAAAATACACCCTTCTGAGAAGCAGCCTTTCAAGTTTTTCATTCTGCCTCCCATCAGGTTGATAATCAAGGAGCAACAACACCAGCCACTAGGTTTCAGATAGTAATGCTGCACAATTTTTTACTTTTACATTAGCCCCTCAGAAGATAATGCTTATGATGCTGTGAGAATAAATCTGTCCTTCCTCTCCATAGCAGTTTACTGACACAGAAGCCTTTGTCCCTGAAAGGGCACATAATAAAGCATGTCTACCACAGGAAAGCTCCTTTGGTGCTGGATAACTCGGTCAATTTAGGACTTATCAAGGGAAATGACACAACAGCTGGAGAATGGAACTTTTTTCCCCCCAAGCTACTGATCCCTGGCTAAATGAAAGCGTTTGCCGAGTCAGAGACAGCATGGGACTGGGATGGTGGAAGATTTCAAAGTGTTGTGCAATCCTCCGTGTAGTGAAGCCATTCTCCCCGTGAGACATCTCTATTGTTCTTCACCTCATTCCTCAGACTTCTTAGGTGAAAAGTTTGCACCACAATAACCCATCAATTTCTGTAAATGCAAGCAGTTGTCCAAGGACAGTGCTAGACTACATTACTATGCTGAACCCTATATGAGAGTGGCTCCTGCTAGTACTGCTATAGCTAAAGACTTGTCAGCATTACGGTAACAAAGCTTTTATTTTCAGGGGTTTATAAACCTGATGCAAAATTCCCTTATGATGGAAATGTCTATAAAAAATCTTTTAGTCCAATAACAGACAGAAGGAAGAGGCTTTTCTGCTATACAAATTTAGCCTATATCGATTCGTATCTTGAGTGTAAGCAGCACATGTAGCAATGGTATTTTTAAAACACTTGTGTGCAGCCAGGGACCATATGAACTACACACACTGGTAAATGCACACAAAGGCTGAACCTGGTTTTGACAACACTGCCACATTCAGAATTTCCCCTCCTGTTGTCAGAGCTGTCCTCGAGCTCACTTGTGCTCTATCTCAGATAGAGCTGGAGTGCACAGTGTTTGCTTTTAAATAGTCAGCTCTGTGACAGGGGGCACTCAGGTTTGTGGAGAAATTGCATTTGGAGGTGTGACATTTTCCTACTTATCCTATACACGGTCTGTCTGGCATACCAGTTCTGACTTTCAGAGACACAGAATGGAGCTGGATGCTTACCTGTCCTTTTGGTCTCTGAAGAGCAACTGATAATGTACAAAATATCATAAATGATAATGGCCTGAAAGAGTCCCTTGAGCAAAGTGCACTAAGATGTGACTTTCCTCACCTCTTTCCTTCCTTCACCTTAAGGCCTCAGACTAAGGCTATTAGGGGTGCGACAAAGGACAATCCAGGTGTTCCCAGAGAACTTTCAAAGTAGCAAACGCTATGGCAACTGGCACCTATAAACTCCTCTCCTGCCATTTGGAACAAAAAAGGAGGTAAGAAAGCTAAGGGGTTATTTGCTCCCACATGATTATAGGGAAATTCTGCTGAGTTCTGATGGATTCTTCTGGTATGGCATTGTTGCAAAAGTGAGTATCATGGAAAGTCCTTTCCAGCTTGGGGGGTTTGGACAAGGGAACAATTAGGCTGAGCTCTTCTTGAGATGAGAAAAAAACCCTGTGACATGCTTCAGGAATACAGAGATAGACTGTAATATGTGGTAGAGTATCTGTTGAGAAAGAGGCTTTGTTCTTACACAGCGTCTTTGGGAGCAGGAAAGAACCAACAGAGGTGAACTGAAATGCTCCAAGCCTTGTATCCCTGAACTCTTGGGAAAATAGTTTTTGTATTAAATCAGAACAACTTCTACTTTAGATGTGATTCAAAGCCCTTTGAAATCTGTAGAAGTAGTCCCTTGATTTCTGTCATCTCCTTAAAACTCAAATACTAGTATGAAGACCACTCTATTGACATCACCATATAACAGCACCAGTCTGTTTTACCCTATCGCCTTTAAAATGCCACTGACGCTTATTCTTGGACATGGTGGACTAACACATGCACATACATGAACAGATGCACATACATAAACAGATACAAATATATAATGGACCTTGTTTTAACAAAGTTGTGACAAGTCAGAACAGTTATGTGTGTAGTGCACTTCACATTTTAGGAAGAGTGGCTCACTGAAGACTATAAACTAACTCGTGCTTTTTAAGTTAAGTGGACATCCTAGAGAAGACAGCGCAGTGCCGGCAGAAAAACAACTAATACCAATCTCACTGAGTGCTTGGGATCTATAGCAAGAACGTTTAAAGGCTATCAGTGTACTTTAGGGCTCGATGCTACATAGCTGTTGTGTCTGTGAAACTACTGGGTGCTGGAGAAAGGTGAGAGAGTTGTCTGGGACCATTTTAGGTGATATGTATATACATATTGATATGTGTACATATCCCCTAACAAAAAGGATGCCAGTTAAAATTCCTCAGATGTCCTGGTGGATGGTGAAGGTGGACAAGCAGTGGAATCCATGGGCCATTCTCCTGCATTAAAACTCCCTTTTTCCTACTGGAGGGAATATTGCTCCTACTTTTGAATTCTTCTGGAAATCCCGCTTGAATTTGTCAGTGAGTGCAAATACACTGTGATTTTAATAGTTAAGGGAGAGAGTTGCTAGAGAAAAATCAGTGCATCCAGAAGGAGAGGGAAAATTTCTGTTGCACAGAGTTCTATCATGGGAAGGACTGCAAGGGATGATTTCCCCAGCCAGACAGGAGGAGGAATAGCCGGCAGAGGAGGTCCAATAGAAAGCAAATTGGATAAGAAAGGCAGGACAAAACATTGTTAATGGAAAATGGACTGGAGCTCAGGGGAAAGAAAGAAGAGAAATTTATTTGTGGGAGGCATTTTAATTTTAAATTAAAATGAGTTAAATGAGTTTGGAAGGAAGAAAGGAACTTAATGGAAACACAAGTCTCAGCATGAAGGAAACCAGTAACACCCACAAAGAGAACACATGGAGGAAAGGTTAAAGAAATGAGCAGAGGGATGCATCTGAGAACAGGAAAAAGGAAATGGAAAAAAGGAGGAATAATGATGTAGAACTGAACGAAGAGAAAACAAGACAAAAGTGAACTGAGATAGGATGGGACAACATGAAGAAATCATACAGAAGGGATAGGAAAAGTAGAGATGAATCTTTAAGCAGAGCTTCTTTTTAAATGTCCTTCCTTTGGAAGCAAGCATACATGTTTGTCTTTAAAATACCTAGCACTTGTTGCTGGTGAGGGATGGAGTGAGGATGAGATAAAAGGAAGAAGCTATAAAGAACACAGTGATCCTGGGGAAGAAAAAAAAAGGATAAAAAACCCGAAAAAATAAAAAGAAAACAAACAAATAAATAAAACTCCCAGAAATGGAAGGAAATGCACATTTTTTAAAATTGGGAAACATGTTAAAGAAAAAAAGTAAAATCATAAATACAATATGACTAGAATGAAAAGTAAAAGGAATAAAAACAATGAATATGAACATGAAAGTTATCAAAGCCCCATTTTTATCCCCTTCTTAGAGTATTTCAGTAATTTAACTGATATGAGGTGGCCCCTTGTAAAGAGAGTTGCTCTCTCTACAGTAAGCATGCAGAACCTTGCACAAAATAATCATTTATAGACATTAGGTTGCCCTAAGCAATTAAATTAACAGAATAAGGTAGATTAATTTTTCATGAAATTTAGTATATTTAGCAACAATTTGTGGACTATGGCAGCCTCTATGAAAGTTCTTGACTCTAGGGCTGGAGGACTGCACTGCAGCTTTGGAATGAATGAGAGACAGTAAACGATGATATTCCTGCCTCAGGAGATGTAAAGCAGTTGAAGAGATGTTTACGAGGCCACCAGTTGTATCTTGCATGCCAGATTTCTTCCAGAACCACTGACTCATTGCAAGCCTCATCCCACTAGAAGACTTTGAATGGACTTTGGCAGGCACTAGATTTCAATTGTAGGCCCGTTTTATAAAGCTTTGGGACACCGAGAAAGTTTTGTTCAATCATGGGCCATAGGTTTGCGAAAGTGATGCTCCTGCCCTTCAGGGATCTGCATCAGAAGCTGAATGGATTCTGTAAGGAAGCAAAACAGGGATGGCTTTCTATTTATTTCCCTGTGTGCAGTCATAGCTGTATGCAAATGTGTTTTTAGTCACATGAAACAATTTTTACATTAAGGATGATCATTTGTCTAAAAAGGTGGTATTAACAACAATGAAATGCTGTAAAGGATCATGTCTGCCTTTTCGTGTTTCATTACACCAGTGGTTTGATATTTCCCTAATGAACTGACCACATTTTCTTCTTTCTTGTTGGCTCTTTCCATATTACTAGAAACCAGTAGGTAGCTCTCTTGTGCCCTGGAACATTGTCACTTACGTGCCAGCTCAAGCAGGCTTTTGTACTCAGTGTTAGCTCCAGTTTTTTGCTGACTACATGCTATCAAGAACATGCTGGACAGTCATTTAGGATCACCGTTTTACTTCTGTTGCTACACAAACAGCAAGAATGAGTTGATCTCTCTCACACTACTCAGTCTGTTGGCATATGTAGGGACCGGATGAAGATGGAAACAGAAATTTAAAACAATTCCAAACTTCTTATTTATGTGTAATTATCATTATGCTTTTTTGGAGGAGATTCCTGTCAACAGCATCTTCCTTTGATCTGGGTCCCAGTGAATTAATTTCAAGCACAAAACCTTCCTCAGTTTTATTGTATGAAAGACATTTACTTTCCTCTGAATTCCCCACTTGATTTGGGCTTTCTTCATTTTGTTTTCCTTTTACTTTGAGCAAGGGAGAGCACCCCAACTGTCTTCTCTGAGCCATTCTTTATCTCAGGTAGGGTATTGACTACGGCTAGATTTGCCTGGCATTTGCCATTATAAGGCAAATTTCAGATCAGCTACTTCTGAGAAAGAGGCCAATAAAACATGTTCTGTCCAGGTTAAAAAAAATGGAATGAACTTCTTTTCTTTAAGAAATTTCAGTTTCCCTACAGCTTGGAGCACGGCCTTGATAGGTGTCAGGGAGTTGTGTCAGTAATGGCCTTCTTGCCATCCCAAGAATCTGTCTCCAGCAAGACCAAGACGGTGAGCCTCCAAAGCTCATATCTACTCAGTGGAAATTTTCTAGACTTCTGTGTGGAGCTTTCTGTAATATTTTCTCTCTACTGAGGATGCTTGAGCCTAAGGTGAAGTAGTTGGAAAAGAATCCTCCCTCCTACAGTTGTGGCTCTGGCCTGCTTTGGTCCATAACAGCGGTAAAGACAGAGAGACTGACTTGCCTGCCTCTCTTCTTGCTGATCATTTCCCACACTTCTCTGATGGCTTCCAGGGAGAGTGGGAGTGGCATATGGATGATTTGGATGCAGAAGGAGCAAAAATTAACCTCAAGTCTGAAGAAAAAGGAATGATGGAAGGAAAAAAAAACCAAATCCCTTAATACTACTGAGGATTTGGCTTTGGAGTGGAGGGAGAGGAGGTCTGACTGTGCAGAAAATAATAATCACTGTAGAAGAGTAAAGAAAACAGAAAAAGAGCTGATACTAATGATACAACAAAGGATCTGGTGGCAGACACTGACTGGGAGCTTGGGGGTAACTGAAATGAAGAAAAGTGTTTGGGAATCACAGACCATGGGGAAAGGACTGCAGGAAGAAGGTAGAAGGAACAAAACAAGGGAGGTAAAGGGAATGCAGGTAGTTTGGAGAACAGTGTGAGAAAGCAATGGGACTGGAATACCACAAGTGGTGGAAGGAGTTGAGCCTGAGAGGAACAAGTAGAAAGTCTATGTTCACTACAGCATCTCCTTGATATTCCTGCGCCTCATACTCCTCTGCTTTCAGTCAAATCCATGAGAATAGAACATGTCTTACTCTTCTTAAAGCAGGACCAGGAAGATGGTAACACAACCCATCAGCTCTTCCATCCTCCAACTGACAGAAACTCTCGTATTTCCAACTATGAATACCAGCATTATCTCACCATAAAACTGGCTTACAGTACTATTTTGCTTTTGTAACAACCTTGAAATTTATCCAAGCAAAAAATGAAGCTCAAAGAACATGCTTAGATTTGCACAAATAAACACTCAGAAGCTACAAAATACTGCAGTTGCAGTAGCTCACAAGGCACTGATGCACAGCCTTTGAGTCTCAGATTGCCAGTTATTTTTCCACTGACCGCTGCCTTGTCCAGTGCACAGGACAAATTGTGCTTCATTATGGAGGAACTGATTGATACATTGCCTTTTAACTTCTTCAGTGTGTGGCCCCAGACCTCTATTTAAAGCTCTTCACCAAGGACATTTCCTCTTGGGCTCTTCTGGTTTTTTTTCAATCTTAATTTATTTTCTTATGTTTCTACAAGATGAGGGTCTTCCCCTTCTCATTCACAGAGAAGTGGACAGATATTAAGGGAAAAAGCTTATTTGGGCATCCAGTCTAGGTCAAGTAGGAGATGATTTTTTAGACTGTGCCTTTAAGTGGTTCTTTACACAATTCTACAGTGAAAGTGCACTTAAAATTGTAACTGTTGAGTATCAGGTTCTTCTATAAATTGAAGTCCAGAGCTTCAAGCTGGATATTGAAGAAGCCCTTGTGAAAAATCTCTTTTAAGTGATTGACCGCCATTGCACTGGAATTACGTGTCAGACAGAAGGGTTCAGCTCCTCAGTCTTCAGTGTCCTGAAGACCATCCTTCCCCATTCTACAACTCCCTGCCTCAAACACTATGCAAACCGGGGAACGTTTTAGTGAAACAGGTAAGGCACAAACCCTGGGACAACAGTCTGCCTGCTGCATTAGTAATTCTGATGCATCCCTAGAACAATTCCTTTGGGAATACACTGAAGAAAAAAAATCACGACAGCGTGATTTTAATCACAACGTACATTGTTATCATAAAATATGTGATCTAAGATGAATTGCATGCTGTTGAACAAGCAACTTTCTCTAGCATCTCCTAACTTTGGATGGATTTTTCCTGTACACTTCAAAGGGCTTCTTCCATGATGCTTTTATTGTGTAGTCTACTTATCTGCCTAGGGAAATTGACCGGAATAGCTATGGTGGAGTAGAGTACCACTCAGTAATTATTCTAGACCATTTTTTTCAAGAATAATGTCTACAAGGGAGGCTGTTCTAGACTAGCCATTGAAAAGTGACTTATTCTGCACTAGCTATTTTAGTCACCTTTCTTGCACGGACAAGGGGCAACTGTGCATTTTTAACATGAAGCCTCTTATTTGTCTTCTTCCTACAAGCTTGTCTACATGAGAAAATTTACTGAGAGTGCAATAGCAGTATATTTATTATCTCTATAATTATATCTGTATCTATATATTTTATGTACTTATAAGCAACCAACACAGATATTTTTATTCCAGAACAAAAGTATTCCCACTGGGAGTTACACCAGCATAATTTTACCACTAAAGCTCTGCTAATAATTTCCCCATGTAAACAATCTCTGAAATAATCTAACCAAGATTTTTTTCACATCTTCCCTTGCATGATAGCTTCTCCAAGCACTACATAAGCTTGTATCAGTCACATATTTTATGTTACCAGTATGGCATGAGCTATAGTGTTTGTTTACTTGAAATATGTACATGGAGTTTCTTTGAACAAGGTCACCCAAATACACTCATATTTCTGAAGATGTGCAAAAAATGTTAATGCTTCTTATATATACTTTTAACCTGTTGTTTTTGTTATGTAAAGACCACAGCTAATGATGATAAAGTAACAGAAAAGGCTTTGAACTGTCCAGGAGGTCAGCTGATATAAAC
The DNA here is from genome assembly GCA_013401255.1 of Urocolius indicus. Classification (NCBI taxonomy): domain Eukaryota; kingdom Metazoa; phylum Chordata; class Aves; order Coliiformes; family Coliidae; genus Urocolius; species Urocolius indicus. The sequence continues at coordinate 324,426 of WBNH01004199.1, read as the reverse complement.
CTAATGCTGAAATCCAATTATTTCACTGCAGTGTGCTTCTCTCTCCTCTCACATGTTACAGATCATTCTTGTTTAAATTGTGCAAGGTTTTACTGGCAAGAAAGGTCTCTCACTCTGGGTTTGTGTAGTGTTGGGATTTGTAAAATGGTTTGCTACACAAAGCAAACAAACAGAAATGACAAGCAGCCTGACCAAAAGTAAGAGGATCTGTCTGCACACCCAATTCTAAGCAATACAATTTGTGATATCAACTGTCTCAAAAACTTCTTATTTCCAAATAACATTGACTACATTTCAGTTGCCCTTATAACTGCCCTCATAAATAAACAGTTGTTACCACATTTTTATGACCATTTTTAGCATTGATTACAGTTTCTCAAGGAATGTTTATCTTAAGCCTCATCCGTGCCAACACTTAACAGTTCTCACTGGTAGAAGTCGCTCTACTTTACATTATACAATCTACTATATGAAAAAGAAAAAAACCAAAACAAATCAGGAGGGAAAGCAAGTCAGGAAACTCAGCAGTGAGGAGGACAAACAGAGGGGAGAATTAAGGAGAGCCAGGGAGCAATACTTACTGCTGACTAACTGGCCAACACTCAAAGCTGAAGAGGAGGAGGATGAGGAGGAAGAAGAGGAAGCCTGACGCACTGGGCTTTGAGACATAGATGCTTGACTGTGAGCCAAATGCAGGAGATTGGGTTGTGAGGCTGCTTGTCCCACTTGCGTCTGGGAGGGCTGATGGAGCTATATGTTAAAATGTAAAAATAGATATTTAGAAAATGAAGCAGTAACAGGAAACTTTCAATGCACCATCTCAGCCATCTGCTTCTGGGGAACAAATCCCTCAGGAGCATTAAATACCATGGACTTAGTTCAGGTGACACAGCATTACAGCAGGAGCAGTCTGAGCTCTTTTGAATTCTGACTTTCCATTCTCCCTCAGTTTAACAAGATATTTGATCTAATTAGAACCTAATTACTTGTGTGAAATGGGTGATGAGAGACCTATGGCATTCACAGCAGCATTCTGATTTAATACATTTCCTTACCTGTTTTCTGACTCATGAAGTCAGACTTTTATTCTCTACATGGATTCTCGTGTAAATTAGCATTGTCCTTTCGTACTGTAGGGCCAGAGCCAAGAGGAGTGGGAATGGGGAAGAGAAGATAAACTGGGGGGAAATCCCTTTCCTACAGAAAGGAATGATTTATTTTATGACATTAAATCCAGCAAACAAATGAAAATGTTGCAATATTTTTTCCTCAGTTGATAAATTGTCCTTGCCTAAAACACACAGTGAAACTTTTGAGCCCCATTCACCTCAGTACTGTGTCAAGTAAGACACACCTAAAAAGCCTATCGAGTTTGGTAGATGCAAAATATACATTATGATACATGAATCTGGCTTTACAATATTTATTCTAACTAACTTTACAACAGTGCAGTCTTTGGTTGTTTGCTAGGGGAAAGGAAAGCACCATTCATCCCATTATAATGATGAAATTAGCTTTCATGTGGAATTGAAAACTAGGAGCACTCTCTGTCACTGATTTTTGCATAAAACTCCAGGCGAATTCAAAGAGCAGTCTCCCTACAGAATGAAGGCATACCATGTCAGACCTTTCAGTTTGAAACTGGCTTCTAGTAGTACAGTAAGGCCCTTTCAGAGCCTAGTAATACAGTAATATAGTCCTGATACATTCAGCTGACTGCTACTTATTATACCTTTATTTAATGTCAGTTCTTGATATTGATCAAAAAAAGATTGCAAAAATGTACTAAAAGGCTTCACTTTCAAGTAACAGTTGTTGTCTGCTTTCTCAGGGAGGGGGAAAGGTAAAGGCCTATTTGTCCTTGCTTTAAATCAGTAATTTAAATCTACTTCTTGAGTTCTAAGGAGTGTGAGTTTTCTCTTTTGATATTTAACTGAACAAATTACTTCAGAAAAGGAGCTGCACTCATTAATAATACTCAAATTATACATAATATGATCCCAGAACACGTAGAAGTGACTGATGCTAAGCAGACAACAAACTGTATGGCACGGTAGACAAAGGTATCTGATCACATTCAAGATGACACTTTTCTGTGGGATACAGATGAGCAATTTTAATGACATTATTCCTGTTGTTGGTCTGTTTAAGAATGGAAAAAGATTACAGCTCCCTTTTCTACCTCCCACATGTAATGATATAGCTCAAAATGAAACAAGAAACTTTGAGTTACCCTTTAATAATAATAATGAAAATTATTTATCTGACCAGTGTTAGCCTATTCTGACTTACCTAGAGATCAATAAACAAAAGAATTTATCTCAGGGAGATTTCTTGGATCAAACATATTTTAAAAAAGAAAACTGGCACTTTATCAAAGGAATAATAATGGAGAAGCTGACTGAAAGGCTTCCAGATTTCAGACTCATGCAAGCATTGGGCATCTTTAAAAACATTTTCACTAAGGGCCAGATGAACAGAGTGCTCCCAACCCAGAACATCTACTTTTATAGTATTCTCCTTGATGGAAGCAGTACACTAGGAAGGATGGCTAGCTGTGGGGAACACTGCAGAAACAGACTGCCCATCTGTTGTGGCTGCATCACTCCCGACTGAAGCTTTCAGAAACAGGCAGGTGTTGGGCCTTAGGTCTGTTGTCCAAGGGAAATCTCTGGCAAAACTAAAGAATTCAGCCTAGGCAAGAGGGAAGAAAAGTACTGTATTTAGATGAGCTAGATGCTTTCACATTATCTGGAACAGTCTTAAGGTGTGAGTGCTTGTCTGCAAGGGTGGAGGAGCAACTGAAGCAGCTATTTTTAAAAAGAAAGATCTGCAAAATTATAGTCCAGCCAACTAAACTTCAACCCGTGAAAAAACGCTGAAGAAAATAATCAAACAATTTGTACGCACCCGCAAGAAAACAAGGTAGCAACAGACAACATGGATTGTTAGGAACAAACTGTGTCAAACCAATCTGATCTCTCTATAAGACAGGGTAATTGGCCTTGCGGACAGGGAGAAAGCAGTAGGTGGTTTGACTTTACAAGTCTCTCGACACTCCCTCATGTAACATTCTTTATAACCTAGGGAAACGTCGTTTAGATTAAATTGCTGTGGAATGAATGCAAAAGTAGTTGGAAAACACAGGCAAGAGGGAGGATAGCTACCCGTGGAAGTGTGTGTGTATGGTACTTCACAGAAGTCTGTCCTCATTCTGCACCATTCTATTTTCCTAATGACCTGGATGATGAAGAAGAGAATATGCTTACTAAATTTACATGCTGATGACATTCTAGGAGGGACTCTTGATAGGTTGGAATACAGGATTAGGATTCAAAATTATTCTGGTCTGTCTGAACATGCTACCAGCGATCCTTGAGTGTTGCAAAAGTGGAGTGGAGGCAATTCCTGTACCATGCAGTGTGAGTGGGAGTGATGTCTGCAGTGCATGTGAAGAATCTTCATTTTTACTAAGCACTAGAATGACCTCTGGAGGGGTGACATCATGTCCAGAACTTGATGTCATGCTTCACAAAAAATCTAGACCAACTAGAGGAGAATAACTAGAGTGGCTGAAGGTCTGGGAGTTACCTGGGTCTTATGAAGACACCTGGAATGAACTGGTCATGTTTATTTTAAAGAAGGGAAGACTAAGTGGGATATGACATCTGTCTCAAATATAGGCAGAGCTAATGAAAAAAGGAGAGAATGTGTCTGCCTTACACTTTATAGGGAAGAGAATGAGGCACAATGACCTGGATGATTCAAATTAGATGCTGGGAAAAGCTGCCTCATATGGCAGTGAAGCACTGACATAAATTGCTGGGGAACCTGTGGAGTTACTATGAGTGTGCTTAGGCACAAGTTAGATAGAGGAATAGCTACTCTTCCTAACAACACAGAGTTGACTGGATAATCCATTGAACCTTGACCTTCCAGCCTTTGTTTTTATTGATTCTGTAACATTTCCCATCAGTATTTCTCAGGAAGAAATAATTATCATGTGACAGATGGCAAAACCAACATTTTCCAGCCACGCTACACATGGAATCCCTGAACAGTTCAACTGCTGTGCATGTGCACAGTAAATTTGAAGCTTCCAGGAAGCCCCAGAAGGAGAGGGCCTCGATATACCAAATACACAGTATGGTAGTTATGTCTAGGAAACATCTGATTCTCTGCACTTGTAATGCAAAATGCATTTCCAAATGTATTTTTTAAGTAACTGGGCTACCCATAAGCTTGGCAGTTTTCTCATCAGTTGTCCAGAAATCCTTGCAGAAATGTAAGAAATTCTCAAAATTTAGCTGGGGAAAAAAAAAAATGATATGGCCTGCGGCATCTGGAGGCACAGTGTCTTTAGGTGAAACAGCAGTATATATGGCATGTTTACAGACAGTTGGTTTCTAACTCACTGCTTGTGAAGCAAAAGGGAGCAATGAGATTAGAGAGGCTGAAGAGTCACCTTAAGGCTTGACCAGGGACTGAGGGGGATTCCATCTTTAACTCCCTACATAATTTCCAGCACACTCCCTGCTTTACAGACGTGACAGTTAAGCTGTAAATGTCCTGCTTAAAGAACAATGATAGTTATCTATGTCATGAAATTGCATTAAAATACTCTCTCTCTTTTCATCCACTGTAATTTCCACTCCAGAAATAGCCTTAAGGAGAAGCGACGATTAGATTATGAATTAGATTCTGGATGACAGAATCAATTTGAACTTGCAATAGCTGACTTTTCCCAATTTTGGACACGTACATATGATATGAATTATATTTATGACTGTTGTGCATTTTCCATCTAAAGACAGAGGAGGCACAGAAATTACAGAAGTGGTTGCTGTAAGTGCCATTCTGTGTAGGTGGATATAGTACACATGCTGAGAATGATGACTGTATGCAACACTGATCAGTATCTGGCAGGAATATATGCATGCAAGCTACAGCTAGAGGAATAAGATGAATATGAGAAGTATAAAAGGCTGCATAATACTTTATAAGAATAAACTGAAAACTGCAAAACCTGATTTTTACTTCTTTTGCATCCGTTTTACATGCTCCTGTCAACAGTGACGGTAGTATCACAGAACTGAATGGTGTGGGTTGGAAGAGACTTCTAGGGATTATCCAGTCCAACCCCCTGATAAAAAGGGTTCCCCTTGATCAGGAGGCACAGAAACGTGCCCAGGTAGGTTTGAAAAACCTCTTCAGAACAAGACTCAACACCCTCCCTGGGCAGCCTGTGCCCAGACTCCCCCACCCTCACAGGAAGGAAATTTCTCCTTGTGTTCAAGTGGAACTTCCTGTGTGCCAGCTTGTGCCTGTTACTTCTTGTCCTGTCACTGAGCACCACAGAAAACAGACTGCCCCTATCCTCTTGACACTCTTTAAGTATCCTTAAGTAAGGGTATCTTGATACCCTTTAAGTATCTCCAGGTTAAACAGCCCCAGTTCCTGCAGCCATTTCTCATAAGGAAGATGCTCCAGTCCCCTGATCATCTTGGTGGCCATGCGCTGGCCTCTCTCCAACAGTTCCCTGTCCCTCTTGAGCTGAGGAGCCCAGAACTGGACTCAGGACTCCATATGAGGCCTCAGCAGGGCAGAGTAGAGGAGGAGAAGAACCTCCCTTGACCTGCTGCCCACACTCTTCTTGATACATCCCAGGATGCCATTGGCCTTCTTGGCCACGAGGGCACGTTGCTGGCTCATGGTTAGTTTATTATCAACCAGAATTCCCGGGCCTCTCTCTGCAGAGCTGCTCTCCAGCAGGTCAATCCCCAGCCTGTCCTGGTGCATAAGGTTGTTCCTTCCCAGATGCAGGACTCCGCACTTGCCCTTGTTGAACCTCATGAGGTTCCTCTGTGCCCAACTCTCAAGCTGGTTGAGATCCTGCTGAACAGCAGCACAGCCTTCTGTGGAATCAGCCAGTCCACCCAGTTTGGTGTCATCAGGGAACTTGCTGAGAGTACACTCTGTCCCATCATCCAGGTCGTTGCTGAAGATGTTGAACAAGACTGGCCCCAGAACCGATCCCTGTAGAACTCCACTTTCTTGTCCTTTACAACCCTTGCTAGATTTAATTCCAGGAGGGCTTTACCCTTCCTTGTTTCATCCCTGTATTTTCTGACAGTGTTCTTATATCCTTATACTCACTGGAGCCGAGGTTGCCCCCAGCCTTCACATCTCCAATCAGATCTACTTTATCTGTTAGTACAATGTTCAGCAGCACAACCTTCCTTGCTGGCTCCTCAAACATCTGTGACAGGAAGTTGTCATCAACATTCTGCAGGAACCTCCTGAACTGCGTGAGCTTGACTGAGTGGTTTTGCCAGCAAAAACCAGGGTGGTTGAAGTCCCCCATGAAGATCAGGGATTGTGATTGTGAGGTAGCTCTCAGATCTTTGTAGAAGGCCTCTTCCTGATGAAGTGGCCTATAGTAAACTCCCACAAAAGTGCACCTACACTACCCTGCCCCTTATTTGTCACCCACAAATACTCAACTCACCTCTCCTTTCCACCTGGACAGAGCTCAATGCATTCTAATTCCTCTCTCACATTGAGAGCAACTCTACCTCCCGCCTCCTTTGCCTGTCTTTCCTAAATAGCACATAGCCATTCATGACTGTGCTCCAGCTCCAGTCATGGGAGCTGTCCCCTCATGTCTGAGTAACTGCAATGAGATCGTGGGCCTGTGAGATGTGGAGATTCACATCTGTAGTTTTTCCTGCTTGTTCCCTGTGCTGTGTGCAGTGGTGTACAGGCATGGTAGAGGCTCACTTGAGTGTGCAGTTTCCCTGGATAGGTGCAAGAGGATTCTCCACAGTTAGACACTCCAATGGGGTGATCAGCCTTCTGTTAATTGCAGAAGCAAGAACGAATTAGGTCTGTAAGACTACATTTTGTTCTTAAATTATGTATGTGGGCTACTCCTGTGATGGTTGACTGGAGTCTTCTATTAAGGTCTTCCTATGAGATCAAGGATGTTCCCTGCGTCCAGAAAATTACATGGCAGTGACAGAGTAACAAGATATTTTGCATGAGATAAGGAAAGACAAAGAAACTAAGTGGAAATAAAGAACAAACTTTGAGATAATATTGCCAGTATCATAACAGAACTTCTGCTTGTTTTACAGAGTCTGGACAAACAGCAAGGGCAAAATGCAGCTCTAATGGAAGGGAGAATGTAATGGGTTTAAATTGCAGTAAGGGAGGCCAGCATCAGGCATCAGGAAGTCCTTTCTAATGCTAAGGAGAGTGGCCTAGGTTGCCTAGGGATTTCAGGGAACCTCCATCACTGAAGGTTTTTAAGAACAGGTTAGACAAACATCTGTCAAGAATGATATAGGGACAGTTGATCCTGCCTAGGGGTAGGGGATGGACTACATGGCCTCTTCAGGTCCTTTCCAGTCTTATTTTTCTATGATTCAGTGAGAAGAAAATCTGAGAGCTGAGGAAACACAACAAATTAGAGAAGACAGAAGTGAAAAAGATGAGTAAAACAAAAAGGGCAGAAGAGATGAAACTAAGAGAAGTGGTAAAGAGAGCAAAAAATACATTTTTAAACAATAACCTTTATGATGCAAATAAAGATTTTCAACTTTTTTCTGATGTCAGCTAGTTCTTTCTGGGAAATATGGACATTAGCTTGAGTAAAGATTAAAGTCCATAGAAGATGCTGAAAAATAAATACTTTAATATAAAGTGACATTCCCAAACACTTTGAAATGCTTCACAGAGTACTAGTTTAAGTGTTTCATGCTTCCAGTTCTCCTGTAAACAGAGTTCTCTACACTGTCTGCATTTCCTAAAATGTGCCATACATTTGTTTTTGAGAGAGTGGTGGTCTGCTGTGGCCACTATATGATTTCAGAGCATCATAACAGAGGAAGTCTGTCTTCAAACTTACTTACTATACTGCATGACCAGGCATGGGCTTCAAAAATGTTTTCCTAAATCATCATTTTTAACTGTGAGGGTGAAGGAGCCCTGGCACAGGCTGTCCAGGGAGGGTGTGGAGTCTCCTTCCTTGGAGGTCTTCAAGACTCACCTGGATGCATTCCAATGCAACCTGATCTAGGTTGACCTACTTCTGCAGGAGGGTTGGACTGGATGATCTCTAAAGGTCCCTTCCAACCCCTACCATTCTATGACTCTATGATTCTATGATCTTAAAAATGGAAAGAAGTTATTATGTATATCTACTTGCTTCATGCCAGATCACTTTCACAGTCAACCATGCCCTGAATGTTTCCCAAATACTGTAGTCCATCACCCTAATTTATTTTACTTAACTAAATTCAAGTAAGTGAATATATGAATCTGAATGTGAAACCTAGTTGATATCTAATTAGATAAGTATCTTCTCTATCAGTATAGTATAATATACATAGTGTATATGTGGTATGGAGGACTTCTATAGGAACCGCTCATAAGACTAACATAATAAGTACATTTGGGAACTAGCATGAAAAAGCTCTTTAGGTTCACATAGGCTGTGCATGTAGCTTAAAATGAAGACTACTGCAAAGAAGTGCTGGTGTGCTGTGAGTGTAACGGGGGGTAGGCCTTTGACAGCACCTGCTGGAGTTCTCTCAAAGTATTTTAGTGGGATCAGAACTATGTTCAAAGTACATGCTGTAACTGAAGGTCTTTTGGCTTGCTGAATGAGGTGAAGGACACAGCTGGGCTTCTGTAGGAGATACAATTTTAGATGCCAACCAGGTGCATCAGTCATCTTTCTGATCTCCATCAGGAAGGATATAATGTGACTATTGCAGTAGCAGACTTAATTGTGTGCATAATTCAAAGTCCAGAGTAATGTTCCTACAGTGATTAGTGTTTTACTCTCTCTATGCCTCAGTTCCTTAGAATGACAGAGGTAGTACAGTGATACCTTCCTATTTCCTATGGTGGGGTGCTGTTATATTGTCTTTTTTTGTGGTGCTCTATTCCTGTAAGATGCCACAAAGAAAAATGGTTAGGGAGAGATGTAAGTTACAAGTTCAGTGTTCATGCTGTGGCACAGAAACTCTGATGCCCCTTATACCAGTAAGTAGTCTGGTAATCTTGACTTTCAAAAATCTGCTCATTTTATTCATGGATGAAAAGGAATTTTGTAATGCTGATGGTAAAGGAAAGAGAAAGAAGTGAGAAAAAGATATCACCCTCATCACTAAAAGTCATATAAAAACCAAAAGAAAACAAATGACAACACGATTTGGATGCTATATTCAAATAGAGAGAAAGAAGAGTGCGCTTCTCACTAAAAAGAGATCATCAAAGCAATAAGAGCATTGCAGAGAGAAAATGACTGAGAGCTGGTCATATCTTAATGAGAGAGGATAACAATGGATTGCAGGGAGTTATCATAATGAGAGGGTAGGGTGTATGTGTGGTAGGTTGAGAAGAAAACTTCCAGCATTAAAATCTGGAAAGCGGATGTACAAGAATGACCATAGACCCATCTATCTATGGCAGCTATCTATGTCTTTTCAACAGTCAATCTAGAGCATGATAGCCTATGACAATGAAGATGGGGAACTGACTGCCTAAGAAAATGCTACCTAGTAGCTTAGTTTATTGTGTTAGAGTTGGCAGAAGCCCAAAGCTGGTCGTGCTATAAGACAATGATGAAATATGAAAAGCTCTGGCAGGCAGTATAGGTAAAACTGAAGACAGCTAGGACTATGAATTTAATGAATCTAGTCTGTAGAAGGAAAGAGCTAGACAACAGCAAGATGGGAACCTGACTGATGAGGTACACAGGAAAACAACAGAAGTTGTTCCTATGTAGCCAAGGAACGCCAATTACTGGGAAAGCTGCTTAAGGAATTCATAAACATGAATGTGTTCTGAGCCCCAGTGATCACTGGCAGCTGGATTATTTTTACCTAATTTCATTCATCTAAGCATTGTCTATCCTAAAATAGCTACTCTAGTCCCCTCTCACATCAATGCTTACCGTAGATATCTTAAGATACTTATTAAGAGATCCAACTTACCTAACAAATATTCTATTTTGACAGCTTGAGTTGTCCATTGGACATCCATATGTCTCCCTGCCTATGTCTCTTTGTCTCTACGAGAAATCTAGTTAACTAGCTTCTACCAGAAACCTAACTTCTCTATGACTAAGTTAAGTAAGGTGAATCCTTTCCTAAATTTCATAAGACTCCAGTTCATGGTTCAAGTTCTTCTGCCAGCACTGTTGGTATCAACATGTGCTGGAAAATATATAGATAGACATGTTAAAAGAAGGTTTTTTTTTCAAATCTGTTAGCAAATGATAACGCTAGCAATCTGTTACAACAAGCTCATCTGTTCTTGAAAAACCTGTGCATTTGACCATACTACCTAGATTTTGACAAAATCCCTCCTAGGAGAGGCATGGAAGAAGTGCAGAAGTTCAGGTTACAAGATACTGCTTTATTTTTGGAATGGTTTTATCAGGCAGCAAAAAAAAAGATGGTGGACAATGGTGAAGATGAATCAGTTGGAGGAACATGTGAACTTCTTAAGTTAGTACAGAATACCAAGAAAAACTTACAGATCCTGTTTAAAACATGCCAGGGGAGCATTATGACAGATGAAACAGAGTGTAGATAAGTGAAAAGTGATTCACATTAAAAAGAACCATTTTAGTGACTAACGTGGTAACAATCAGGGAAACAGAAATGTATCATGGTGGATACATCTGCTTATTGAAAAACCTGGTCAATAAGCAGAGAGAAAAAAAAGCAGGATGCTAGTCTGTGTTGAGATAAAGATTGTAAATAATGATGAAAATATGTTATGTAAAACAGTGATGCATCCTCACTGTGGTCATGGCATTCAGTTCTGATCACAAAATCTTGAAGAGATTAGTGTGGAAATTGAAATGGATGGGAGATGGGCAGTAAAAATTATTAAAGGCAAAGAAAAAACTTGTTATGAGCAGAGATAAAAAGGACAAAGACTACAACAGGAGTGCAAACAGCTGCCCACTTTAGAAAGTCATTACAGTTTCTAGGAAAATTCTCGGCGTGTGCATGGATGCTGCTGCTTAGATTAGCAAAATCTTGGAAAGCAGTGAGAACCCTGAGCCTTTAACTATTCAGTGTAATTCAAAGAGGAAAAATCTCTGCTGTGGGTGGTTAAAACAATTTAAACCAGAAACATTCTATTTATTCTTAAAACAGGAGGAATAGGATTACAGGGGAATTGCTTGTGTACATTAAAGAACAATCTATTTACAACACTGAAGAAGCAGCACTGCTTTATATTACACGTAAGTAATCTATGAACTTATTTCCATGAGGAGACATTGAGTTTTTAGTCTGTCAAGTTTGAAAAAGTTGTATGAATAAATAACACAGGTAGTCAACCTAAGTAGAGCTGACTAAAAACAATATCTGAGGCATTTAAGTTTTCAGGCAAGAAGCAAGCACTAGCACACATTACTTCACAACTGAAACAGGCTACACAAGTTCAATTATCGTGACTCAGCTAACAGCAGCAGCTTACTGTCATCACTCGCAATCACCTCTCTTTTTCCTGCAGTATTTAGTTTCTAAGGAAGTGACAAGTGGAAGGTTAAACTAGGATCATCTGCAAGTGGAACATTTTGCTACATTATTTATTTCCTCATTTCTTTCTCTGTGACATTCTCAAAACTTTTCCCAAACTTGTACTCTTCTTTCACCCTTCTGAAGCTTCTTTCATCAAGTTACAAGACAGCAAATGCCATATGACACTCGTTTCAAAAATGTTTTGAAATCCTGCTGAGCCCTCTGAGCAACCAGTTCTGAAAACACGCTTTAAACTTACGACCATGTACGTGATCATTAGCCAAACACTACAGTTAGGCTAAGTCTTTACCCAGGCAATAAGATAAATTCAGACTCTCCTTACCTTTTGAGTACTTCTATTTATTTTTCAAATGATACAGCAGTTTCTATATTACTAGCTCAAATGCTCTTCACTGTCAGTCAGTGTTTTTCTTATGGGGAATCTGGCTCTCACATCTCTTTACTGCTCTCACTGAAGCCAACAGAAACATTTCTTTCCCACTTCCTTTAGTAAAAGCAGAAGAGCCAGTAGAGGGAGCACAAATACATAGAAATAATTTTCTGTCTTTCCTATAAAAATGATGTGTACTATTTCTCTTTTTTTAAAAAATACTTTCATATTTGAAAAAAATAGAAAATATTTTTATTAAAAACATCTCATATTTTTTTATATTTGCACTGCTTCTACCTCCATCAAAAATACCATCTTGATCAGGCTCCAACAGTTGAAGGTAAGGAGGCTCTGTACGGTTTGGTGACCCTGCAAGCCCTAGGATCTCGGGACTCTGTGTGAGAGGGACAGGCTGGAGGACCCTTACAAGACGATCCTGGCAAAATAAGGGTTTTCTACCAACACAGCACTGCTAGGTGGATCAGCACGATATGGGGCACATCTTTGGCACCTGGAGATAACCAAAGCTCTGCTGACTGATGATCTCTGCCAGCTGATGATTGCACAGGAGCACACGGGTTGGGTGAATCGGTGAAATATGGAATGATATAGCTAAAAAGTGACTTTTTACCTTGAAGCCTCTTGCTCATTCAGCAAGCTGCAGCCTTCAGCAGCAGTTTGTCCCTTTAGGTGAGCCCAGTGCCACTAGCTCACAGCTCTGTCCCTTCTCTGCCCTATGACACTACTAGAAGACGTTTCCTGGAAGAGGTTGCTTTGCTGCAGGACTCAAAAGATGTGTTGCTCTGCAGGTGAGAACGTCTCAGGACCTCTATCCTTCTCTCTAATTAAAAATTTCATGAGTTTCAAATGGGATCTCAGGATTTCTATGCTTTCTGAGAGCTTCCCCCATTAAGGAAGAAAATAATCTCTTCAGTGAAGTGACACAGAAAGAAATACCCTATCCCACAAACCCCAAGGAAACCAAATGTGAACTGCTGAGTTTCTTATTCCATTGTCAAGTTTTCCCGTGCTGAAGAACACGTTGCCCACCCTCTTATCTTGCCTGCTTTGTTTGAAACCATGTACATGCAACAATTGTGAAAGCACTTGCCAGCAGTGTAAGTCTGATCCCATTAAAGAAAATAGAGTTAGATAAATGACAAGTGCTTTGGCAAATGCCTCTGCTACATACCACAGAGGACAGGATGGGAAAAATAGTATGTAACCACTTGGATGTGAAACATTTTCAAAGCAAACAAAAAAGTCACCTTAGAGATCCATTGGCTCTACTCCAAACCAAAACCATTGGTTTGGAGTTCAGAGGGCCTGGGATTCTGAGAGACGTACAAAAGGCTGCTATCTGTGACTGCTGTTGTTGGCAGGACTAGCAAACAAGCACTACCCAAAATAGGAATGCTAAGCTGAGTATTGAAGTGAGTGACACTCTCATAAGTACCTTTTTGGTAATCATATTTGATGCTTCTTGCATCCTTCATTTCCCCTCTTTCAAACTAAAAAAAAAGCTGGTACTAAATTCTTTGCTCTACAGATGTAGGCAAAATGAATGAATTTGTCTTTAGAGTAATATGAAAGAACTACATATTTTTATTTGGATCTCAATGAAGTTGCTGCACCCCTCCTGAAGTCTGTGAACTACCTGGCACCTTACACTGAATAACAACTTCCCTTAAAATGCTCTCTGTCTGTGCAAATATGCACAATCATATCTGGTTTGCCAGTGAAGAAAATGAATAAGTTTTTATGTTTTCCATTGTTTTCTCTGCACATGTCAAAATATTTCAAGCTTTATTCTACTAGGTGACCACTAGCCAGGGAACTGAACTTTAGAGGCTGGACGGGCCTTTCCTGCATCATGGTCCTACTCCACTTTCACTACAGAAAAGTTCTCAGTTGACCCTATATTGACCTTTGAAAGCCAAAAAAGGATAACAGGAATAACTCCTGAATGCATAGATTATATAACATGACATTATGTAAACTACTTATGCACTAATATACTATGCCTGATAGAATTAATCTTTTCTTACTGAAAATGATAAGGAAATTTTTAGAGAAGGCATGAGGGAGTCCATGAAGAGCAGAAGATTTCTGCACATCTGTTTTGATAACCATCCAGGCTACAGACACGGTACCTGCTGTCCTGGTTTGAGCGGCGATAGTGTTATTCCCTGGGTATTGATCACTGGGAGTATCTGGTTGCCGATGACGGTAGCGATGATCTGACCCTGGGCATTGGTCAACAGCTGTGGAGTTATTGGCTGCACCTGAAGTCCCTGAGCTCCACCTGCTGCCTGGCTGGAGGGGACTGGATTAGGCATCAGTGGGATTGTTCCAATAATCTGGAAAAAAATGACACAGAATAGGAAAATGCATACATGCTGCATATATTTGCCATGCATAATTGCTTGTTTTATGCATGTTCACAGAATCATAGAATTATTTCAGTTGGAAAAGACCTTTAAGATCATCGAGACCAACCACTAACCTCACACTGCCAAGATCACTACTAACCCATGTCCCTCAGCACCTCATCCACACAGCTTTTAAAGATCTCCGGGGATGGTGACTCCACCACCTTACTGGGAAGCCTGGAACAGTGTCTAACAACCCTCTCAGGGAAGAAGTTCTTCCTAATCTCCAATCTAAATCTCCACATGCGCAACTTGAGGCCTTTTCCTCTTGCCCTATCACTTGTTACCTCAGAGAAGAAATGAACCGTCACCTCACTACAATTCCCATTCAGGTAGTTGCAGAGAGTGATCATGTCTCCCCTCAGTCTCCTCTTCTCCAAGCTAAACAATGCCAGTTCTCTCAACTGCTCCTCAGCAGACTTGTGCTCCAGACCCTTCACCAGCTTTGTTGTCTGTTTCTGGACACACTGCAGCACCTCACTGTCCTTCTTGTAGGGAAGGGTCCAAAACTGAACACAGATCTTGAGATGAGGCCGGTCAGTGCTGAGTACAGAGGGACAATCATGTCCTTGGCCCTGCTGGTCACACTATTTTTGATACAGACCGGGGTGCCACTGGCCTTCTTGGCCACCTGGGCACACTGCTGGCTCATATTCAGATGACTGCTGATTAACATCCCCAGGTCCTTTTCTGCAGGACAGCTTTCCATCCACTCTGCCCCAAGCCTGTAGCTTTGCCTAGGGTTGTTGTGGCCAAAGTGCAGGACCTAGCATTTGTTCTTCTTAAGCCTCATACAGTTGGCCTCAGCCCATTGATCCAGCCTGTCCAGGTCCCTCTGAAGAGCCTTCCTGCCCTCAAGCACTCACTCTTCCAGCTTGGTGTTGTCAGCAAACTTACTGAGGGTCCACTCCAAACTTACTGAGGGTGCCCTCATCCAGTTCATTGATAAAGATGTTAAAAAGAGTAGTTCCCAACACTGAACGCTGAGGAACACTGGTGACTGGCCACCAGCTGGATTTAACTCCTTTCTCCACTATTCTTTGGGCCCAGCCATCAAGACAGTTTTCCACTCAACACAGTTTCTCCAGGAGGATGCTGTTAGAGACTGCTGAAGGTTTTACTAAACCTTTACTAAGATTTACTAGGCTTAATAAGCCTTCATGTTAAATTTTTAGGTGAAGTAAGCACAAGGAGATGGATATGATGGGCTGAGGGTCAGATGTAACTTTTCCCTTGCTGGAGTGAAAAGGACTTTCAAACTCATTTGTCGCATCACATATTACCTGTTAATTTTACCACCATCCACTGTCATCCCAAACAAATCTACTGCACCTGAGAGTGTATGAGACAAATACTGGACCACTCCATGGCCCCTGGATGATACTTTGTTCCTACCTCTCATTTGAACATAGAGAGAGATGCAAATATCAGCCTTTTTGTTTTGCTTTCTACAATTAATCCGGACAACATTATTACCTGTGAACTTAGCTGCTTATGTAATTTGCTGTGATTTACTGACACCTGGCACTCTAGATGACCATCTATTACTCCTATGTGACCTCAAAGAGGAACAAAGAGATAACTGATGCCTTTCAGGACATGGCTTATTAAGATATGTTCATAAAAATGCATCTGCTTTTGGATGACAGCTAAGTAGTACAACACAAAAAGAGGGCTGGTGTTAGATAAAACGTTTTAGCTAACATTTCTGGGGCAATACTTGCAGAAAGAGACACTTGTGACATCTCAGACTTGAGAATACAGTGATTTCCTAAAATGTGAATGTGCTTGTAAAACTAATATTATGATGGAATGTCAAACAGATGCTGTAAGAAAGCTTGTCAGTCAATAAACCTCTAGGCTGAATAAAGTTACGCTGTTGGCAGACTTTTTTACAAGTATTAGAACATCTGAAACAAACCTCTGATGAAACTTGGGAATAAAACCAATCTTTTTTTTCTTATTTTGCAAATGTCAGCAAATGAAGTTAGGCCATATGATTGTTGCAGTAGGAAAAGTTAAAAATCCCCAACAAAATACATATCTATATCCTTCACCATATCTCCACATTTCAGACTTTATCATAGCCCTCCTTCACTGAAATCCATCTATCCCATTGTAAGGCTTCCAGTCTTTCTTCTCTGTAAGCCTTTCTTCCTCCTCTTTACCTTCAACATGCATCACACTGCACATCCCTTTCATCCCACACTGTTACGATCCTAGTTCCCCTGTGTCCCGTATAACATTGAGATCGACACGATCTACTTAGTTGCTGAGAAATAAAGTGAATTCTGTCCGAGTTCTCCTTTCTCCTCAGTGAGGGTAGTAACAGGGCAGCTTTCCTCAGTCTGTCTGCTGATGTTCTTTTCAGGAACTTAGTCATGTTCTAAGATCTCTTTATTTCTGACCAATGTTGTTGAAATGGATGAGCTCTTTTTTTTCCATTAGGTAGGTATGGAGAGATGGGTGGATGGAAATAGGGAGAGAAGGGTAGACAGCACAAGCCACAAGACTGGTTTCCTCATGAAAACAAGCTAAAGTGTTTATAATGAAACTTCAAGGAAAATTTGTCTCCAAAACAAACATATAAAATTCTTATTGAATTCAACAATTAATTTATATGATACCAATTGGAACAGTACAATAGTGTAAAATAAGGTCTAAAATAACTGTTTAGGGAAAACATTAGAGTCTTTGTGCACAGACCATTAAGTGACTTTTTAAGAATATAAAACTAGAGAAACAGCTCTGAATCTCTTGCTAAATATATAAAAAGGATAAATGTATGAATTGTGTTGTGAAGAGTGGCAGGGATCTGTGAAGACCTCTGTATGTTTGAATCACCAGAGGTGATTCGTGACAACCCCAGAAAATCCATCCTCAAGAAAGCATCATGCAGTGAAGTCCAACTAACTCAGGGATAGCTGGAGGGGCATGTGTCTCTCATCAGAGGATCACCCTCTTCCTTCCCTTATTAGGTTAAATATGATTCAATCAAGTGCCAGTGACTACTCCTTCAGCAGTCACAGCCTGATGGTGTGCCTCTAGGTAGGCTCAAGGTAAAGTACAATATGACAACTTAAACCAACTCCTTGTGTGAAAAGAGTGCCCTTGGTTAGCTACCGCAGCTCGGCTATGAAGTGGTAAGTGCTGAAGTCATCATCAGTTGACCAAACTTGGATGGGAAGACCAGAGAACTCTAAAGGACAATGGGACAGCTCTCCCGTGGGAGGACCTGGCTCATCTACTAAGCTGTATCGTAAGAGCTGAATATATCAAAACTGTTCAAAACACTGTAAAGGTATAATTCCAGTTCTCCTTAATGCATTCCTAAAAGGTAGAAAAATCAATAAAGATTATTACCCCCATTTTACAAAGTATGAAAGTGAAGCACGATGAGGCATATTTAGACAGAGGTTGTGAGTTAGCCTTCTAAACTGGAATTTCCTGTGAATCTTTCTCTGCAGATGATAGTACATTTTTTTTTCCTAAGGTGTCCCTAGTTGAACAGCAGCTGCTTTACTGTTCATGTGAAAAGAGGAGGGAGGCATTTTGGTACATCATTATCAGATTTCAAAACATTATCTAAAAATCTGACTTCCAGCATGAATGAAGGCAGTATATTTCTCCCACTTTTTGGTGACCTAAATGTAGGGGTCACAAAATCTTTTAATGCATCTCACTTAACATAAGGAATGATCCTTCTTAATTTCATCAGCAAAAACATAGCAAAGACTTCTCTTTCTTTTGTCATGCCAGTGAAGGACGTGACCTTGGAGTGTCATTACTCCAATGTAACTTTAACTATCAAGGTCCTAATCCCAGCAAAGCAAAAAAACGCTGTGCTGGTGTTATCAGTAATAGGAATGTTTGCATTCACATTTAAAATGCATTTCTTGGACTGCAGTTGGACATTTTATAGAATGACAGTGCTGAAGTGGACAGTTTGTAAGGTCAGAAGCAGAAGGCTATCTATATGTATTAATGTGTGTCACACACCATTGTGTACATGACATGCTTTACATGCACACAGTCAGGAATGGAGAGAGAAAATGCAGCTGGGAGAGGTGTTCCAGAAGGACAAATGAACAAACACCCTCAGGGGTGTAACTGCAGGAGCCAAGGGTAGGTCTGAATGGGAGACAGCTTTCCCACTTTCTGAAACTTCCTGAGATTTCAAGAGTTTTTCTCCCATTTTTACACCAAAGTAAAGTCTTGTCCGGTTTAAAAAAAGACATCCTCTTGTTTCTAGTTAACCAACCAGAACCAACAGGACTACCCTTTGTGGCATGCATCTTTGATATGCCTAAACCCAAATTTAAGTTCCCCCTTCTCTGAGTACCCTCCCCTTAATACCTTATCAGCTCCCTGATTCACATGTAGGGAGGAATATTGGAACTGCTTTCCCCTCCTCAAACCTTGTGTGACTGCCCTGATGCCCAGGTCAATCCTCTACTTCTGGTACAAAATTTCACCCTGAACCTTGCTAATCTGTCCTGTTAAAGTATCATAGAACCCGCCACTTTATGAGTCTTGCTACATTTAACTTTTCTGAAGAAATAAAACAAGACCATGCCACAGGCTTGAGACATTGGAGTGCCACATTACAGACTAATTGCCAGTGATTTATTTGTAGGGAAGCATTGGTCCTTTCTAGAAAATGCTGCTATTTCAGATTATGTTCAAAGACACTTCAGGAACAGCATGTGACAGGGACTTATCCCACAAGATACCTCTAGAATCACATAGTTACAGATGGCTTGGGTTGGAAGGGACCTTAAAGATCCAACACCCTGCCATGAACAGGAAAAACTTCCACTACATCAAGTTGCTCAAAGCCTCATCCAAACTAGCCTTGAACATTTCCAGGGATGGGGCATCCACAGCTTCTCTGAGATGTAGAAGAGGCCTAAAGTCATAAACAATGCCACCTGTCAAATGCATTCCTGAGCAAACAAACACATCCTTAAAGTTCTCATGCTACAAAAATGTAATTGTAAAAGTTTGGGGCTTTTCTTGTCACTATGCATGACTTTCACAATTCCTTTTATACCTCAAACAACTAAAAGTGAGCAGGAAGTGTTCGCAGGGGAGCTGCAAAACAATAATCAGACAGTTTTGAAATTCAAGGTTTTATTTGAGGAATCCCCTTGCTCATAACCTCTAAGGGCACAGTCATCTCCAGAGAGCTGTTGATTTAAAGAAATTACATCTGGTTGTATCTGTCTGAGGTACAGGTTCTAGATAAAGGCACAAATGCAGTGCAAATGTGACACTGGGAATCCTACCAAGATATTCAATGTAGACCTCAGCATTTTTACAGACAGGGCTTTGGTCCACCTCTAATTAAAACACAAAGACTGTAATTCTGGCCTTGTTCAAGTGACGGTGTTGCCAGAAGACTTGGTGGAGTCAAATTTTCAAGTATTCGGTAGGATACTTTCATTTTTGTTTATGGATTGACAGATACATCAGTTACATCTTGAGGTGCTTAAGAGAGCATTTTTCACAAATGTTATTTAGTTTTTCTATGCTTCCCAATGTTTACTCAATTTTTAAAATCAATGGTATACTTCTAACTTCAAAGGATATTCACGGTGATTTTTAAGAGTATCTCAGTATTTTCCATTGATTAATCTGTTAGTGTTGTTTTAGCATCTTAGGATATCAAGATATCTGAGATCAGGCCTTTCAGATATTACAACTTGAATCTGCCATTGCTAAGACAACTTCCACTATTAAGTGTTGTGTATCTGAAATAAAGTTGTAAAGTTCGGCTTGCAAATGAAGTTAATTTGTTGATCTGCTCCTGTATACCATCTATGGACCTTTGCCTACATAGTCTTGCAAACTGTAAATCCATCTGCAATGAAAGAATAAACACACACTTACAATGAAGGCAAAATACCAAAGAATGAAACTGACCATGAAAGGAAAACAACCCAAATCCTCAGCATCTCAACAACACCTGTGTTACTTCCAATGGCAGGGTAATGTCCTAGCACGGATAAACTAGTCCTGGTCACTTGTGCACTGGTAAACAAATTTTAGTGCCTTTCCGTGCTCAGTAATGTAAAGTAATGAAACAAAACACCTGATCTCTTAAAAATGATATCTTAAACAACAGATCTTTTCTTATATTTTCCTCACCATCAACGTATCTTCTATAACTCCTAGGCTGAAATTGCAGGCAGAAACTGACCAACTGCTCAGAACTTCTGGGGATAAATGTCTAATTGCAGCCCCATTTGTGCTTCAGATATAAAACCAGATTTCTCATAACCATATCAAGAAAGAATTAGCTTCATTGTTTTCCTAGTACAACCAAAGGAACATACAAACTGTAGCCAAATGGATGGTTCAACAACTACCATTGTTTCTGCTATGAAAAGGCTAAGTAAAATCAAAGACTGACTGCCCTAGGTTGCTTCTGCTGTTGGCCAGGCCTGACATAAAGCAAATATTACCATTTCATCTAAAAAGTCTTTAAAAGGAAGTGTGAATTTTTTTTTCAGCAGTATCATCAAAATGAATGTCTCTCTGATTTTATCAGCATTACAGCCCTTTAAATATTGAAGGTTTTGAACAACAGAAGAACAAAACTAAAACAGAAAAATGGAGAAAAAGTAAAAGGAGCAACAGAAAAAATGTTCAGCAAAATGAGACAAGCCAACATATACATGTAAGCTAGTTTAACATCTCAAACTGTGAACAGAATGCATTAAAGTCATATATATAGTGAGTAAAAAAAAAATCACTGTGTGAATGATTCCTGATTTAAATATGTTTCACTCATCTTCATTTTCTAGTCCTTGGAATATAATCTGAAATAAAAGCTCACTGTCTTCTGTTGTAACATTTTCGCTTCTGCTATATCAATTTTTTCTGGTTTCATAGGGCTAAAAGCTAATTCAACCCCAGCAGCCCTACCACCTGCAGTACACAGGACAGTGTTTATGGTTTGGTTCAGTTTTGCAAATTTTCTTCAGAAGCTGCTCCTGTTCCCAGATATATTCCTTCTTCTATGGTCACTGTATCAGCATGAGTTACTTTAAGGAGATAATCTAAGGAGAAAATGACTGAGTAAAGGACAGAACAATGAGAATCTGCACAAGATTCTTTATCCTCTATGCAGCTGCTCACTTTTTAATCACACATATGTCTATATACTACCTACGTAAGTTATCAACACATAGAGTTTTCTATACATACTACCAATCTACACGCTGAAAAACTGGAAGCATGAATCTAATCTTCATTCACAGACTTCTGACAGAAATGCCACTCTGTCGCTTTTTAGAGTAACAACAATATCAACCTCAAAACAAGATGAGGTTCAGGCTGTCTGTGCCTTTTGAAGTAAAAGCCTTACTAAGTTATGCAAAGCTTGCAAGTTTCCTGTGCTGCATTATGTTTCCTAATGAGAACTCAAAAAAATGGCACAACAAAATGCTGTTATGAGAGCAAAGCATCAAATAATTATACTAGAAACAGGCACCTATGAAACTGCACTTGTGAGTTACCATTTCATGTAAGGTTTTATGATTTTCATGTAAGGAATTATAATATTCAAATTAAAGTATTATTCATATATCATATGATACATTAGATGGTATATTGTTTGTAAGCATCATCATGGGACATTGGGTCTGACGTTCTGTCTGACGTTCTCATTGCTTTATTCTTTAGAACATATGGTTTTTTATACATCAAACTATACAGGACTTTATTTGTCATCACTGCAGGAACTGTATGGTGAAATTTTTCTCAAGTAAATACTGTTATGTTCTGTTAGCAGATGCACGTGTACAGTCTCTTTAATCAAGAATGTCTCTTTTATCAAACATCCCGAATAACACAACATAACATTGTATTTTTAGAAAAATCGAACAATATATAATTATTAACTTAAAGATTGAAAATGATGTTGAATATCTGATGAATTTTTTTACCTAAGCAGTCTGCCTATCAGATTTAGCTTCCTTTTAAAAATCAGGAATTAAGTGAAGCATAAAGTCCCCTAAAGGTCACAGATGTCTGAGTTGAGCAAAGCAATTGTTGATTGTCATGAGATTTACAGTCCTGGAGTATTTCTGAAAATCAGCCAGCTAGATTTTAATGAACGTGTTAATGACTTAAAATTATTTGATGGATGACTTGTATTAAATATTTTTGTAATATCTTTTATTTGTTATGACAACAGATCCATGATGCTGTGTTATGACAAAACAGCCGACACTGTCCATAACAGAATTGTTATGACAAAATAATCATAGAATCATTTCAGCTGGAAGAGACCTTTAAGATCATCGAGTCCAGCCTTTGTCCCAGCCCTATCAATCACAAAAGTCACAACTTACTGTTTGTAGCTTTTGACTTCTTCTCTTCCAAACAACAAGCAGCTTTCCTGATTGCTGTGCAGATACTTGTAGGGTGTACACAAGCAAATATGCTTTTGTATGTCTGGTTTTGGTATATTTTTTTTTTTGTAAATACTCTTGAGAACAAAAAGTAATTATATTTATTTTCTCAGGAAGTAAACAAAGTAACTGAGCCACCAGTATAAACTTCTAGATTTAATTAAAATGAAAAAATGTTGGTAAATATTAATTTGCCTCTACTTTTTTTTCACGCAGGCTGAGATTTTTCATAGCTTCTCACAGAAGGATGATTGCTTTCTCTGAAGATTTCAATCTCAATTAAGTATTAAGCATCTCAGAGACAAGAAATCCCACTATCAAACAAAATTTCTTAACCTTTGCAAGCTTTGTATATGTGCTGCATCTGCACTGCTTTATGTCTTTAGATGATAAACCATTTAGAACAAGGATTGTCTCTTTTGGGCATTAACATAATATAAATATTCACTGCTATTTCTCCCACACAATAAAGAATGGACATGCTTTCCAGCCACATTAGAATCAAGCATAATGGACATAACAGCAGAAGAAAATGCAGGCATTCTTACACTTTGCAATGCATGCCATGCTGAGCCAGTCAAGGCCAGATTTGTTTTGAGAAACAAATCAACTCATCAACTCATCCTCATTGTTTTTAATAAACATATGAAGGAAAAGATGGTTATCAGGGGTCTCAACGTGGGTTCATCAAGGGGAAATCCTGCTGGACCAACCTGATAGCCTTCTATGAGGGCATAACTGGCTGGTTAGATAAGGGGAGAGCAGTGGATGTCATCTACCTTGACTTCAGCAAGGCTTTTGACACTGTCTCCCATTAGAAAGCTCAGGCAGTGTGGCTTGGATGAGTGGACAATGAGGTGGATCGAGAGCTGGCTGAATGACAGAGCCCAGAGGGTGGTGATCAATGGCACAGAATTGAATTTGGAGGCCTGTGGCCAGTGGAGTTCCACAGGGATGCTATTGAAAGGTCTGGAGCCAGAATGAGGCTGGATTTAGTGATTGTGCTTTGCTCCTGTGGTTTTAAAATAAAAGCTGCTATTGAGACATAATCTTGCATAGATATTAACAAGGTAATGTCCTCTGCTGATACAACAGTTTTCAGTGAAACAGGTTCTGTTTTTTCAAGTTTTATATTACTCTCTTAAAACAGGGATGTTGCACCTGACTGCCGATGTCTGTTTCTGGATGAGCCAGAGAATTTTTTGTGCTCTCTATTCCCTTTCTTTCTTTCTCTTGGTTGTTCCTTCCAACTTGTTTTGCACAGACAAGAAGCTTGATTAAGGATATGGCATGCTCTTAACTGCCTTCAGTAGGCAGTCACTGCTGTCACTGGTTTATCTTTTGATGCCATTTCCAAGAATGTTATTTCACCATAAGTACTATGGTCTTGCAAATAGATGATAAATAATGGAATCCTCAAAGAATCCTTTTATTTGTAGTTTTTCTTGATTAATTTTCCCGAGGAAACAGAATTGTATTCTGGATAAATGACTTTGAAGGCTTAATAGTGTTTTATTCTAGACTTGACATGTCTGTTTAGAATACCAATGTGTTTTCTTAGACACTTCTCCATGACAAACTGGACTGAAATCATTAACCATCAAATAATCTTCTGATGCAATCTTTAGGACCACAGCTCTTTAATTAGATTATAGGTCAAAGAATTTCTAGGCCATCAATATGTTCTTGAATAATCTACTCTCATCTTCTCACTATCAAATTACATACACTATATAAAATATTTATCGGAGATGACCAGATTTCCCAGTCTGAAACTCTTAAAGGTGAAACTAGTTAGGCACACTGATTCATTCAGTCATATCAGATTTAGCCAAAATTAACTACAAAAAGGCTAATAGGTATTGCAATCAATCAGTAGCTGTGAAACTCAACATTGTTGTTATACAATCATATTCCTCCAAATACTCTTATAAATCTTGAGCTTGCTGTCCAGATGCAATGACTATAGATGACATATTAGCTGTCTGTTGACCCATCACTTCAACTTTGCACCTGTGCAACATGACATTCTTTTAAATACAAAATCAAACCTTACTCCAGCTGATGTTTCTACAATTTTAGATGATCTGGACATTGGTGAAATAAAACTATTGGTCATATTAGTTAAGACTTGTAACTTTTAATGTGATAATCTACAAAAGCTCAAGGCAAGGCTGAGATAAATAACTGCAAGCCTTTGCACCTGGCCAGACAAATGTACTACTGGAACATTTTCTAATTTTACAGTGCACACATCTCTTCAACAGATTATTCTCAGACTACTGAGAATGAACAACAATGCTAATCACCAATATGACTATGGTGGAACAAACTGTCTGGATTACCTCCCTACTATGGGTCATCATTGTGGAAACCAGTATTCCATCCTATAAAGTGGATTTTTGTTTTAACATGGCACAACCCTGTGGACCTTCAGGACAAGAAAGAAAAAACGCATCTCACTGAAAAGAGACAGGAAAGTTTAGATGGGGTATCTGCAAGTTTTTGGATGGAAAATGGTCATGATTCCAAGTTTCTAGATTTAAATCTCTACGGAAAAAAAATCCTTCCTGAGATCAAATACAACTCCCATTTGTCATACAATCATCAGAGAGAGATTCAATTGTTCATTTCTGTACCAATACCTCCTTGAAAATTTGCCACCCAGATATAAGACAGACTTAGTCTTTCTTACCTTGTGAAATTTGGTATGGTTGCTGGTTCAGTGTGTGGCTCTGCCAACAAGTTCACTTTTGGAAAGTCACTAAAATTCCAGTCTTCCATTCAATCATCTGTAATATGTTTGTATAAATACTATTTATCTCCCTGACAGTAATCCTATGAGACTTAAGTAATTTTTGTAAGAGTACCTTAGAGTTATCAGGAAAAGGTAGTATATAAAGGTAAGGGTTTTTTATGTCAAAGGTGGCACTTTCTCACTGCAAATACCCTCAGGTGGTTCTCCTCTTGACTGTTAGTGGTGGATGTGTATGCTTCACTGCTTGAAAGTGCAATGGTCAAAATATCTAACATTATCAGATGCATCATTAATCCATTTCACTTGAGCTGACAGATAGGAAGCAAAGAAAGGTGTTCTGCTCATATCTTAAGAGATTGACTTAAATTTCCACCCTGGCCACCACTCAATACAAATCACAGTTATAATAAGTTCTGTAACACAGATGCCTAGTACGTCTGACAGAATCTACCAAAAATGACTGGTTCTAGCATCTCTCCCAGGAAAAAACATTCTCCTGATGCAATGGCACTTAACTCAGTAGGTAGCTGTCTATGCTTTTGGAGATGAATATACAGCATTCAATTACTGCTTTGTTTTCAATTGGCCAAAATACTTTCGTCTGTGGTTGCTTGTATGTACAGAGTTGAGTCCTCAGGGCCATGAGATGATTTTTGTACATTTAAGATGTTCCTAACTACACAAGTACTCAAAAAATGACAGTTAAATCTAACTAAATTATTCTCAAATTTGGGAAAGATGTAGCAAGAGACTGTATTTTATAAACCTGTAAGGAGAATCACCAGTTTCATTCAGGTCTGGTCTGTAAGTTTGCTTAAGGAAGAGTATAATAACTGATTTTCTTATTGAAAGCAACAGAAGTAATCCCATCTCCAGTGTCTACATTGCCAATGTACTGAAGCCATGTGGTCGTGATACAGACAGGCATACTGAAAGGTCTCTTTATGTATGTTGATATGAATTCAAGCTACTTAATCTTTCTCTTCTGTTGGCAGCAGAGTCCATATCCTTGAGCCCAGTCCTGTGGAAAGTGGAGGATCACAGATACTTTGCACATTTTCTATCCATGCATGTTGTCCCTGTATCAGTCCTAAAAAAATTTCATTTTCAACTGTGACCTGCAGAGGACCAAAGGTGAGGGTTTTTTTTATCTTCTTGACTCTAGAGAAGGATAACGGCAGAGATCATCTGTTTCAAGAATCTCTTCTCCATCTGTGTCACTTGTTTTACACTTGCATTTCAAGTTATTGGGGCAGGCCATCACTTTTATTCTGTGTTAGAACCAGGACTTAGCACAATATTTCAGTCATGATGGTAGAGGTGCTCTAGACAATAAATAGCAACAATCCTATTTGTCATTAAAAAATTAATTGCTATATTATGTAATATTCTCATATTTCTTCTTAGTTAAGATAACTGAAGACAGTGTACTCTACCAAGACTTGCAAGTGGGATAATACTGCTGCACTTTCTGGTAAAATTTACTGGGGTCACATGTTCCTAGGGAAATATTTTAAATATTTTCTGGAGCTATTGTTTTGCACAACTTACTCTTGCAACTGTGGCAGCTGGGGTGTCAATAGACTCCAGTGAATTGCACTGAATAAACAGATCCTTCCCAAGTTCAGACAACATTCACAGCTACAGCCTTTTTATGTCTTGTTCCTCCCCAGGAACATCCAGAGCACTTCCACAGCTTGGCTTTGCCAATCTACACTTAGAATCTTAGAGTCCTTTAGGCTAGAAAAGACTTTTAAAATCAAGTCCAATTGTAAACCAAACACTGCCAAGCCCACCAGATTCAGGCTCTTTCTCTCCTGATAAGTAATGCCTTAATGTGGAAATGACCCAAATGAGGCAAGATGGCTCCTTAAGATGTGATGTACTACACTCACTGACTGAAAGAGCCAGAGAACCTTATCTTTAGTATATGAAAATGTTAAAGCATTAGTGAATGACCATCAGATGTTGCTTCCTTCATCCAGACTCTACCTTACTTGAAGCAGTCTCACCAGTAGCAATCCATGGAGCAAGACATTAGTTACTAAGACTAACAATGACGGCATTTTCTACAAGGAGAGAAAAGCTGACGTGAAAGGGGAAATAGAAACTGCAAAATGAGATTTAGTTTTAAGTATTGTGAAAATGCATACTGTGCTTACAAATGTCTTTGCAATATATTTTTAAAAAAACAACGAAGTCTCAGTAATATGAACCCTCCGTAAAGCACTTATTAAATCTTGGAGCAGTAGTGGAGAAGAGTCCCTGGTGTATGTGAATTACAGCAGAAGAGGATGAGTGAAGTGCAAATGCCACAGTATAATTCGTATATGGAACATTTTAATTGTGGATAATGGCAGATTTTCAATTTTATAAGTCAAGAAATTGTTCTCATTTCTGAGACGGAACTGAATATATTAACTGCCCTTGAAACAGTATCAATATTTCTTCCTGCAGAACACAGTACAGTAAAATGCATTAAAAGATGAAAGCTCTTTGATCCTTTTGAATGCTTAAAGATACTAGAACAGTGCCAATAATTTTCGAGGAAGAAGCTAGACAAAAAAGAAATATCATTAATTGCCAAGATATCACAATATCCCCAAATAGTGACACCGAGTTTACTGCAGAGTGTAGAAATATTAATTGTTCGTAGTTCTACCCCACTGAGTCTCTCACGCCACAATGAATTCCTTTTTTTCCCCTCTTCATTCAGGTGAAGTCATTCATATGCAAACATATTTGATCTTGACTTACACAATAGCTCTATCTTTTTAGCCCCCAATATCAAGGAAAGAAAACTGTCTGGGACTATATCACAATGTAGATCTTATGAGTGAGGAGCAGGCTGAATAACTGGAATCCTAGAAGTCATTTACAAGAGCCATTGAGCTTCACTCAATGGTCGGCTGGTTCTGCTGCACTCAATGGCCTGCCGTGATTCCGCTGCCAATTGCCAGGTAATATTTTCTAGGAAGATTTCATCTCTTGGCTTCTCATTCATTGATAATAATGCCAATTATGTCTGGACTACA
This sequence comes from Urocolius indicus, assembly GCA_013401255.1. Lineage (NCBI taxonomy): Eukaryota > Metazoa > Chordata > Aves > Coliiformes > Coliidae > Urocolius > Urocolius indicus. The sequence continues at coordinate 295,841 of WBNH01004199.1, read as the reverse complement.
TTTCAGTTTGGAGTTATGCTTGCATAGTATTATCGGGCTTCTCTCTGACTTGACTTCTACTAATAAAAATCAGAGGTAAATCTACTGACCTGAATGCAATGGCCTCTGGGACTTGGACATGGCAGAGGCTGATGTTTGGGTCTAGCTGCAGCCCATAGTTCTTTTTAAATTATGAATGGTCTGAGGCTAATGTGTACCCTGCCCGGCATAAGTCTGATTTTGACTGGTTATCTCAGGTTTTGATTTCACCTGAAGCTAAAGAAATGATTCTCTTTTTCCCTGTCCATACAGAACCTGTTTTGTCCAATGGAGCAGCCCCATGCAAACCTAGTGCATGGCTCATGAGTAGCTGTGGAAAGAAGGTGGGAAGTTATGTTCATTTTTGTTGTAACTTCAAAATGGAACTTAAGCTAAATTTTAAATTAAATGAAAGCCTGAAAAAAACTGTCCGGGGTAGATTGTGTGATTCTGATCAAAACAGAAACATTTAATATTCCTTTTAACTTTTCTAAATTTGAAAAAAATACCAACTACCATTTCAAACAGAACATGTAAAAATGAGACACTTAAATCTTGTCCAGACACTGTACTTTAATTTTTTACTGAAAAAATTTGTCAAAATGACAGATTTTGTATTTAGAGTAAATGTCATTTTTCCATCATAAGTCAGCAAGGAAAAAAAAGTCATTCAGTTCTGCTCACAATATGCAGGAATTTATACTAAAAGATTGATAAATGAGGTAGTAAAAGGTTATTTTACCTTACTCTTTAACACAGATTGAAATACAACACTAGAATCCTGAGGGATGCTTCTAGATACATACTAGAATCTCTTCTCTAGAGCCCACTGAGTTTACTGCTGATAAAGTTTTCAAGAGGACACATATTAGGGCAGTTTCCAAGAGCTCAGCTGGGAACTAGAAGCCCAATCTGCTGGGAACTGGAGAAAGAAAGGGTTGAAGTAGTTCCTATTTTGAAAAGGGAGAAGAAGCCCTCATAGTGTGCTGGCATGATTCAAGGGCACAGAATAAAGCCAATAAAACTTCCTCAGTGAATCCATGCCTGAAAAATGCAACAGGAGGACATTCCCTTCTTTACCTCTTTCCCCAAAAGCTATATGCATTTGTTGAGACCTTAAAACTTAAATTTATTCTGTAGTTTTTAACAGGGAGTCTTTTTGTAACCTCTTGGGACATGGACAAGCTGGCCCCTAATTTGAGAGTTGCTGCTCAGTGGGGGGAAATGTAAAAGACACTACTCTGTCCACCATGATTCCACCAGCCCCGTGCTCAGAAAATACCTGCATGCAATTCTCATCCTGAATCTCATCACCCTATCCTCAATGATGTTCAGAAAAGTCTGTGATGTCTAACACGAGAGTCTGTGCATCTACCAGCCTCTCCTTCCTTCTTGCTCAACCCTCCCCCAAAAGAAAAGGAACCCATTTCTCAGATTAAAAAGAAAGTTCATCCAGGCTCAACGTGCATAAGATTTGTCACCAAGGCTGCTTTGCTCAGAAATGAAAACGTAAAGATGTGTAAACAACAAATAACCTCAAAAAAGAAATGAGCACCTCAAAAAAAAAAAAAAAAAGAGAAAGTTATCAAATATGCATTTGTTTATCACAGTCAAGTTTTATGATTCAAACCTGGTTCATATATATTTTATGAAGAGAATATCCATTGTGGTGGCAAAATTAAATGTATTTTGAAACTTGTATGTGACATTTATCTATCTGCTCTATCAGAAAAAAAGTTGTCATATTCATTCAGACATATATTACTTTTTCAATTTCCTGTCAGTAATGTTTTTTTAATGTTCTTTAGGGTGAAACCACAGCATTTCTCATTTCTCACAACAAAGACCATAACTCATTGGAATTATGTTGATGAGTTTATACCTTAAAAAGTTGCATCACTGTTTTTTTAGGGGTGAAAGATTTGCACTCTTATCCATGACAATCATGGCTTTTTTTTTTTTTTTTTTTTTTTAAAAGAAAAGAGACAAGATCCAGAGCCAGGTAGAGGATTGTCAGCTCCCTTTTCTTCTTCCTTTTACAGATGTTCATCATATAAACCACAAACTTACGGTGCAATTTTATGACGATTCAGGATCTATTGTGAGCCAAAAGAGATAACAAAGATAACACAAGTATTGAAACTCCTTATCACCTATCTTCACATCTCTTCCAAAGGGATGATTTTGATAGAAGGTTTATATAAACCCTGTGTTTCAGAATAAACAGCTCTGTGGAGCAGAGGCAAGGCCAATGGGTCATAGTTAGAGAAGAAACAGAAACCAATTAAAGTGAGTTAATTGACAAAAGGCTACAGCTCCCATGCAGAAGACTGGCTGGAGAGGTGCAAAGTGAAGATGGCAACTTTTTCTTCCTATTAAAGCTACACGGCAATAAAAGCCTTATTTCATGTCTCATATGCTAAGTGTAAGTCCTGAAAAGGGTGTTGAAGTGCAGAGGGTCAAGCCCTGGGTAGAAAAGCCATTTGATTCTTGTGGGGTTATTTCATAGGCTAATCATGACACCATCTACAATACAGACTGAAGTATGCTCTTTGTTGGTAAAAAAGTGAGGAGAATTCCACAAAAGCAACATTCAAGCTTTATTTCTGAGCAAAAGCAGAATATTTGGAATCAAATAAGAGGGTATGCCTCCGCCTCTACATAATATACATAAAATATGTTATGTATATGTAATATTTGGAAATAAGTACAAAGTTAAACAATATTCAGTAAAGCTGACAAACACAGAATCATTACAGTTGGAAAAGATCTTTGAGATCATCGAGCCCAACCACTAACCTCACACTGTCAGGCCCATTAGTAAACTAATCCCTATCCCTCAGCACCTCATCTTTTATGTCTTTTATAATGGTCTAGCCTCAAAAGCTTCTTGATCAGTTTCTCCTAGATATGTACCTAAAATTATTTGAACATTGGCAATTTTGGCTAATTTTTGGACAGAAATTCTATTGTGATAAAGACTCATGACATTTGTGGCATCTGCTGATAAAAGCTGTGCTGGAAATACTTTTAAACTAGTATCAGGATCTGAGTTAAAACACCTATGACTGTCATAGGGAGCTTAAGCATAACATTATCAAAAGGACTCAATTCCCATTAAAAATAACTATTTTTAAGGTTGGAATGTATGTAGTTTAATGTTTAATGTTAGTCACTTAACATTAGAAGTCTATACAAGACAAGAGATGGAGGAACCTCTGCAAGGTGACTCAGCCTAAAATGCACAACCTGAGATCAGTGAGATATTTAATTCTTCAAGAATACCTATTTCTTTTGGTGATGACAGAGAACACTAAGCAACTAGCTTAAATTTGATGCAGTCTAAACTAACTTTCATGTGGTCAAACTTAGGGAAAACTAATTCAAAGCCAGGAGTCTAAAGCGACGTAGAACTCTGTTGAGAACTAAAGTTGATTCTAATATTGACCTACAGCCCCTAAGTCACGGAAAAGAATTGCCTTTTTATTGAATACCTAAATATTTCAGGTGTATAAAAAAGCAGGATAAAATAATATTTAAAATGTTGAAAGGTCACAAGGCTTTTCCAGGGAAGAGGTTCAACCTTTCTTTTATTTTCCCCTTTGTGAGTTACTATTAAAATAAGACAAGGATTTGAGAAGACCTCAAAAAAGGTTGAGGTTGAAAAGCTGTTCAACACATGCAGAAAATGAAGCCTGTTTGACCATTCCTGTCTATCACAAACATAAACACAGAGACAGAGATGATTCACTTAAATGGCTTCAACTTGACTGGTAATATCTTGACACATTTCACTGGGGAGGGTATAACTTACACAGCTCTTTAAAAGTAAGCTTAAAAAAAGGACACAGCAATGACTGTGGACTGAAGATTTATTAGAAAGATTCCCTAAGCATCTCTTGGAAGTAAAATTTCCATGTTCTGTGCAAACTCAGTGAGAAATTGCCTTCTTGACATGAGGCTCATTTATCTCCCCTCACTCAGTTCTTTGAGAGCTGCTTTTGCATCATTTGTTGGGTAGTATGAGGCCGATTTAAAGATTTCTACATTTGTGCCATTGCCAGAGACCATAGTGAATTTAGTGAATCAGGCATGCATCATTCATGTTTGTTCCATCTTCTCACTGCATGTGATTTTTAGGGAGAAATAAAGGCAAGAGGGAGCCAAGGATTGAACTTGCCTCAGTAAATGCTTTTTAAGAGAAGCCTTTTCCACTGATGGATCAGGTTATAAGAATTTAAGCTCAATGCAGTAATATTTAACATATACAATTTTATCTGCATTCAGAAAAAAAAAAAGGCTTTTGTTGCAGCATACTTTCCTGTGACATTTTATTCTCAAAATAGAGGATGTAATACATTGTTGGTTAAGGACTTCCATGTGAGCAAAGCTCTAACTGCTTATTGTTGTATATAACAGAAGCACAGGCAAATGCTTCTATATATCACTAACAATATTTCTAGAGTACAAGTCTAACATTCAGATTTCAAATAATCACCCTAACTGAGAAGGCAGCAAAAAACTTGTCTAGGTTTTTTCTTGTACTCCCCTCCAAAATATAGTTTGTGACTGCAATTTCAGAACATTTCCAAACAGCTCTTATGCTTCATAGACAAGAATCATTTCTGGTGAACTGAGGTAGTTTTGTTCGACCTCTGTGAAGAAAACTTGAAATATTAACTTTTTTAAGGAGTCATTAAATATTTCATTACAGTCTCCAGGCAGGTTTTTGTCTTGTCTGTCGTGGCAAAAATTCTCTGATGTGGTAAAGAATTGGGTGCTCTTTGCTAATGCCAGTCACATGCTATTCTCATCCAAAGATCAGGACTTTATGATTTATCTGCCCTCTGTGTCCATAGATTCTTAAACTTTCTACTTTAGCTAAATAGTTATCTTTCAACAATGCTCATAAACAACTTCTGTTGATAATATCTACTTAAGAGCAAAGATAGATGACTGTCTCCTTTGCGTGTCTTTACCTGAACAGTTGGTGTGATGGCTGGGACATTTTGGTGTGTCAGAGTTATGAGAGACATAACTCTGGGTATAAATATAAGACTATCCAGAAGAACAACGTATACATTGGAAAGTATAGGAATGTGCACTGCAGATGTTAATAATAATGGCGAGAGATTGCACATTTAAAACTCATACATCAGTGTCTGTACAATTAAAATTAACAGATTTATAGTGCAGATCTCAGAAGATGTGATTTAAGCACATAAAAGTGAAAGTCACCTCACGATGCTTTGGAAGGGGCTGTAGAGGTGATAGTCATCAACATGAGAGACCTGTTAAAAAACAGGCAGCATGTGCTATCCTGTGGGCAGGGGTTGAGGAACCTCTCCCACATAGTTATGCCAACAAACCTGTTTTCTTGACCTTCTATATACTTCCCTCCAGCCTCTTGTGCAGAGCTGACAGTAGTATCAGTCTACATGGTACCTCCTAGTAGTGACAAGATAATTTTCACACAGTATTCCACTTTGCATTCACTAATACTTGCACCTTGGTGAGAAAATGAACCGTTAGTAAAATACAGGACTAGTTTTATGCCGGTTAATAGATTGCAGACAATTATAGCCTACGTACAGTCATGATTACACAATGTTAACATTACACTAGAGACAGATTTGAGGTAAAAGAGAGCAAGACAGCTTCTTTCATGCTGACATGAGAAGGTTTAGTTTTATTTCATTTGTCATAAGAATAAAGGTCCAACACGACATGGCAATAAGACTTAGGGGGAAGGACATTTTTCTGGTTTGGTCATTGTATTGTACAATACCTGAAATGGGACTAAAGATCTACGTTTAAGTAAAATTCAGACAGATACAGTGTTATACAGTGTTATACAGTGTAAAGAGCTGTTGGCAGGAAATGAAAATGGTAGAAAGGGAAAGTTTAACATATCAAATGGTGCTGATTCCTCCTTAAAGCCAGTGCACTGCATGAGCCTGATACCAGCTTTTCACTTTAAGGCTGTCTGTCTATCTATGCTATCAAATAAGATATATCTCAGCTTAATGCACAACCTGCAACAAAGGGAGTGGATTAGGCCTCTGGAGACGCCGACTAACAAGTTAAAATTAAACTTTTTTTTCCAGTTGGGCTGCAGTGACCTATTTATACAATTTCTTTCTCACTAGCTAGCTTTTTTTTAACATTACAAGATGTACCTGGCCTCTCTCATCTCTCTCTAAACTGTCTCCCTGATGTCCTGATCACTCTCTGATCTATTTCTCTATCTCCTGGGTGGATGCTAATATGACATATCCAACCTCTAAAACAAACCATTTATTTTGAAACTTGGCGTTGTCAGAGTATTTGATGCGTCAAACATTAAAATGAATGTATATTTGGATATTGGGTATATCATGTCTTGATATTAAATTATCTCCTGAAAGGTGGATTGATTTTTAAACTGGCAGGATATATGTACTGCTTCCTTGAATCTCTAGCACAAAGGTAGACATGAGAAGAGACTAGGAAAGGTTCTCTATGAAGCAGAGACAGAATTGCTCAAGGGCTAGGAGTGTTTTCTTTATATTAATAAATTCTTTTTTGTGCTTAAGGAAGGAGATTCTATCATTCTCCTCCATTATTATGTGACAATAATACATTAATCTTCTATGAGAGATACTTATCCTAGAGATAATATTTCATTAATGTGCAAAGGAGGAAGTTTAAGTGAAAAAGGTACTTTAAAAATCATATATATTTAATAACATTGGCATAGATATTTCAAAGTCCTTTTTTTCTTTTTGATATCTGGGCCATTTGCATATATACATGCTGAAGCCTAACACTGTCAGTCGCTGGAGAATAATTTCAAACTGAGATATATACTTTTAGAAAGGTAAACTGAATGTCCATTCATGGTTAGGACTGTGATTTTTTTTTCTGCTTGGGCTCCCCCTGCCACTGTTCACAGATCAACACATAGGGAAAAGGCATCACACGATACTTTGCAATACTCTAGACTCAAACCAGAAGACAAAATGTCCTTCCTCCTACAGGATATCTCTTGTTCAATGTGCTACTTGGAAGCTTGTGGGTCGATATGCAGAAGCCTATGGGTCTGCTTCTGCCCGGCTATCACTATGAACACGGCAAGAACATCACTCTGTTGTAGGCTTGCTAGTAAATGAATGAATCAAATAGTTGGGCAATTTTCTCCTCCAGTTTATGCGAGAACTGCTTGGGGAAGAAACATTCTTTAATTTTCAAGTTCTTTGCAAGATATTGAAAAAATATCTGGACTACACATCCTTACAGACTTTGAATAAAATACTGACTGCCCTGCAAATATGGGAACCCTAAATTTCCTCTCCTCACCTGAATCTCTGGGACATCCACATACAGATATCAAGCAGACCAACAAGAAAACCATTGATCTTCATTTATGCATGAAGATCTATAGTTTCTAAGGTATTCCAAACTTTCCCAAAACATGAACAGTGCTCTATCAGGGAGTCAAGGATCTAAATATTTAGTATTTTACATTAACTTCCACTTTTGACAGAGTGATCTGTCTTTTTTCCCCTTTTTTTTCCCTCCAAATATCCTTTCTTAGTTTTCTTTTCCCTGGTATCAGTGCTAGTTGAGCAGAAAGTAAAATACTGACACTCGAAAACTACGTACCATGTTACACAAAGAACTAGAATCTGGTGTGAGGCTTTTTTCAGAAATAAAGTTGCATACCTGGAAAGAAAACTCAAACAAATTCTCAGATCTGGTCCACTATTTCCCCTGCTTTTCTATAGCCTTCTATAATCCTCCCCCATAAGAAGCTCTGGACTGTCTAAAGGAAAAATCCCAAACTAAGAATGGTCTCCGATTCCACTCTAATAAGAATATCATATAGCAGGATTTCTGTCATCTCTGGCTGGATATGTGGCCTCAAATTGTTCTCAACTTCATCAGCTCCTGAAGGCAGGCAGTGATGAGCATGACACTTAGAGTGTTTGGGAAATTCCAGTAATATAGAAAGCACATTTATCGGCACCATCTACAGGCATCAACTCTCTCCAGTGCTTTGTTTATGTCATCTTAAAGACTTTTCAATTTGGGAAACTTCAGACTTCGCCTTGAAGTTCATCTGTGTTCTGGTTCTCAGGAATCTAAACCATCACCTGAATGAAATCTATAATTACCAAATTTAGTCTTTGACAATAATAACGGTCAAACCTTCACTGTGCACGGTAGACTTTGTTTTCAGGGGATAATCAAGGGCTTGGAATGAATTCCAACAGTAGCTGAGGAATATTCCTGTGTTTATCACCTCTGGCTTCACCACATTCTGCTGCAAAAGCTAGGTACATTTCTGTTATCTGCCTTTGTATAGTGCAAACATAAGCATTATGTTTCTCCAAGAAACCCCTTCATAAAGATTTTTAAGCCAAAATGAAAAGAAAACTTTAAAAGGAAATTAAAACAAATAAAGAAATTCCTAGTGGAGACAAACACAAATGTCCTCTTCAAATGGGAATCTATTCTAAAAGCCTCTCCTGGGAGGAAGACCAATTTGTGACAATCACTAGTCACGTTTCTTAATGCGTTACTGGAAGGTGATAAGATATGATGATAAGGAGAGCAGTGTAAGAACATCCATAGAGCAGAAAGATTTCATTGACTGTGATGTATGTCACTGGTGATAACAATGAAAATTTGCCATGCTTATAGCCACCTCATGATGCTAAAATGAACAGATTATAGGAGTGGTAGGTGCTTCTTTTAGTTATTAGTTAGCTTTTGTGAAAATGGTAGATAAGCTGAATGAGTAGGTAGTTTGGTTTTCTTCTTCATGCAAAAGTAATTAAGAAGGCAATGACAAAAGGACAGGTGTGTTCTATATTTCTGACTTGAAATAATTTAAATTAGTGAATAACATTTTCAAAAGTACCTAAACACTTCAGGCTTTTAAGGCTCTCTTCAAAGTATAATACACTCCGCACAATACAGTGTGCTACCAAGACCCCAGAGCTATTAACTAATGAGCTAGATCCTACATCACCTTGTTGAAGAGCAGAATTAATTAGGCCAGCCATAACACCATACTACCAAGGGTTTTAGCTTCTGGGATGGGTGCTAGCATGGCACTGAGACGTGAATGAACTATGTCTTGCAGTTTGCTTGCAATGTTCCATCACAGGGAATAGATGTGCCTTCAAGTACCAAGACTTGAAATACTGATTGGTGGTAACACCACAGTGGTTCTGAACTTCATTTTGTTATGAGGGGCTAATTGAATATCACTTTGCCATGTTGCAGATGGCAACTGTTCTAAATTTTGACACTGTTTTAAAAAATGTGGATATGGATTTCACAATTTTTCACAATTGTGGATAGCCAAAATTTATCAGTGATCATTGCCTAAAACAGACAAAACAGACTAGCTGTCTCTTCCTTTGGTACAATTAGCCTCATTCTCTGCCCATGTCCATTTCAATGAAACCACCAATTTGCACGACCTGAGAATTTGATCCATACATTTTTACATTTATGATACCAGGGCTAAAAATGAGGTTAGATAAATAGTGCAGTAAAACAAAAAAACGCAGTCAGCAAAAGTATGTTAAAAGAATTATTTGTCTTTTGATTTAAATTCACATGGGAGGTAATTAAACAAACAGCCTCCTCAATGTTTAGCTGTGAGGAGATGAAACCAATGGAAAAAAGAATCTTCCAACTTGTTTTTTTCCTCATGTGCATTTTTTCTTTCTGCAAACAGCAGAACTACATGTATTCAGCCTGTGAAACTTTAAGGATGAAAAAGGAGAGTTAGACTCTACCTAGCAGAAACTTAACATATTAATACAAAGATCTGTCAAAGCAGATTCTCCTGGAAGTGGCTTTTCCAAGAAATGTTCTTAAAAAGCTAGTATTATTTGACTGTTACAATCCCTCCCTCTAGCCTCCCCCTCAAGATGTATCTCATACTTGTCATGAAATTTCCTTAATATATACCATCCTGATACCACCAACTCAGATTTCTGTCAGTCTTAGCCCTGGGAAGACATTGTCAGCTGCTACTATTTAAGCAATTACTTAAATTTTTGTGAACATTGTTAGTTGTTGTGAGGGCTAAAACATTAGCAGTTATTAGCATGTATTAGAGCTGCTCAGCTGAAACAGATGTAGCAATGATCACAATTGTTGAGAGAAATGGCTAAGGGACATCACACACCTTGAGAACAATATGAATTGTGCGTGTCCAGGAGGACTTTGAGGAGTGTTACACATTACATGGCTTTGAGCCTCCTAGAACTTCGGAGAGAGTTTAAAAAAAGAACAAAACTCCACCACTACCAACCAACATCCACCTTTTAGGTCCTGTGAGGAGACTCGCTCTGCGTTCCCATTGATAGCTGCCAATTTTACTAGTTACTGTGAAACCCAAAACTAGGTTACACACCAGTCTGTGCCTATCTTCTGGGAGGTGACTGCTAATTTGAAAATGCTATCTTTGTACTTTGACCTGTAGCTGTCAAGAGATTCTTGCATCTATGCTTCAAGAGAGCTAAAAATTTTATAAGCAACTTTGCATATACATACTGATTTGCTCATCATAGCATACTCTGCCAGCAAGAAAAAGGAGTTAAACAAGAGCAATAGCAAAAAAACTCTCACATCATATTTGTCCCTTTGGTTGTCTCCATGCACAAAATTAAACTAGTATCACGGAATATATACTGCATTGATTTGACAGAAACAGTGTAAATCCTTGTAAAGGTATACATTTCAGTATTAGACTATATTATTTCTATTTAGCTGAAACCTGCTCATAATCCGCTTAAACAAAACTGAGATAAAAGGTTAATAAATAAATGATGAAGTTGGGTTCTCTGCTCAACTTTCCCACCTGTTCAACTGAACTGCATGAAAATCTACCTTAGCTTTTAAAAGTGTGTTTTGTTTTGGAGGGAAGATTCATCAGAATCAGAAATTCATCAGAAATTCATCAGAACAGAAGAAAAATGCTACGATCACCGTTTTCTGTATCATTTCGTTATTAGCTTTCCCTCTAGAAGACAGTGGCCTTGTCTATGGGAACAGAGAGGTCTAAGCACTGTGGCCTATCATATATGTTCCAGCTTGTGGCTTTAGCTGCTTTAACTAAGACAAAACATCTGCTATGCTCCGAATTATAAACCATTTGCAAGTAATTATTACCATTTCTTATAAAAGTAATTACAGAAAACAGGGAAAAGAATAGTACCTGCATGTACACATGTAATAGTTGAGAAGGCAGAAATTTCCTTAGGAATGGAAGACACTTCAGCACTTTCCAAGCCAGTCCACAATGAGGACAACACTATTTTTTAAAATCCTAGTCTCTGTTTTTATTGCACATGACATATTGCATTGTACTGTACAGTGTATGGTGATGAGGAATCCCCTGCTTATTTAATTGTGATCCTTCAACGACTTTGAAAGGGAGTGCTTTATTTCCATTTCTTTAATTTACTATTTCTTTAGCTGATGATTTTATTAACTCTTGTATTTGAGAACTGATGCTTAACAAAAAAAAAAAAAATAGAAGAAGAAAAAAAGGCCTTTGGCAGTATTGTGAAGGCCTGCAACTGAATAATGCACTTTAATAATGAGGGATAGAGCTATGGCTTTTGCTGATGGCTGTGACCGGCTCTGTGACCTGATTATGTCGCAGAGTGTCAGCAGCTGAGACACTACAAAAGGGAGCGCATCCCATCAAATCTATCTCCATTGTAATCACTGGCACTGCTGAGAGGCTTGTTAGGAGCAGGGAATCCATCAGGCCTCATTAGCACCATTTACCATCAAGAAGCTCAAAGAGCAAATGTGTACCCTCTCATCAGAATAATGAGAACCAAAGTACTCCTATTATCTAATTGGATCAACAATGTCTCTCTCTCTCTCTATCTGGTTTCTTGAGCTACTTGTGGACTACAACTCTCAAAAATTATTTTTTTTTTTTGTTAATTGCCCAGGTGAAGCTGTTATCAAGGTTTTTCATACATAGAACATTTACTTATCTAAAGAGCAAGGCATGGACACAATGAAGCGTGAGTTCCTCCAAGGGCAATCTTAGATTATACTGATGCCATTGCAATTAAATTCACTGTTCAATTAAAGCATGTGCTGTACAATTACCCCATACTTAGTGAGGTTTACCTATTAACCTATGAGGAAAGAGAATGTATTGCCCTCTTTAACCACAAGACAGTTCCAACTCTTGTCATGCTACTTTTCTCCTCTTTATGGTAAAATGTTATTTCGCAATTGTTGAATTAGGATGTGTTTTCCTCCTCATCTTTCCAAACCAGAAAGTAAACTTACTCCACACCTGTAATTAAAATGTATTTGATCCTGTTAAAGTCAAATGACTTATTTAAATGCAACTGATGACAATTAATCACTATGTTTTAGCCAAGAAGGAAGAGAAAGAGGTAGCATGTGCAGGTAGTACTTATGGAAGCCAGAAGCATTAACTTTCCTTTCATATTTCTGTGGTTCATCTCCTTCTGGAGATTAAGAAATTAACCAAGAGACATCTTTCATGTATTTAAAACCCACTCAAAACTCCTAATATTTTCTTACTCTTGCCAAAACTGAGTAAAGAAAGAAGAAGAATACAAGTACAGCAATGGCACTAGGATCCTACTGCAAGGGCAAGCTGAAGCAGGGCAATTAGCTTCTCTTTGAAATCAGTGTGTCGAGTTACAGAGTGGGATTTAGCAATTCTGCTACCCTGGGCTTTAAGATATGAAAGCCCAGTCCTGCAAATGCTTCCTAGAAAGTGCTGAGGGGAAACAGAATGTAAGCAGTGTTACATGGGCTAACAGCTCTTCATAATACGCCTCTGAAAATGAAAATTTGATTTGGAGTCCTCTACTTGTTTTATATCAAATTAACCACATGATCTAATCATATTATTCCAATGGATTAGATCTTTTTGCTACAGTAGTCCCGGACAGCTCTGGTATTACAGTTCATATTGCCATCCAAAGCTAAAAAAAAATGATATCATAACTGTAAATTCAATAATGAAATTAATAACAGATATGCTAGATAAAGAATTGTTAATATATATATAATTTTCTAACTGTGATTGTAAGAATTCCTATATTATTGGGAATTAAGGCCTTGCCATACATCATTTAAAAGAACATTTCCCTAAATTTGCCATCCAATCTTGGATTTGACCTACAGTTTAATGTCTCCAGGGATTACTGATCAACATATATTCAGCTAGACAGATGGACATTCACAAGCGCTGGATTTCTATAGCAGAAGCAGCATATAATTACAAAGACTGCACATACAAACAATCTGGTAAGTCAACCAGTCTTATAGCTGCAGGAGTTTATTTTGGGTGTCACACTTGTGATTCTTTGAAAGCAGCAATTTTCAAAGGGCAGATGCTTCACATATGATGGAGATCTGGCTCCTTAATGAGTCCAAGCAGATCATTCAGAAATGGAGCATCTCAAATTACTATTCACTTACGCTCTCCATTTTGAAGAATCACACCTCTTGTCTAGTTGCTATTCTTGTTTAGTTGCCATGGCCTTATTAATTTTCAGAGACTGTAATTTAATTTGGGGAATGCAGTTTAATTACACTGAATAGTTCTGTTCTGTAGACGGATAGCTTCAGAAGTGTGCTCTAAGCGATATGGGTTTATGCTGAATATTATAAAAATGGGTGTTATGTTACACACTTGCCATCAATATTTATCTGTATTGTGGCAAGGTCTGCAGTACTGATTATAAACCAAGGAATGTTTGTAAAAACAAGCAATAAAAAGACAGTCCTTATTTAAAAGAGCTAGGCAAACAGATGGATTCTGTAATTTTATCCAACAATAGGGAAGATTCTCTTCCCTTTCTCTGCAACCTGTGGAATTATTGGGATTTATATTATGTGTGGAATAAACAAGACTCAGCCTGAGGGAATCTATAGTTTCATTCAGTGATATCTTCACAGTAGTGTTTTTTTTTAAAGGTACAATGAATGGCCACACTTTGCTTTTGTTTCCTGTGGAGAACATGTAAAGGGAAAACTGGTCTGGGTTTATATTTTCATCTCTTACAGTGAACATCTTTGGTGCCTCATATAAGTGGTGTTGTGAACTGTTTCTGGAGCACAGACAGAAACAAGCAGACTTCTAGGTTGGAGCTGATCTGACTATGAGTTATAGGTATTATAACCAACTTTTCTTCCAAACCAATACCCCGTCCCTCCAGAAATCTTAATAGGCTTTTGAGAGCCTCCATTTAAAGCTGGCTGCATAAAATGATCCTTTGATGAAAAGGGATTGAAACAAGGGTTAAAGTAGACATTGAAAGGTTATTGTAGAGGGCACATTGTTCATACAATCCTCCTTTAATATGTGTGGTGTGCACCTGCGATAAGATGATTCATTAGATAAGGCCTCACTTTGACAAGCTCCATCGTTCAACCCTCGGGGTAGTGATGGAACAATTCTGCACCCACCCAGTAAATATAACAAGGTCAGCATTTTTTTTTCCTGGGACTTAGATGGTGATAGTGAGGCTCAGGATGTATCTTTGTTTATGTGTTATGTTAAAAAGAAATGGGGTGGGGGGAGGCTTTTATAAAGTCTTGACTTATTTTTAATGGACCAAAATAAAAAAAAAGGTCATCCCTGTTCCAATTAAGTATCATGGCGACAAAACCACCAGGAAAAAGCTGCTCTTCACATTTTTCCCCTCCATACTAAACAGTAAGGGTAGAAACTAAACTTCAGATTCATGTATCATCCAAACTGCATCATTTCAATAAATGTTTACCAGGGCCTAACATCCACCTAAACGCTGTGGCTATCACCATATACCCTGTTGCTAGCATTTAGAATAATGACAATCAAATTACTCAGTTAACAGGTGCAGTCTCAAGTTATATTGACAGATTTGTTATGGTGACTTTATGAGGAACAAGTAATTGTGTTAATTTTAGTCCTAGTAAATGCAATAAAGAATGACAGTGGCCACAGTCAAAAAGATAATACAGATAATACACAATCTCTCTCTTACACACACCAAAAACATTGTTCAAGTTTCTATTTAGAAAATTTTCTTTAAAGCAAAAATTTCTCCCAAATTTCCATTGCAGACTGGCAGATTCATTGCAAATTGCTTAATCAGCAAACAAGTGAGCCACCTAGTTAAATCCATCCCAGGTACTTAATTACAATTTAAGATGTGTTCCTTTACTTAAAACTTTTAATACCTCTTTAGAAATGAGGCAACACAGAAATGCTACAAAATGCAAAAAAAGAGTATTCAATAGTACAGTAGCATTTTTACTATAGTTGTATGTTGTTATATATCATTGGAAGAAGGCAGCTGGTATGTTTGTTAAGAATCATAGGGTTGCCGGACTTTTAAAATACCATATTATTGCACAATTGTGATCTCTTCAAAAGGTGGAATTAAAATAAAACAAACCCTAAGCCCTTTCTGGCTTGAAAACACTTTCTAACAGCTCCTAACTTCCTCCCAGTTCTCAGACTTTCCATTTCTAACCTTGTCTAGCAAATCAATATATATTTATCTTCAATATGTGCACTTTTAAATTGCTGTCATACAAGCGGAACTCATTTTTGTCCCAAGATCAGCCTGCCACCAGAATTCACTGTTTGCTCCATCTTCTACTCACCTGTCCTTGTGCATTAGTAACGAGTTGACCTGTGACCCCCTGAAGACTGGAGAGGGCATTGCCAAAGGCCTGGGAGCTTGCTATTGAGCCCATGGCTGCTGCTGCTGCAGCCGCTGCTGCTTGACTTGCTAGAGGATTATTAACCAGCTGGAAAAAAAGAAAGAATAGATCATGGTAAACCTCCAATGAACACAGAATCACAGAGTGCTAACTGGATAACTTAAAAGTGATTGTGCTAACGTAGGTAAAAACCTTGAGAGGTCCTTATTTCTGAGGCTTTGGTGTCTTTGACAACAAATATCTTTTAAAAAATCCACAGAAAATGCAATGTTAATACTAAAGAAAAAAATTCTCTTTTTTTTACCCTCTATTATAATTTTTTTTTAGTTATGCTTGATGAATTTCTTTAGGTTCAATGGGCTAATGCTGCTATAAAAAGCAATCAGTGAATCATTAACATTTGGTTTGAATGGGAGTGGGATATTTACTTGGGGATATTAAGAACAGAGACTATTTCACTAATGGCCTCAGAAGTGACAAAAACCTACTGATTATTTTAATTTATGTCATTAAAAAATTGCTCTCAACATTTAGATAAATCACAGCAGAGGACTCAACTCTGTGATGAAGTTCAGTAGAAATCAACGAAAAAAAAATCAAAATTCATTTGCAAAATATGATACTAAGGAACTTACTGCTTCCCAACTCTGAATAATTAATTGCAGGACTCATAAATTTTCAGGAAGTGCATTGTACTGCCCTTTTCAGTTGGTTCTACCTGGGTGTTCCACAGAGAGCATAGAGCACAGTCACAGCTTTCTTTCACCTTAGCAGACTATGGGAACAGCACAGAGAAAGACTATCAGCACTTGAGTTTATCAAACATACAAAATGTATGTTCCTCTGTCAGAATCAAATGTCCTCTGGGAGATGGCATGTTCATTGGATTATTGTGAAGTTTATATTTTCTCATCCTTTTCTGAAAATGCACAAACTTGGAACCAAACACACAGGAATGACATTAAAAATAATAAAGAAAATGCTGGGAACCATCATCACTGGGACAGCTGTCCTGAGAACAATCAAGCAAACTGAGTTCATCAGGATGAAAATGTATTTTACAGTGGGTTTGCTCTCTAAGCATCACTGCATTTCAGCAGAGCTTGCAAAACGCACATTAGCAGAGTAAAGTAGCCAAAAGTTTGAGGAATAAAAATGTTTAGGGACAGCAAACACAATTTTTTTCTCTAGGCTGAAATGAAAATGCTGAAGCTACCTCAGAAAACTTTAATGTTTGAACTGAAATTAGGTGTTCTAAGTCCTTAGATGATGAGAAAATTATCAATCCTATAGAAACAGTCATAGGCACCAGTAAGGGATGTGCTCCACAAACAGGCTTAGCTTCAAAACAGGTTATAAAAAATTAATCAGTGATTAGTAGATGTTTTAAGCATGTTACAGATATGAGTAGTGTGTATGTTATAGATGTTTAGAAGCCCATTAGTAGAAGATGTCAGATATTGTTATAATCTATGCTTATAGGAAACCTACTTGTCTGTTGGATGTTGTGAAATCTACAACAATTGATTGGTCATACATTAAAACAGCTATTAATCATTCATTAGCCCTTCATGAAGTATTTATAAATGGAACCTTGATATAAAGTGTTGCCTAAAGGGATGCCTTGGGCACATCCAATCCCTCTAGAAATTGTAAAGTAAATAACTAAATAAAGATTAGTAGCAATGCTGGACAGAAAAGATGATATTGTTGAAGGAAATATTTTGTTTTGGAGATTATTGTTGTATGAATCTCCCAAACCACAGTATCCCATGGCAAGAAAATCAAACAGGAGTGAAACAAGTGCTGCTTGATTAGCAATCCTGATGAGCTATGAAGAGAGCAGAGACAGGCACAATGACCAAGGTGAAGCTAGGTCCCTGAATGTAGACTGCAAGAATTCAACTGATGACACAAGTTGGGAACCCAGAGTGCAGGCACTCAGTGACCTGGCTGAGAGTGTCTGTCTGAGCACAGCAGTATAATGCGAGATAACAGTATAGATAAACTTCTCTCTTTTCTGCTCAAAACAGTAACATTTCTTTATTTTCCAGATCAGAAGTTGATAAACCCTGCCTTTCTCCACAGGGTCTGCACTGGACTTGGAGTAATTCCCTTGTAGCTCTAAGTACCTGGGGAAGAAAAGGGCAGCACCAAAAGTGTAAGACTTTCAGAAAAAAAGCCTTCTATAATCTTAATAGGAACCCACAAAGTTTTGCATCTATGATCCTACAGCATCTGACTGCAGGTATAAATTATAATCTTTGCATGGTTACCTGACATCAGCTCATAAACTACAGTAGCTGCTACAGTTGCTTCAGTTGCATATAGGAACAGTTACTAGGGAAGCGTAAGTTAGCTTGTGACTCTGGAAACTACAAAGGGTTAAAACCTTCTAGAAATCAGACTATCATCTCCTAGAATCTCCTTTCCATTTTTTTTTTTTGCTTCACTTTTCAAAAACTGTACATTTTCAAATACAACAATAAAATTTAATTACAACAAACCCTGGAGACACTCAGGATTGCTTTTAGTTGCATCACAGAGATAAGCTACTTATTAAAAATGATGGCAGAAGCTATGATATGCATAGGTACCCTGGGTAGTACCATGTTCCAGGAAAAATCACGGTCAATGGTCTGACTCACAGAGTAAGAGACTTCCTAGTGCATATAAAAACATCCCTATCCATAAGTCTGATTAAAAATGTGAAGATGCATTTTACTTTGAGCACTTTGGGAAGCTGTTACACTCTGGTAAACTGACCCCTGTTATATCATGTGCAAATTGGAGATGGAGAAACACATCTCATTTGATTATGTCTGGACACCAATGTAACTTCTAACACATTATATCTTGCTTTAATTTTAAAAAGGAAACCTCTGACTTGAGAGGTTTTTGCCACTTGTCAGTGCAGGTTGGATCCCACACTTACTGCACATTCTAGAAATATATTAAGAAAGGTCCCACAAAGGGCTCTTCCCATTCTGCTTCTGTATTTAAACAATGATTTAATTTGGAACTGTCATTTAGACATTTAGAACTGCCAGTGCTGGTGCCCAAATTTCTGCTCCCACTCAAAACACTGGCCACAAAAGTAGGTAATGGCAATCTTAGTTTAAAGTGACAGGCCAACCCTGTCAAGGATGCCTCCGTTAATGACACAATTGTATGGAGAAGAAAACTTTATGAGGAAGAATCTTGTAATAACTAAGTAGTTTCAGTGCATTTTTTATGACTACCCGAAGCTGAACTTTTAAAGGAAAAGCATATGAAAGTTGTTCTGCTCTAACTCTGCGTAAAGCTGGAGCCATTCTGCTGCAGCAAGCAGAACTCACACAAATCTAACCAGTAAAGTGAGGGGGGATGAAAAGACACTACTTAAAAGACCCTCAAACTGTGACAGGCAAAGTGAGAGTTTCTAGGGTTAAGAAACAGTCTTCAAAAAGAACAATTTCAAGAAAAGTGTGGTAGAGTCAATGCTGCAAGCAGCTTTCTTGAGAGCTGCAAATTTTTCTTCTGGAAGAATACTCTCTTTCACTTTTTTTTTTTTACTTCCCAAAGTATCTCAGTGAAATTCCTCTGAGAAGCTGATCAAGCATTCATATATTGTTGTATGTAAGACTGGATTTGATAGACTACATACTAATTTTATTTTCTCTGTAAAGGATATATTCTTTCTTTCCCTTGGCCTGGAAATCGAAGAACAAGTTTTACTCATTACAATATCACCCATTCAACAAATATAAAGAAAAAAACAAATGGTTTGATTGATGAAAAGCTTTCAGGATGCCATAGCATCATGTGAATAAAGGGTCCACAACCTGAAAGGTAATGTCACTTTATGTAGTGCCAGTGTAAGAATAAAGTTAGATCCTGTGTGTCTTCTAAAGGACTTGTGAGAGGTTAACAGTGAAGATACGTTATCTGAATGCAGCAATGGAGAGTGGAAGGATATACCGTGGAGTAACAGCAGGTATAACTTCATTTTACAAAATAGTATCTATGTTTTTCAGGAAGGCTGTTAAAAAAAAAAATCACATTTCTGGATATCTCCTAGAGATTAAATTCATGTAGAAAAGCAGTATATTTGATTAGGGACTGACGGATCCTCTGTCTCTTATGTTCTCACACAATCCTTTCTGTAGGGAGCATCACATTACTAGATCAGCTACAGACCAGCTACTGAGTTTGCCTAAAACAATGCTTTCCAGGGGAAAACAGAAATAACAATAGATTTAAATAATTCTAAAAGTTAAGAAGAATTCAGCAATGTCTCTCAATCAGAAAGAAAGGACGTTGTTCTTTTCTACTCAGATTATGTGAAAAATGATGATAGAAAAGATATTTTTATTAGCATGGCATTTTCTTTTGTAGTAATTTTTACCAGAGAATCTGTATGAGGTTTATCTGTGTTAGGATTATGAGAGAATTACATGTTAAAATCTAGTGGGTTGTATTACTATTTTTTTCTCAGTAGCTCATGAGAGAGATTCTGGGTTGCAGTCACTTGTCCTTAGGGGAAAAAAAAATTGTTTAAACAGAGTAGAGGCTTCTGAGGATATTCTGATACTTCCATTGTTACTGTGACCAGCATTATTGGTATCTATGGCAAGGTTTTGGTAGGGGGCAGCTGCAGAGAAAGAGGGAAAAAAAGAGTGAACCCAACAGAACACAACAGAAGGAAATACTAAGGTGAGAGAAAGGAGAAGGTGCTTCACAGCACAGCAAGTATTTCCATTCTAGCCCTCAGAGAATCCCATATTGGAGCAGATGGATACTTCCTGATGAGAACTCTGATCTATGGAGAGCTTGTGCAAGAGTGAGGGAAAAGTGTGAAAAAGAAAGGAGAAGCAGAAACAGTTACAGACTGCCCATAGTCTCCCCATGCTCCCTGTGCCACTGGGAGAGGAGTGAAGGAGTGAAGTCTGGGAGAGGGTGGAGGAAAATTGTTTTAATGTTTGCCTTTTTGTTTCTTAATACTTGAATGTATTTTAATTGGCAACAAAGTTAATTATCCCCAAATTGAGTGTGTTTTGTCTGCAACAGCTGTAGGTTATCAGTGTCTTTCTCATCCTATTTTCTCCCTCATCCCACTGAGGCAGTGAGTGGCTGGGTGGGCATTTTGCTGTTAGCCAAAGCTAACCTACTGCACCATCCCATGACAGTAACTGCAGACTTTGTCTAACAACAATAATATGCAAGTGTCTTCAGTGCCTCAGAGACACAGAAGCAGAGCATTCCAACTTAGATAACCATATGCTTGTTTTCTAAACATGAACAAATTGATGCAGAAGTACAGTTTCCCTGCAAGCCCCTAGTAACTCTTCTGGTAAGTTTTTTATAGTATTAATGCTTATATTCCTAATTGTCATCAATATGCATATATACCTTGTACCAGTTAATAGGTCCTAGGACCTACACTGAATCTCAAAATCCCTGAAGGAGTTTTTAAAAAGACACTGGAGAGACTGCTTCAACTTAATCCTGGGGAAGCAACTAGATACCATAGCGATGACTGCCAAATGAATGTTTGTAATAATCAAGAATAAGAAGACCACTTAGCATTTATATAGAATTTTGCAGCCAAATTTTTCAACTGTGGGCACCTGAGCTCTGCCAGCTTAATTTACTTTAAAGGTCTTAAGCAAAAATAAGTTAACTTTCGAAGAAACCTGTGAACATGCAGATCCCAAGAAAGCCAAGAGAGAATATATAGGTAACATAAACCAAATGAAGTAATTTTTATCCAAAAAGATGTTATGACCAAACATTTTGGAAACCCTGTATATTTTAGATATTCATTACAACCCTTTTTAAAAAAATTGTTATTTTGACCCTTTGCTCTCTTCTTGTTAGTTTCTATAATAGGATAATTACAACGTTTAGCTTTTATAAATGAACAACAGGGTAAAATGTCTAATAAAATGGTTGTCATAGAGCCTAATCATGCATAACTTTTTGAAAACATGCCCCAGCAGGCAAATATTTGAAGCAAATCCCAAATTATGAAAGAAAAAAACCCACCCATATCTGTCAAGATTTGTTTTTCATACAGCGCTGGGATATGATCGACCTATAAACTATACATTGTAGTTAAACTATTTAGACCCAGCCAACAGTGCCTGGTTATTTCCAAACTGCACAGGTCTATATTTGCAGATGGCTGTAGATGGTAGGAGTTCCCAATAGGCTGCTTAGACAGATGATTTATATGCACATATATCCAAAATTAATGTGCAGAATACAGTGTAGAGACAAGGATATTGGAATATCTCAAAGCACCAACTTGCCAGGGACACTTAAAATATCTGGTTCTCACAGACACTTAATCTGCTCATTATATACATTTATTGTGGCTGAGCTATTTGCTGTCTAAATCTATGTGGAATTTTCTGTCGGGAATAAGTAGTGATAGTGGTATCACTGATGCGACGTGACTTGATCCAATGCAAAGCGACGCGACCTGAGGTGATGGGAAGCACGCAGTGCTCATGTACGCCTTGATATGACATGGAGAGAGGAGGAAGCACAACATTTCTCACAGTATCTTTGTAAACAAGGTGCTGCTGGCCAAATTGGAACCAGCCTAAAAAAAAAAACTACAGAAAAACAATCTACAAAATTAAAAAGAAAGGGCTACTTTTAATAAAGCCATGGCAAGGCACATAAACAGCAGATATCATTACCAGATCTCTAGGACCAAATTACTGGAGACATGAATAATGAAGAACACATCAGGGCACAGTCAAGTAGTGAGTGGAAACCAACCTAGCCATTTTCATTTCTGCTCTGTTAGTGACAGGGAGAAAAGAGAGTAAAGGGATCCTGTTTGGGTCTAATCTACAAGATAAACTAAATCACAAGTATCAACATGTCTCAGATTGGGTCTTATATGTTTACCAAAAAAGAAGAGCAAATACATTTAAATACATTTTCTATATCGTTTAGATATATATAACCATTTTTATAATATATTGGTTAATATATAGAATATTTTTTATGCACCCTCTTTGGAAGTGTTCAAGGCCTGGCTGGATGGGGACCTGAGCAACCTGGTTTGGCAGAATATGTCCCTACCCATGGCAGAGGAGTTGGAAGTAGATGACCTTGAAGGTCCCTTCTGACCAAAACCATTCTTTGTTTCTATGGTTCTATGATAAATAACTACGAGGAGTAGCTGACTAACTCCTTTAGCAGCAGGTCAGTAATTGCAGAGAACCCACCAACTCTTGTCCTGTGGGTTCGTGGTTGTCCATATTTTTAATTTGCAAGTATGAACTGTTGCAGATTTGTACACCTGGTACACAGTCTTCCAGATTTAATCAAACAGAGCCATCTTGGTTTAGTCTGGTTAGTTACCTTTATGTTTAGGCAGTCTTTAAAATATTTACAACTGTTTGTGCATGATGTAAACAATCTCCCTCATCTGACCTGACGAAATCTTGCATCACTATTAACCATAAACTACATCGGTGCTAATAAAAGAGGAAAGAGTACTGAAAGAAAATCACCTGAATTCTCTGATTTTCTGAAGTAGTTCCCATGTGTGGCAAGAATGAAAGCAAAGAGCATCTCCTAAGCTCTCTGTAAGGGGCTGCAACTCAGCTCATTTCAGGTTGATTAGTTTCTTGGTTCCTCCGTTTGTCTATTTTAGAATGATTTATCTGGCTTCTGAAAGATGCATTCCCCACAAGAAAAATGGTTACTTCAGGTCTCCCTTGCTCCTAAAAAAATGAACTCTTATCAAAAGGAAATTGCCATCTGTCTTCTCGGATAAGAGCCCAGCACTTGGGTCTCGGTGATCTAGTCTCTGCAGAAAGTGTGTCAACTGTGAGACACCCAAATTAATCTCCTTAATCTAAAACGTTTATTTGCCTTTAATTTGAATGTGTGACTGGCACGTGGACATGTAAATGTGACCATTTGCATATGTAAATGTTAAAAATGCAATACGAGGTCACGCCATGACAATACAATGCTTCATGACAGGTATCTGAGAAAATATTTTAGAGATAGTCTTGTTTTTTACAGTACAATGTGAAATTTTAGGGTACATGCCTGGAACTCTTATTCAAATATTCATATTAGAAATGAGACTTTTAGGTACAGAACTTCTCTTTTTCCGTTTGAAGAATAAATGGTACTTAATATATAGGGACATATTGCTGGCTAAGAACATATATAAGGTTTCTTTCAAAATTCTAAGTCAGCTGCTCTGCAAAGATCGTGATTTTTGAAGCTGGAAATACATCCAGTGAATACACTTTCATTAATTTGTGATGTAATAGCATTACCAAATAGGTCTGCTTCCACGTGAGCTAAAAGTGCTTACACCAAAATCTTGTTGACTTGAATGTGAACAAGATCAGGTTTAAAACTGGAACGATGTGGAATATTTTTCTTACTGATTTCAGCTCCAAACTTGACATTACTGGATGCACGGATCTGATACAAAGTTGAAGGATGATACAGATGGCTCCTGAGTGCAGTGCAGAGATTGCTGGCAAAGATCCAGGAAAGTCCAAAATCCAAATTGTATTATGAATGTAGGTATCTAGAAAGCCAGAAGAGTTCAACCTTCTGTAGTCACAGAATCACAGAATCTTAAGGGTTGGAAGGCACCTTGAAAGATCATCCAGTCCAACTCCTCTGCCAGAGCAGTTCACTCTGAAGTAAAAATGACATAAACACCATAATTGATACCATGTGATTGGGAAGTTGTCTGTTTTCCAGGTTTCATGGAGAATATATGAAAAATCGATTGACACACTGATTTGTAGTTAGACACTTGAGTTTTGCTGAAACCTCGGTATACAAAGTGAGATTTAAGACGTGTGAACAAAGTTGAAGGAAGTATTTAGTGTGAAAACCTTGAAGTCAAAACCACATTTTTAACAGAGTAAATATAAGGAGTGAGTGATAGCCACCAAAACAAGAAACCTGAATGAAAGTCTGTGTGTGGGAAGAGGGCCTGTAGAAAAGGATGCTGGGGGTCCCTGGGCAGGATACTCTTAATATTTCCCTTGGGGCACTGTTTTTCTACTTCAGTACAATTCTGAGCGCTCAGTGATGGCCTGGGAACCTGACTTGTTCAATTGATTGTTGTCTGTGTGTCAATGGAGTGGTAACTACTTCTTTTCTGAAGACAGAGCAATGAACACTTCTGAACAAACACTCCCCCCTGCTTGTGCCAGTGCTCTCAGAGTGTATTGGATCTCAGATGGCAGCAACCTCCTGCCACATTCACCTTTGGAAGGCTTAATTGACTGTAAATACAGAAGCCACTAGCCAACACATGACAGAATACAGCACTTTCAGGCCACTGTTTATACATACACTCATTCTTTTTTTTACAAATAGTCCTACACTGTGCAAAGAGCTACATATAAACTGGCAACAACTGTGCATTTAAAACATGCCAAAAATTTTGCCCTCAATGCAGCTCCTACGGAAGAGGAAAGGCAGAAGGCTTCATAGTGTAATGCAGCCACGTATGTAACACTTCCATGGAGAACCCCTCTCCTCCTAGGCACTTCCATCTCATTTAATGTCAGCAAGAAACCTGCTCCCAAAGCCAAAGTCCAAATGCTTCCCCAGAAGCAGCAGTACCAGAGTGTGCTGACACTTGCTGCGTGGGGCTGTTCTCAGCATCAACTTGCTGAATGCAGCTTTCACTCTGTTAATGCATTTCTGAGAGCTGTATGGACCATTCATCAGTTGGCTTAAATTTTCTGACTGTCTTGAAAGCTTTTTGTTTTTAAAAATAAATATATTTCAGAATCCAGCCATGTTCCTCCCTTCCTGTGGCACTTGCTTGGGATTTTTTTTTTGGGAGTGGGCATAATTTTTTTTTTACCATGATAAACTCTCCTTCTGCCTTTACTTATCGGATTCCTTTTCTCTGATCTCTTATCTCCAGTCTCAGCCACTTTTTACTCACGTCACAACAGGTTTTCCATATGGGAGTTAACACAGCAAAAGCAAAAGCAGCAGTAAATCTACTGTGTCTGTAATGCTGCCATATTAATTCCTAATCAATTTCAAAGCTGCATTTGAAACTCATACATTTCACCTCAGCAAAATCAAAATAATGTCAAGTTGCCAACAGCAAATGAAACTTGGAAATATAATTAAAAACATATAGGCTAGGAATGTATTGTTTCTGAGGTCTTTGCAATTGCCACTGCACTAGGCACTATAAATTGATGGCAAGAGGGTATATGAAACTGAGATCCTCTTATATCAGAAGCATAGCTCCATATTGCTTGAGGTAACAGAAGAACTGCTGTTAGCTGAATGTGAGTGATGACTGCAAGTATAAACTGAAGATTTTTTTTTTTTTTTGCTGCAAGGATCAATTCCAAATTGGTTAAAAGCTGAGGCTGAGGTCCTGCAAAGGCTGCTTGAAGTCAGCCTGCATGCAAGTCCTAATGCAGTCCTAGGTAAACTCGAGAGAGTTTGTGTTAGTGTATTTTTGCAACTGCACAGATGAAGATGGGGTGTACTTTTATACATGTGATTACATAAAATTACATGCAGCTATTAATTTACCTCTATGCTGATATTACTGTTTTTTAAACAAAAGTCAAGGCAAGGTTTAGCTCCTATCATCCTCTGGGTTTTTTTTTTTTTTTTTTGTGTGAAGGCAGAATGTCAGAAATAATGCCTATGTTGTTATTCAGAATCTGCTACTGGCTGAATGCATTGCCTGGGGAAAGTCTAATTATCACTTACAATAAATAATTTCCTCCATATTTATTATCAATAGAAATCTACTCATAGACATTCAGCTAAAGAATTCTGCTATATGGGCAAAAATATGTACTATCTTTTTCAACAGCAGCTCAGCTTACAACCTGGATGTCTGTAGCTTTTTCATTAAATTCATTATTGCCTTATTGTACCTAGACTCTTGTTCCTCCATAAGGCACTGTCAATAGACAGACAGATGAATTTCTTCATGTTCTAAGTATTTTCTACTTTTATCTGTTGACCAGATTCACAAAATATTTATGGGCCCTGTAGCAATTCTTGTGCTTTACAAAACAAGGGGTGTTTTTTTTTGTGCTAAAAATAAATCCCAAGTTCTTGGTCTGATTCTGATTTTTCTCCACCAGGATTTAAATCTGATATACATTTAATGGGGTCAGCAGAGTTGCAACTGGTTAAAACAGAGGTAACTGCTGTCAGAATAAGCCCCTTTGATTTCCGATAGGCTTCAAATCTGCAACAAGAGGGGAATGATTCGAAAGACTAGAATTAGCTAATTACACTGATATTTTATTTAAATCACGTAGCCTCCTCGAAGACTTTAATTTTTTTTTTCCTTTATTCCTTTCTATTTATGCCACTGTAAACTGGAGAGGCTATCCATTGAAGTAAAAACATTTACACCTACAGCTGTGAAACTGATGGATTTTTCTATTTGCAGACTGAAAAATTTCCTGGAAACATCCTTTTCACCCCCTTAAAAACAAAACAAAAGACAATAAAACAATTACAAAATGTGGTTCAGGAGGACCTGGTGTGAAAAAAAAAAAATGGAAAAGAAGTAAATTTTAAGTCACACGAAACATTTAGTTCAGACAAAAATGATTTCTTGAAAGGAAATGTGAAAAGGATGACCCTCACAGATGGATGTTTTATAAATTGTGTGGAAATACTTCATTTCAAATAAATCATTCTCATGTGCCTTTTCCTAACCTCACTCGTTTTGAGGGGTTCCTAAGTATTTGCCAAAATACACTTTTGGAAAGGGTATATTTTGCACAATTCTCTGCAGCCAGAGTTACTGGTGGGTGCTACTAGTAATTCTGTCAGTAAAAGGGGTAAGCCAAGGATCCAAAATGGTTTTGCAGGTAACCTGGCCAGCCAATGCTGTTCTAATGCACCTGCAACAAAGCAGAAACTGAGATGAATCCAGTCCAAGTGCAATTAAGGCAGCACTCTTTCACTACACCTATCCCATTCATATTATTTGTACACACATTGAAACAAATATTTCCTATAAAATATGAGGTATGTCCTGTTTACTTTTGAAACTTAAAGAGGAATATATTCCCTTGAAAAGAGAAATTTCATGGAGGGCTCTCACTTGGTTTTCTGCCATGGCAGGAGGGAACAGTTGAACAGAAAAAGAGTGGCCTAGTTTTAAGTATGTGTTAACTGAAAACAAAACAGGGTGCAGACATTCTGTGTTGAATTATTTCTTCTTTCAACAATGGCAACCAGCAGGCAGATAACAGCCTTCTCAGTTTCACCTCAGAGAGGCAGACAAGGATTCTGACTTGCAGAAGACTTTGTGAACGTCTGCCAGCTGGAAGAGACAATGAGGATCACAGTCTAAATTGAACCAGAAAGTGCTACTTTTGCATGGGTCCAAGAGACATCTTTTTCTGGTTGTAACTGTAGGATAGCAACATGAGTGTGATGAGAGGTAATTTCCCTTTGCTCTCCTGAAGGTTATGAGCTGGCTGAGCATTGCAGGTTACTCAGGCACCTGAACTAAGATCTTCAGGGAGTGAGGGACAAGGGTCCATTTGGCAAGCTCACTATAACTCAAGGTTTTCCTGACATTTCCACCAGGGAATGCCATGCTAGGGCATATCAGAAGGCTTCTTCTGCCCACTGGTCTGACAAAGACCGAATTCAAGGCAGATTTACCTCATATATTCTTAAAACACCAAAATATTTCCTTTGGTCTCAAGAAAATTATGCTGCTATTTAAACCAATGTCAGTGAAATCAGGTCTCTCTCTTTGTTCACAACTGGTGTTCATCCAAAAACAACGTGCCTCTTAAGAGCCATCAGTGCAACAGGTAGAGTCCCAGGGAGGTCAGCATAATTACACCAGCTTAGGGCAAAGCAGAATTTAGTGCATTGATGCTGGCTTGTGAAAAATAAATCAGAAACTTTATGGATATTAAAAACAGTGTTAAAATTGGTTGTTTTATACAGTAATTATAAGGTTATTTCTCAGTAATTCAATCTACCGGGAGTGAAAATATCTTTTTTATTGTTGCCTATGATGGTAATAATTCTTTCTGGCATCTGTAAAAGCAACAATAGCTTTTCATTGATTTTGCTTAAAAGGAAAGTTCAGGGTTAGAAAATTAGTATTTCATGTGGAAACATGAAAAACTTTCCAAAGTATATGCAATGGAAATGTTAATAATTATGTTTCAGGAGGAAGGAAGTCTTGTGATTAGGGTCCCTGAGTAGACATCTACAAATCTAACTAGGAGTCCAATTCTTCCATATATTTTCATTCCTTTAATTTCCTGTCTGAAAAATGAGAATAATAAAACTCCTTTTCTTTCACTCTGTTTATTTGTTTGTTCACTCTTTAGAAAATACACCTGAAAGTCCATTAGGACTGGATTACTTATGCACATGCACCAAACTAAGGCAAGATCCAAATTAAAACCCTTTTGCTTATTTCAGGGTAAATCTGAATGTAGAATATTTCTTCCTGTTTGCTGCACAGTACCTAGTGGTTTATGTATTTATCTAGTATTTATGTAAGTTATGCAGTTAAGCCACTGCCCTCACATACAGGTAATATTCATGGAGGCCAAATAATTCCACTGAGGTACAGAAATGAATGAACACCTAAGTGACAAGCAAAGCTGCTCACACAATGTAGGTCTTTAACTAGGAAGCATTTAGATGGTAAAAATAACTTCAAGGGGCTATTTCTTAGTGAAGGCTGGCTTTTCACAAGGAAATGATAGATCCAGGAGAGCACAGCATGTGTGTCTGGATCTGCCGTTCTTTATAAATTATCTGGTTCAATTTTCTTGGCTTACATTATCAGAACACTCTGCATTAATGAAAGCCTTGTTTTCTCTCTGAAGTTATGATCTAATAACATACATATTCTTCAGAAAATACTAATTTTACCATTAATGCACTGGACCCTTTCTGTAAGATAAACCAGTTACTCAACTTGACACTGCCGTGGTGGGGAAATCCCCAATGCATCCTACCATTCTTTCTGGCTTTCTGTTTATCTACACCCTTGTAGTAAATGTCACATATGATACCTTGTTTTTATGAAGTTCTATTTTAAAGTGAATTACAGTAACTCATATAATGCTTACTTGAGCTCTACACCTATCATTCTATCTTATTATGCAGAAAAAGATGACTCACTTGTATAAACAATACTCATCATATAGCTGTTAAAGATAATAAAATCAGGGGAAAAAACTGTATGTCAAGTCACAAGAGCTGCACTACAGAGTATTATAGGCCCCTTATTTATGACTGGCACTAACTGGCCTCCAAGTTGGTGGGCAGAGATAAGTAGCCGTGGATACAGGGCCTCATCGCCTCATCCATACAAGCAGCTGCTGTGGAAAAGAAGGGTTGATGATACAGTGGGCAGCACTAGGGAGCTCTTGTTCTGCCTCTCACTGGTCATTGCTGCAACACAGATGATTTTGTCTCCAGTTGGAGATACCCCTGTGCCAGCCAGCTCCCCAGATCACCGGCAGTGTCTTGGGGACAGCTCCTGTCCCAGGAAGGATGAGTTGAATCAGACTATTTGGTTTTTTGGGTTTGGGGTTGATGGCTTTTTTTTTTTTTTTTTTTGGCGTGACTGCTATGTAGATACTTTCTCTAATGTTAGCACTCCTACCTCCCTTCAGGGTATTCTTACTACCCAAGATCTGTTTTTGTTTCCCTGACACTGCCTCTTTGCTTGGAGAAACAAGCTGGAGAGTCAGTAGAGACCATATGTTACTGCATACTATCCCATAGATCAGTCTGAGTACAGGATATCATTGAGTTTTCAGAATACATTAATTAGCCTGAATCAAGACTGGAAATGGTGTTTTACTCAGGGGAACTCAACAGGTGATGCTGAAAGCGCATCTCAAGATTTTTTCAACATAGCTGAGATATATGTTTAGGTTCCATAAGAACAAGGGCAGAGTCCTGCATCTGGGGAGGAACAATCCCATGCACCAGGACAGGCTGGGGATTGACCTGCTGGAGAGCAGCCCTGCAGAGAGAGACCTGGGAGTCCTGCTTGATAATAAACTAACCGTGAGCCAGCAATGTGCCCTCGTGACCAAGAAGGCAAATGGCATCCTGGGCATCAAGAAGAGTGTGGCCAGCAGGTTAAGGGAGGTTCTTCTCCCCCTCTACTCTGCCTTGGTGAGGCCTCATCTGAAGTCCTGTGTCCAGCTCTGGGCTCCCCAGCTCAAGTGGGACAGGCAACATTTGGAGAGAGTCCAGCACAGGGCCACTAAGATTATCAGGGGACTGGAGCATCTTCCTTATGAGGAAAGGCTGTGGGAACTGGGCTGTTTAGTCTAGGTAAGAGAAGACTGCAAGGGGATCTCATTAGTATTTACAAATATCTAAATGGTGGATGTCAAGAGGCTGAGGCATCACACTTTTCTATTGTATGCAGTGACAGGACAGCTGGAACACAAAAAGTTCCATTTAAACTGTTCAGGAGAGGGAGCCCTGGCACAGGCTGCCTGGGAAGGTGTGGAGTCTCCTTCTCTGGATGTTTTCAAAACCCACCTGGATGTGTTCCTGTGTGGTCTGATCTAGGAGGACCTGCTTTGGCAGGGGAGTTGGACTAGATGATATCTAAAGGTCCCTTCCAACCCCTACCATTCTATGATTCTATGATGGCAAGAGTCAAGCCCTAACAGTACTAATCTAGAAACTTGAAAGTAATAATAGATGGTTAAATAATTAATTTACAGTATTATGGATCAAACACGCAGCAATAAAAAGAACTCCATAGCAATTTTGTACAAGGAACATATTTGCCAAACCTGTATAAAAAATGTCCTCAAAGCCCAATTACAAAAGGCAACAGGCATCAAAGAAAAACTAAGAAAAAAGAATATAAGAAAGAAACAACAAAACAATCACAGTTGAATTGTCTGCCTTTAAGATTGAGCCCTGAAAGTCCATGACCGAGTCTGTATGCATGTGTGTTCATGTATAAGAAAAGAGAAAATACACAAAAGACAGGATTGCCCCATAAACTTTAAAGAACAAGTAGCAGCACAATATAGGCTATCATCTAATATAGGTGCTATCCTATATCAAAGAAAAAACAATAAGTCATATATACATTTTGGAATGTTCCCAGTACCCAAGCAGAACACAAGTAAAAAAAAAATATATAGAGATTAATCTCACCAAGGATAAAGAAAATTACAAGTCTTGAATTATATAACAGAGAAACACGCTGTCGAGCTAATAAAAGAAATAACTAATTCTAACATATCAACACAAGAGTGTTGAAACATAAAAAAGTGGAATCACAGAATGACTATTGAAATAATTATTTTAAATCAGACACATGATATATAACACATCATAAAGCCACTAAATTCTAGATTAGGTATAGAAGAGAGAAGACTACAGGTAAATCAAAACACTTAGGTATTTCTGTCATCTTTCTGCAACTTATGAAGTCTACACACCAGTCCTGCTGTGCAGAAGATCTAGTAGAAGAGATGATAGGCATACATAAGTTATTGCATAAGAGATGAGCCTTTAATCTTCATGTGATGATCTTAGAAACATGCAATTTTTTTGACTAGTGTTCTTTTTAGTTTTACAAAACAGTGTCACAATTATTCTGATGTGCCTTACAGGAGGGAAAAAACCACCTTGCAATAATGCTTTTCTCAAGCCTATATAGAATCAAAGAATCATTTTGGTTGGAAAAGACCTTTGAGATCCTTGAGTCCAACCTCATACTCCCGAGCTTACCACTAAACCACATTCCTCGGCACATCATCTATGCATCTTTTAAATATCTCCAGGGATGGTGACTCCACCACCTCCCTGAGCAGCCTGTGCCAGTGCCTAACAACCCTCTCAGTGAAAAAGTTTTTCCTAATCTCCAATCCAAAGCTCCCCTGGCACAACTTCAGGCCTTTTCCTCCTGTCAAATTATTCGTTATTTGTTGAAGACACTGATCCCTACCTTGCTACAGTCTCCTGTAGGGTAGCTGTAGAGAGTGATCATGTCTCCTCTTAGCCTCCTTCAGATTAAAAATCCCCAGCTCCCTCAGCTGCTTCTCATCAGACTTGTGCTCCAGACCTTTCCCGAGCTTTGTTGTCCATCTCTGGACATGTTCTAGCATCTCAATCTCTTTTTTATAGTGAAGGGCCCAAAAGTGGACACTATATCTGAGGTATGGCCTCACCAGCGCTGAGTACAGGGAGACAATCACTGCCCTGGTCCTGCTGGTCACACTATTTCTGCTACAAGCCAGGGTGCCGTTGGCCTTCTTGGCCACCTGGGCACACTGTTGGCTCTTGTTCAAGTGGCTGTCAATTAACAGCCCCAGGTCCTTTTCTGCTGGACAGCTTTCCAGTCACTCTGCCCCAAGCCTGTGGCCTGTAGCGTGCAGGACCTTGCACTTGGCCTTGTTGAACCTCATGGAATTTGCCTTGGCCCATTGATCTGGCCTGTGCAGGTATCTCTGAAGAGCCTTCCTGCTCTCAAGGAGATCTACACTCCTGCCCAGCTTGGTGTGGTCAGCAAACTTACTGAGTGCATTCGATCCCCTCATCCAGATCACTGATAAACTAAACAGGTCCCAGCACTGAGCCCTAGGGAACACCACTGGGGACCAGCCATCACTCTCTGGGCTTTGGGCTTTTTCACCCATCTCAGAGCGGGTCCATCCAAGCCATGGGCATCCAGTTTCTCCAGAAGGATGCTCTGAAAACCTCTCAAAGGCCTTACTAAAGTCCAGGAAGATCACATCCACAGCCTTTCTCCTTGTCATAGAAGGAGATCAGGTTGGTAAAATAGGAACTGCCTTTGAAAAAGCCATGCTGACAGACTTGAACCCTTGGTTGTCCTATATGGGTCTCACAGTGGCACTCAGGATGAGCTGCTCCATAACCTTCCCCAGCAGTCTGACAGGCCTGTAGTTCCCAGGATCCTCCTTCTGGCCCTTCTTGTGGATGGGGGTCATATTTGCCAACCTTCGGTCCTCTGAGACTTCCCAGGTGAACCAAGACTGCTGGTAGATGAAGAAGAGTGGCCTGGCAAGCCCTTCTGCCAGCTCCCTCAGCACCCTCAGGTGGATCACATCTGTCCTCATGGACTTGTGTGTGTCAAGATGGAGCAGCAGGTCACACATCATTTCTCCTTGGACTAAGGGACATCATTCTGTTTCTTGCTCCTGTCTTCTGACTCAGTGGGCCAGGTATCCAGAGAAGAGCTGGCTTTACTATTGATGACTGAGGCAAAGAAGGCATGAAGCGCCTCAGACTTTTCCTTATCCTTGGTCACTAAGGTTCTCCCTGCATCCATAAGAAGGAGGAAGATTCCCTTTAGCCCTCCTTTCGTTGCTCACAGATTTATAGAAACTTTTCTTGTTGTCTTTTACAGTAGTGCCAGCTTAAGTTCTAACTGTGCCTTGGCTCTTTTAGTTTTCTCCCCACATGACCTCAGAACCTCCTTGTAGTCCTGTTGAGCTGCCTGATCTGTCTTCCAAAACTCATAAATTCTCTTTTTCCTGCTGAGCTGCAGCAGAAGCTCCCCATTCAGCTGGGACAGTCTTCTGCTCTGCTGGCTCATCTTCTTGCACATGGGGACAGCTTGGTTCTGCACATTTAAGAATTCCTTCTTGAAGAATGTTCAGCCTTCCTGGACTCCTCTGCCCTTCAGGACTGCCTCCCAAGGGACTCTGGCAACCAACTTCCTAAACAAGTCAAAGTCTGCCCTCTGGAAATCTAAAGTAGCAGTTTTGCTGACGTCTTTCCTTGTTTCTCTGAGGATCAGGGACTCAATCATTTCATGATCACTGCACCTCAGATGGCCTCCAACCATCAAATCCCCCAGAAGATCTTTGTTCACAAACATCAGGTCAAACAAGATGCTTTCCCTCATTGGCTCTGTTGCTAGCTGCATGAGGAAGTTATCTTCCACACACTCCAGGAATGAACTGTCTTCTCTTTGCTGTGTTTTATTCTGAGATAGGTTGAAGTCACCATAAGAATGATGGCTGGCAATCTTGAGACTTTTCCCAGCTGCCTAAAGAACATTTTGTCTATCTATTATCCTGTCTGGGTGGTCTATAACAGACTCCCACCATGACATCCCCCTTGCTGTCCTTCCCCTTAATTCTTACCCATATTGACCCTATACTCACCACCATTGACCTCAAAATGGTCAAGGCACTTCCTAACATAGAGGGTTACCTCTCCACCTCTCCTCCTTCGCCTATCCCTTCGGAAGAGTCTGCAGCCATCCAGTGCAGCACTGCAGTCCTGTGACTCATCTCACTCTGTTTCCCTAACAATGTCACACTNCCCCAGCTCCCTCAGCTGCTTCTCATCAGACTTGTGCTCCAGACCTTTCCCGAGCTTTGTTGTCCATCTCTGGACATGTTCTAGCATCTCAATCTCTTTTTTATAGTGAAGGGCCCAAAAGTGGACACTATATCTGAGGTATGGCCTCACCAGCGCTGAGTACAGGGAGACAATCACTGCCCTGGTCCTGCTGGTCACACTATTTCTGCTACAAGCCAGGGTGCCGTTGGCCTTCTTGGCCACCTGGGCACACTGTTGGCTCTTGTTCAAGTGGCTGTCAATTAACAGCCCCAGGTCCTTTTCTGCTGGACAGCTTTCCAGTCACTCTGCCCCAAGCCTGTGGCCTGTAGCGTGCAGGACCTTGCACTTGGCCTTGTTGAACCTCATGGAATTTGCCTTGGCCCATTGATCTGGCCTGTGCAGGTATCTCTGAAGAGCCTTCCTGCTCTCAAGGAGATCTACACTCCTGCCCAGCTTGGTGTGGTCAGCAAACTTACTGAGTGCATTCGATCCCCTCATCCAGATCACTGATAAACTAAACAGGTCCCAGCACTGAGCCCTAGGGAACACCACTGGGGACCAGCCATCACTCTCTGGGCTTTGGGCTTTTTCACCCATCTCAGAGCGGGTCCATCCAAGCCATGGGCATCCAGTTTCTCCAGAAGGATGCTCTGAAAACCTCTCAAAGGCCTTACTAAAGTCCAGGAAGATCACATCCACAGCCTTTCTACTTGTCATAGAAGGAGATCAGGTTGGTAAAATAGGAACTGCCTTTGAAAAAGCCATGCTGACAGACTTGAACCCTTGGTTGTCCTATATGGGTCTCACAGTGGCACTCAGGATGAGCTGCTCCATAACCTTCCCCAGCAGTCTGACAGGCCTGTAGTTCCCAGGATCCTCCTTCTGGCCCTTCTTGTGGATGGGGGTCATATTTGCCAACCTTCGGTCCTCTGAGACTTCCCAGGTGAACCAAGACTGCTGGTAGATGAAGAAGAGTGGCCTGGCAAGCCCTTCTGCCAGCTCCCTCAGCACCCTCAGGTGGATCACATCTGTCCTCATGGACTTGTGTGTGTCAAGATGGAGCAGCAGGTCACACATCATTTCTCCTTGGACTAAGGGACATCATTCTGTTTCTTGCTCCTGTCTTCTGACTCAGTGGGCCAGGTATCCAGAGAAGAGCTGGCTTTACTATTGATGACTGAGGCAAAGAAGGCATGAAGCGCCTCAGACTTTTCCTTATCCTTGGTCACTAAGGTTCTCCCTGCATCCATAAGAAGGAGGAAGATTCCCTTTAGCCCTCCTTTCGTTGCTCACAGATTTATAGAAACTTTTCTTGTTGTCTTTTACAGTAGTGCCAGCTTAAGTTCTAACTGTGCCTTGGCTCTTTTAGTTTTCTCCCCACATGACCTCAGAACCTCCTTGTAGTCCTGTTGAGCTGCCTGATCTGTCTTCCAAAACTCATAAATTCTCTTTTTCCTGCTGAGCTGCAGCAGAAGCTCCCCATTCAGCTGGGACAGTCTTCTGCTCTGCTGGCTCATCTTCTTGCACATGGGGACAGCTTGGTTCTGCACATTTAAGAATTCCTTCTTGAAGAATGTTCAGCCTTCCTGGACTCCTCTGCCCTTCAGGACTGCCTCCCAAGGGACTCTGGCAACCAACTTCCTAAACAAGTCAAAGTCTGCCCTCTGGAAATCTAAAGTAGCAGTTTTGCTGACGTCTTTCCTTGTTTCTCTGAGGATCAGGGACTCAATCATTTCATGATCACTGCACCTCAGATGGCCTCCAACCATCAAATCCCCCAGAAGATCTTTGTTCACAAACATCAGGTCAAACAAGATGCTTTCCCTCATTGGCTCTGTTGCTAGCTGCATGAGGAAGTTATCTTCCACACACTCCAGGAATGAACTGTCTTCTCTTTGCTGTGTTTTATTCTGAGATAGGTTGAAGTCACCATAAGAATGATGGCTGGCAATCTTGAGACTTTTCCCAGCTGCCTAAAGAACATTTTGTCTATCTATTATCCTGTCTGGGTGGTCTATAACAGACTCCCACCATGACATCCCCCTTGCTGTCCTTCCCCTTAATTCTTACCCATATTGACCCTATACTCACCACCATTGACCTCAAAATGGTCAAGGCACTTCCTAACATAGAGGGTTACCTCTCCACCTCTCCTCCTTCGCCTATCCCTTCGGAAGAGTCTGCAGCCATCCAGTGCAGCACTGCAGTCCTGTGACTCATCTCACTCTGTTTCCCTAACAATGTCACACTTCCCTTGGTGCACAATGTCTTCTCCAGCTCTCCCTCTTGGCAGCCCATGATATGTGTATTGGTGTAGATGGACTTCACATGGGTTACCGATCCAGAAACCTTTTGGGGGAAGAAGTCCTGACCACCATGTGATCATTTTTAGGCATTTCTGTGGCCTCTAGTCAACTCTTGCCTCCCTGCTGCCACAAAGATCTCTATCTCCTTCCTCCATTAAGACAGAAGACACAAGGATATTGGCAGCAGACCATCTTTCAGAAGCCTACATGTTGCCCCCAGACTTAGCTCTGTCAAGCCTGGTTTTGCCACTTTTCCCCTTCAATTACAACACTAAAAATGGCCCAGAGAACAATACGGTTAGCCCACACTGCACTCACACTTTTGTCTTATTTCTACCAGTTTTGGGAATGTCCCCAACACTTTCAGAAGCTGAAGTTACAAAATCAGTCAGCTTTCATTATCTCTATAGATTGTAAAGAGAAACAGGTGCTCTGGGGGCTATTCAGAGTTTAGAAGACAAGGCACTTTTTGAACCTGCCGTTCGGAGAGGATTCATTTTCCATTGACTGTGGGGACAACCGGGCATATGTTTAAGTGGCTCAGTTGGATGGCACGTACCAAAGGCCCATACCAAAGTAATGTACTTTGTACCAGGACTTATTGCAAATAGAGCTTTGGAGTTTTCCCAGCTTTTGGCCACTACACACCACGTCCTGCTGGCTAACTTCAGGCAAGTCTATGTATTACTTAGCAATTTACACTTTGGCAGAGAGAAGTAAGAACCTGCATTAAGGGTCTGTCTGTGAGCCTAGGCTATATGGGACCATATTAGTTCCCAAATGACATTTTAAAGTCAAATGATCACTATGTTAAATGACAGCATGACTACTTCTGGACCTAAAGCAGAATGATAGATTAGTGTCCTTGTAATTCTTATTTTCACAACCTCTCACCAGTCTCTGAACATATATACTGACTACTTGTAATACAAGCTGTAAAAGCTGCAATGCAGAAGTGCTGCCCAGGCCACGAAACCACTGACTATGCTAACATGGCAATCCATTTCTCCCTGCTTTTCATTCAGCCTAGTTATCCTGGGTACAGCATTAACAAACACAGACCTCTGTGCCTGCTTCACTACTGACACAGAGTCCTGTATTGCACAGTGCAAGACTAAGAGCCTTAGGCCATGGTACAGAAAATCTGATGTGCTTACATTATGTTTCCTTTTAACCACATGCTCATTTCCTATGGACAACAAAGGTGTGGCCTTGAATGTACTCCATGTTATAAGGAGATCGTTGGTAATTTTGCCCTTGTTTTTCAAAAATTAGTACCTAAACCTCCAACAAAGGAATTAAAAACTAATTCTTAGATTATTACTTAGTGGTTTTTCTACACTGAGTATCCCTGGTTGGATGTGATTCTGTTTTCTGCAGCTTCTGTACGCTGCAATATTACACTGGAATTCACAGAAAATCCTGATATCCCCTTCATATAACTTTGCTTTTAAACTCTACTTATGTCTATGAAAATATTTCATCTCCTAAAATGAACAGCTAAATTTATGCCTATTATGGTCATTATTACTAACAATAGGGCTCCTATTGGTACATCTTCTCATCACAAAGTTTTTAAGCTGGGGTCAATAATCTCTCTGGGAGTTCATAAAATGCTCAAAAGCAAAACAACAAAATTACTCCGTATAAATCAGCCTAACGCAGACAAAAATCACATTCTATTTCAGAGAGAATACAAACCAATCCTACAATCTTCAGAATGTTGCCTTAATGTAGACTTCTTTCAAGAACTTTAGAAACTAGCAT
The DNA here is from genome assembly GCA_013401255.1 of Urocolius indicus. Taxonomy (NCBI): domain Eukaryota; kingdom Metazoa; phylum Chordata; class Aves; order Coliiformes; family Coliidae; genus Urocolius; species Urocolius indicus. The sequence goes on along the minus strand of WBNH01004199.1, from coordinate 256,689 downwards.
TCGAACAGTAATAGCCCATAGAACATTGTAAACAGCTTATTTTAGATAGAAATCACATCACTTCTAAAATAGGGTTCATGTACTGACCAGCAATCAAATAGGGTGAACCAACTGAGTAACACTGTGAAGTTTTCCCACCTGGTTTCAGCTTTTCTTAGAGGATTAAGGTCTGAAAACTCAATTTGTTCTAAAATTATATTATCTATAAAGGGTGGTCTCTTGCTAGTTTGCTCACTATCGTGCCAAATCCTAGCACTTTAAAATACATCTATTTGATATCTAGAAGGTATTGAACAACAACAAAAAAAACAACCCAAAACAACAAAACCAAACCAAAAAAACAAAACCCCTAAATCTACCTGGAATTAATCAAAGAAAAGGATTTTTTTTTTCCACCCATCATTATGTTCTGAAAAAAAAAAAAAAAGATTCAAATACTCTATATTATAAAAGGAACTTGCTTTATTGTTGTGTTGTGAAGAAATCATTAATCAAACTGAAAGGTAAAGTAATTGCATTTTTAGTTTGGCAACGTTTTAATACAGGAATCTTTTATTAAGAAACGTAGCTTAGGACACTACTTCTTAGAGATTCATTCTTTAGGAACTCAGAAAACCTAGGTCCTAGATCTGTGCTTGTCAGGCTTCCTGAGTGACCTTGGACTAGCTAGTTAATCTCTTAGTAACTCATTTCTCCATCTGTAAAGTGGAGATAATCGTAATTCCTTTGTCTCACTTGTCTGCTATGACAGGAGTGTTTTTGGGAGCAGGAAATGTTACAGACTATGTTCTTGCACTTCATACAGCCCAGCGGCCTGTGATCTTAGCCTGTTCTTCTAGATCCTTTCCTAACACCCACTCCTACTTTGCATCTTCTTTAGCAATTTCTTCTTTGTTTCACAGGAGCAGAGGGACCTATGAACTGCTCTGAAATGGCTACAGTGAACAGCCAGTATGACTGTTGATCACTGTCATTTGGTTCTGACACTCCAGTAAGCCACAGTGGGATAGAGGGTTGGTAAAATTACCGTGCTAAAGTACAGACTGACTAAGGCATGACAGAAGTCTGGATAAGGAAATATCTTTGAAAAAAAGAGGTTTAAAAGCAATCTTTTCTTCAGTATTTTTACCAGTAATACTTTAAAGTATACTCAGTAGAGTTGGGGCACTAATTCATACTAAATAGATTGTGCTTTCTGTGTTATCTCAACTGGTAAAAAGGAATTATCTGTATATTAAAAACACTGATGACAGAATGCAAAAGGCAGCAAATGAGGATGCCTCCTAGCCAGCTAGAAGTCAGTAAGTTCTAACAGCATCGTTAGAGCTTCATAAATCTCTGAATGCTGCAACGAGAAGTGGGGCTGACAGCAGCTTGGCTGTTGATGAACAGAAGCAGATAATATTGCCCCACACTATACACATTACATTTTTCTGCCCAACCTAAGGATCCTATAATCTCCCATCTCACCTGACTGGTAAGGTGCTGTTTTCCAGAAAGACTTCTCTGTTGCTGCCCAATTCAGCAAATTAAAAGCAAGGAGAATTTCTGGTATGGCAGCAAGGCCCAGTATGAGAATCCAGAGGGTGTGCATTGAGGGGGAGGACATGGGCTGAGAACGGGACCCTCTTAACAAAAAGATGAGAGGTAGGGTTTAGCTCCCCAAGGGCACTCTGCTCATGAAATTATGGCAGGAGGAGGTGCAAGCTGGCACTATACATTTATGGCACACATTCTTGGACACTTCTATGCAGCACTTGCTTGCACTGCTGCTGTGCCATTAATTCTGGCTGGCAGCAGGAGGGAGAGAAAAACCTTAAAATAATTACTACGAACATCACTCATATTTAGGAGATCACACACTAAAGGTTATGCTGAGGTTTCCTGTAGAGATGTAGAGCAAAGAGCAGTAGTGTCGTGGCTCTCCACAGTTTTCAGTGGCTCTCAACTGCTTCCTGCAGGCTAGAGCCAGGAACGAACACTGTTTCCAATATTTATATATTTTGTTTTATTTCTCCTATATTTAGATAAAGTTTTATTTTCCATGGCTGCTGCTGCAGCCTCTGAGAGCTTCAGGAATCTGAGTGAATTTGTAACAGTCACAAGGAGTGTGAGTGCTCAAGCTGTGTGGCCTGACAAGATGCATATGATACGATGATATGATATTCTTTATCCTCAGTTTAGCAGCCTGGTGAATTTCATGCATTTGGGACCCTACATACATACATCTCATGCTCCTTCTCATTACAGCAGCCCATTCCATAAGCTTTTCTTAATCTGAGGAAGATGGCCCCAAGTTGCCCATGACATAACACACCCAGCAGCTGCAGGCAATTTCTCCGTACATCTGAGACACTTTTGTTCCTTTCTTAATAAGCGTAATTAAATCTTAGCCCACCGTCTTGAGACTGGCTGATCAGTTTTCTCACATTTAGCCTGTTACATATAAAAGTAGCAATGTTTCATTGTAATACAGGGTACACCAGGGAGAGAGATCAGGAGGTAGGAATACCTTTCATTCCTACTTAGATATGTTCTTAACCCAGTGATTTTTCACTGCTACCTAGGAAAAAACAAAACAAAACAAAACAAACACAAAACTGCCAGGTATGTAATCCAAATCCTAAAGCTCTTGATGTGGCTATTGTTTTGAAAGTTGGAGTATATCGTCTTGCACACCAAATTTAATATATTGTACACTTTCTCAGTCAAATAAGAAATGCTTGAGGGAGTGCCTTTCTCACCAAGGGCTGACAGAACTAGATGCTGATTTACCAGTCCTGGAACCAGGGTAATGCTTTTATGTTTCCAGAATCAGATCCTGCCCTATTGTGTGAAGGACTTCTTAATGTCGCCAGGCAGAGAAGGCTCTGAACATGGTGCTCTACTGAGTGCTCTACAGAGGTCTCTCATGTGCAAAGCTTTTAAGAGAAACTCAAGGATGAAGATGAGTTGCAGTCATAAAGGTTTAGTTGTGCTATGAAGACAAACTTCCCAAAGTTCACAGTCACCAAGATCAATCTCGCTTACATTGCTTTCGTACTGATGTATCGCACTTGACCTTCTACAGAGTTGGACCTGATTTACACTGGCATGAAATGAGTATTAGACTTAGAATTTGATCCAGAATTAGACCAAAAAAATGTCTGACTAATGATGCCAATAAAGAAAGGAAGATCAAATGTTTGCAGTTGCTTTGCAATGAGTATTGATCAATAATTGATCACTTTGAATAATGTGCTGTCCTTTTATGAAGTCTTCGTAAAAGTTAGCTATAGATGGAAGTATGAATTAAACATCAGGACACTGCAAATAGTGAACAAAGCACAGCATTGCTAATTATAATAACAAGAGTTTCAGATTATCAGTCTATCTTCTGTAAGTAATTGAGGTAAAGGCATTATCTGATCTCTGTCTTATCAAGCATTATTTGCAATTGCTGCTTTTCTCTGTCACAACACTATCTTAACCTCGTTGGAATTAAACTGGGCAAAGGAAGTAAAGGAAAACAAGAAGGGCTTTTGCAAATACATCAGCAGCAAAAGGAAGATTAGGGAGAGTGTGAACCACTTTATGAACAAGAAGGGTGTCCTGGTGACAGAGGATGCAGAGAATGTGAAACTACTGAATGCCTTCTTTGCCTCAGTCTTCACTGCCAAGGCCAGCCCTTGAGAAGCCCAGTACCTGTAGAAGAGCAGAATACTCAGGGGAAAAGAAGACTTTCTCTTGGAGGATGAGGATGAGGTTAGACACTTGTTGGGCAAGCTGGACACACATAAATCTATGGGACCTGATGAGATGCATCCACAAGTGCTGAGGGAGCTGGCTGATGTCATTGCTAAGGCACTCTCCACCATTTTTGCATGATCGTAGAGGACTGCTGAGATCCCTGAGGACTGGAGGAAGGCCAATGTCAGTCCAGCCTCAAAAAAAAAAGGCAAGAAGGACAACCTGGGAAACTACAGGCCAGTCAGCCTCACCTCCATCCCTGGAAGGGTGATGGAACAATCCATCCTGGATGCCATCTCAATACACATAGAGGAAAAGGTGGTTATCAGGAAGACTCAACACAGATTCACCAAGGGGAAATCCTGCTTGACCAACCTCACAGCCTTCTATGAGAGTATAACTGGCTGGCTAGATGAGGGGAGAGCCATGGATGTCATCTACCTTGACCTCAGCAAGGCTTTTTACAATGTCTCCCATAACATCCTCATTGAAAAACTCAGGCAATTTAATGAGTGGATGGTGAGGTGCATCAAGAACTGGCTGAATGACAGAGTCCAGACAGTGGTGATCAATGGCNATGAGCCAGCAATGTGCCCTCATGGCCAAGAAGGCCAATGGCATCCTGGGATGCAACAAGAAGACTGTGGTCAGTAGGTAGAGGGAGGTTCTGCTCCCCCTCTCCTCTGCCCTGGTGAGGCCTCATCGGGAGTCCTGTGTCCAGTTTTGGGCTCCCCAGCTGAAGAGGGACAGGCAACATTTGGAGACAGTCCAGCACAGGGCCACCAAGATGATCAGGGGATTGGAACATCTTCCTTATGAGGAAAGGCTGTGGGAACTGGGATTGTTCAACCTGGATAAGAGGAGATTGAGATTGAGAGGGGATCTCATTAATACTTGAAAGTATTTGAAAGCTGTATGTCAAGAGGATGGGGTAGCATCCATGTTCAGTGATTTGATAAGGGGTAATGGACAAAAGCTGGAACACAAAAAGTTCCACTTAAGGAAAAACTTGCTTGCTGTTCAGGTAAGGGAACTCTGGCACAGGCTGCCCAGGGTTTGGTATGATGTCTCATTTGGAGGTTTTCAAAATCCTCCTGGACATGTTCCTGTGTGACCTGATGGAAGTTAACCTGGTTTAGTGAGAGGGATGGACTAGATAATCTTTAGAGTCCCCTTCCAACCCCTATCATCCTGTCATTCACTGATGGATTTGACCAGCCCTATATGAAGACTGAGAATGAGAGATTCCTGAAAAACAACAGATCCAAATATGAGGGTAGTCTTTACTTTTCTTTGTGCCTTCTTCCTGTGTTCTTCTTTCCTAGAAAGGAAGAGCCAGTGGAACTATCTTGATCCACTCACATTTTGCTTTAGTTTACTACTGTTGTTTTAGTGGCCATGTGAATCCAATCTTTCTTACTCAAGATAATCATGTATGGAGTAAAGAGAACATAGAGAGAAAGCAGCACTGGCTAAAAAATAGGATATTGAGGGCTTCAAGAAACATTTGCCTGAAAAAGGCCAGAAGTGAAAGACAGGGATGAGTTTGAAATAGTTTAATATAAAATGAGAAAAATGGCACTTAAGGTTTTTTAATGCTCTATAACAGTATGAAGGAAATGTTCCCTGCAATTCCATGCTTTTTCTCCCTGTTGACCTTGTTCATAATTGATGAGCTGCAGACATACAGATATCTCTGAGTGAAGGAGCATGTTAGTATTATAGCATGCCACTAGTGTTGGAGGCTTAAAACAATTCAAGTGGTGGCACCATTTGGGCCCACTAATTCAGTTAATGAGATATCGTGCTCTAAGTGTTACAACATGATCACAGAATTTAATATTCCGTGACTTTGCTCCCCATACTGTGTTCTATTAACATGGAATTAAAGCAAGATTTTAACGTCATGTCAATAACATGGAAATAATAACTAGCAACATGTAACTTGATAGAACACATTCACCACTTCAAGCCTTTCAGATTCTGTAAAAATAGAGGAGTCTGTTAAAAGTTTACAGGGTATTATGCAACCTTCTCCTCTTAGAAATACCATGAGACCTTTTATTCTTCCATGGCAAAAAAAAAAAAAGGTGAAAAAAAGATGAAAAAAAAAGGTGAAAATGCCTGACATTTCCATAGCCTGTCCTAGCTGTAACAAAGTAAAATTTAAAGGAAAACACTTGAAACTTATGAATTCCCTGAAACTCAGCTCATCTGAGTGATTTGCAGCCAGGGATTTGACCCAATTTTTCTTCTATTTGAAATGTTTTCACCTGTGCCCATTTCCAGGAACTTCTGGGTATTTTACTAGCAGAGATGCCAAGCTGCAAATAGTTTTACACTGTAATCAGGAGCAGGTGGAGTCCCACCCAAGCCCATCTTGTCCATGCCAATGCCACAACAAAGGTGCAACAGGATGGACTTCAGCATAGGCTGTTTAAGTGTGCCTGGGATCCTGCATGTTTGCTTGGGCAAATGTATTGCATTTAATGCACTGTCATAGTGCCTTCACTCTTCCTGGCACTGAAACTTGCTTCACAAAACCCGGCTTGGCTCTGTCAACACCACTGAAACGTTATTTCTGCATTTGCAGGGCAGATCTAGCCTGGACCACCATGCATTGCTAAAGGCTTCACATTCCACAGGGAAAGAGGTTTATTCTGAAACACCTGAAAAGAATAAACAGCTCATATTTCTAGCTAGACATGCTGCTGTTAAAGACTCTTCAGAGATAGCACTTAATTGCTTTGCACACAAATGCAGTTTTCTTACCCTGTCCCCAAGAGATGACCAGTACTGTAGCACTATAGCACCAGCCTCACAAGGAACACTCTGCAGGTGTATGTCCATCCTGAGGATCTCCCATCTGCCTGGCCTGTAATGAACCTTAAATTTTCTCAAGATCATTGCTCATCACCTGAACAAGTACTGAAGAGTAAATGAAAATAGCCATCCCATGAAAAAAACCCATAAAATCATTTAATGGTTGAAACAAAATGCCATCATTGCTGTGATAACAAAAGGTTTAAAGTGTGTTACTGTCGCTTCTCTATACACTTGAGGGCTGGCTACTGGGTCAGATGGTGCAACAGTCCATGTAATCTCCTGAATGGAAAAAAATTAGGCTCAAAGTGCCAAATAGACGCCCACAACATAATATCAGGTAAAACAAACACATTCCTCCTATTCCCCCTCCCCAAGTGTTAGAGAAATAGAGAGAAATTCCAGTCATTTCTCATTACTGTGAAGGTCAGCCTAGCTGGGAAAATTGTTTCTGCTTTACAATTCCCCAAACTGTAGAAAGCAGTTAGAGTTCTGGACAAAAACTAATGTTGCATTCAAAGGGAAAAGAGGCTGATATGGCATTGTTGCAGTAATAAGAGAATTTTTTACTCTTTCCACTTCCCTGTGAACCTAATCAACTGTGACATGAGAAAATATACTGGGCTCACCCAGCCAGAATCTGACTGCCACCTGAAAATGTCCTCAATATTCCACTGTTTGGGACTTTACAATGATCCTTCCGACATCAATTTTGTACATGTACATCAAAATGCCATTAGAAATGCTTACAAACACCTCCTGCTCACAGGCCTGCACTCAGACTCCAATCGAAGCCAGGCTGTAAAGACTCCCCAGTGGTTGACTAAAGGTTTCTTTCGATTACTCATATGAAAGCATTTGGTTATGGAAAGGCATCTTGGGGGAGCCTGGGGGATCTAAAGATCTCCCCCCTGACCTTCCTTGTAAGCGCACTTGAATGTCATTAGGAGCAATATATATTGAAGGTACCTTAAAACCTGCCTTTAACATTTAATTAATATCTGTTGACTTATTAAGTTTCCTCATTCGCCTTGAGAGTCAACAAATAAGCTGTACCTTTCTAGGGCTGCAAGTACGTGACAGGGAGTGGGGAGGTGTACTGAAAGGGGCGTACGAGAACACATGATATAGATATCCTACCCCAGTTACACAGATGGATATGTTCCTGTCTTCATATATATGAACTAATGCACACCTACATGACATTCATGATGCAGCTACAGATTAATTTAGCCTTGAAGAATGCTTGGCATATTTAATAAGTTTCTTAGTGACACTTTTATTCTTTCTCAGTGATGAAGAGATGAGTAAATCTAATGCAAATGAACACAATAGTATTATCACCTTCTTCTTTTGTTCTAATATTTACAGGAAATATTACAAGTGTTTGACATATAAATTGAGCATTTGACTGACTTTAATAACCATGTGATCAATAAGAAGTGATATTTTACAGTCTAAGTTCAATATTTAAAGGGCCAAGGGTCACAGATCCTTTATCAAAGCACTAAGGCTAAAACTTTATTTTCAGAACCTATAATTCCTCTTTTTTAAAAGTGTGTATTGACCTAATAAAATTAAAAGTCAAAATTTGCTCATGAAGCCTCTACCCTTTTGGAGCTAGTATTTAGATATTTAGGGATTTATTTCAACTGTATTTTCTAGAAGCATTTCAGCTCTTCCTTGTGTTAAAAATGGTGTTGAGTGATAGGAATTCACTCAATAACTACATCAAAGATTGTTATTTATCCTTGGAATATACCAATTATTTTTTTTCTTTTAACTCTGATCAACTCTCATTATACATATACTCCTATGCATCTTATATTCATCTTTCTGTATCAATCATGTCTTCTTAAATTTCCCCCTTAAAGCAGCTTAGGAAAGATTTTTAACTTTGGAATGGTTGAAAAGTGAAAACCAGCCAGACAAACTCCAAACAGCAGGCTGCCCACCTAGCAAAAGTAGTACTCATACTAGGCTAACATGGCAGCTCTGCCATCCAAACAACTGATAGAATATCATGTAACCTATACACTCAGCTCTTCTCCCCAGAGAAAGCAAAGCCAAACCAGTCCTAGTTTACATCTGGAATATTTACAGGGCTCCTTGTGGGCTTGTTTAGTGCATACAGAAATTGTCCAATGAAATTTCCATCAGATAGTTCTTGAACAGAAAAGATGCACGTGCTTACGTATGGTAAGTTGCAGGATGATGACCTTTCTCATTATGTGGAATTGTTTCCTTTGTAAAAGTTACAATGTGCATTGAAACAAGTAGGATGCTAAGTTCTCTCTCTGGCCTGATAAACAGTGAGCTGTTTATTTTCCAAGACAAAAAAATAAAAGCCCTCAAGCATTCATTATTTTGCCAAATCGGGGCCCTCACCAGCATGTGGAGACCCCAGTTGAAGCCTCGTATCTGAATCATGTGCAGTGAAAGGCTTGAACCTGGAACTAAGTATTTCATGAGAAGATTTCACCAGATGCCATGAATTGACTTGCTTTCAGTGAATCTTCAGTTTTGAACAAAAACTAATGAAAAAGAGGTCTCGATCTGTCCAACTGTTTTAAAGAAGGTTGCTAGGCCTTTTCATAGAATTACAGAATCATAACATGGTAGGTGATGGAAGGGACCTTTAGAGATCATCCAGTCCAACTCTCCTGTAGAGGCAGGTTCACCTAGATCAGGTTGATAGGAACAAGTCCACGCGGGTCTTGAAGACCTCCAAGAAAGGAGACACCACACCCTGCCTGGGCAGCCTGTTCCAGAACAAGCTGTAGGACAATGAGGGTAGTTATCTCCTTGATGATTACAAACTTCAGTTCCTGATGTAAATCTCTTTTGCTCAGTGCTGGACCATTTCACTGGCATGGCCGACTTGCATTTAATTTTGTTTCGTAGGGCAAACCCTGGTCTGTCAGCTGTCAGAAGTGGGAAGTGTGGTGATCTTTTCTTTCTATTCAGTGAGGAGTCTCCTCATCAGATCATTTCCCCTGTTGCCTTGATGGGCTGCTTCATGCCCTGGAAAATTTAAAACCAGCACCCTAATCTGAAGATTATATTCAACAGTCCACAGCTTACCAGTTTCCTGGAAAAATGTCATATTCATCTTTTGTGCGCCAGTGAGTATTTCTGAAATCAATTATGATTTCCAGGATATGGATTGATTTAAAATTTTTTTTTGTTTGTTTTCCCAATTAGTTTTTTAAATGTTAAATGAAAAAAATATTTCACTATTACTATTTTGACTGGAATTGAAACTTTCTGAAAAGAGGGAGGCATTTTGATGGTGTTTAGGAAGGCTCTCCCTCCACAAGCTCCTTGAGAAAGTGTTTTGGCAGTACTGAAATTCCCCAGTTTTGAGCTCTTCATTTTGTATTGAGTGTCTCAAATTCTATAGGGGTACTTGTGTCTTGTAGTAAAATACTGTTAACCTAAAAAAATCAGATTAAGACTTTGAAAGCTACACACTTAAGAGGAGGCTTGCATGTCCTTATTGATTCATGTAGGTAAATGGGGATGATGAATATAAGTGTTGAGCATTTTAAGGTCCTGTTTAGGTTGATGCTTGTCAAAGAGTATAAAGACAGAGAGCTAGGAGATGTCTCTACATTTCATTAGGTGGTTTGAGGTTTCTTTGTAGGTTTTCCATATAAATGAATGCTATACAAGCTATGGTTACCATGAAATAGGTACAGGGTATCTAGTGCAAAATGGCAGTAATGACTTTTTTCATAAGTAATGGCCTCACCAAAGGCATCTCAGATGTATATGCTGACACTTCTAACTGCTGCCCTCATTTTTATGTTTTGAATAATTGCTCTTTCTCTATGTGGCTGCTTCTTTTTCTGCTGACTCCATTCCCCTTTTGACCTGCAGACCCCTCACATAAATATCCCAGTTTAATGACTTGTGAAAGTGTCTGTTTCAGCCTTTAAATAATTTACATGTTTCCATGTTTCCCTCAGTAAACTGTGGTAATCTCCCTTCTAGAAATAATAGGTAACCCTTCTTGTAACTTACACTTTATGTATCACTACAATTAGAAAACAACAACAAAAAAGGAATTATCAACACCAGTTTGACAGGATCAGGAATCTTTGGGAGGCACAACCATCTCTGTGGAATAAAAAAACATTAGAGTCTTTTGCTAACAGGCAACTTAAATCTTATTGCTATGTATCATGTATGAGTGAAAAACAAAGGAATATCAAAAGGCAAACTTCTTACTTGCCCACTTCTCAGGTAATTGGACTGCTCTCAGGACTCACAAGCAACAGCACATCCCAGGGCAAAGCACATGTGCAGTTGCCTTCAAAAGCCTTTTCTTTTTGCCTTATTTGCTCACTTGGGGGTCTGGATAGAAACTTCCTGTCTCAGACCTGACTCTCAGACCGTCAGTTGCATAGCTTTGATCTAAACATGCTTAACTTCTTCTAGTGTCCTTCTTGCTGAACCACTGAAGGTTACACACAAAGTTTTTTCCTTTTCCTACTATATTCTTTAGTGTGGTTTTTTAACCAATGTAATGCTTACTATCATTAAAGTAGTGTAAATATGAATAGCTTAGAGGTCTTGTAAAGTATGTCTTATAATGGTTCTTAATGATGATATATTAATATGCCTATTATGAAGTTATACATTAAAAAGCTCAGGATGCTGTATGAACCTGGCTTGGTCTGAATTTTGGCATTTGCAAATGGTCAGTTTGCTGTGATATGACCTATAGACATGTGCAAGATTTTTCTAAGAACTCCAGGGGCTGAAATCTGTATTTTTTTCTCCATCGAGGGCTAAGTAATAACTTCTACAGTTCACATCAATGAGAGTGACTCAACCTTTCTGAAAAATCAGATCAATTCTTATTCAAGAGACTAACGTTAGACTTTTGCACAGCATTATTTAATTTTCACTTGTCTACTCTCCCTTTGTCCAAAGACTAATAGAATATAATTACAGGAGGCTGGGAAAAATTTGATAATGTTGTAGGCAGCCTTATATTCAGAAATCCCTATTGTCGCTTTCCTCCGATAACTTTGTCAGTGACATACTATTGTATCTCTCAGTCATAATCAAGTGAGACGAAAATTATTCTGAAAAGTAAATGTATGAGGGAACAACAGGAGGTACACATCAACACAAAGGGTGCAATGGCCCACAGCACACGTACGAAAGCAAAAGTCTTCATCTCCTTACTCTCATAACCGTTGGGTTTAAGCCTCTTGTCACAGAAGTCAAAGGACACTTTAAATTAGCTTCAACTATTGCATGACCAGGCTTGATGAAGAGATGGTTTCTGCTGGACCTCAGCATGCTGAGTTTCAGTGCTGGGAACAGTGCAATGAACAGAAAATGAATGAGAATGGGAACTTATTTACTACTTCATTTCTAGCATGTTCTCATTCTCCTCAACTCCTCACATACTCAAATATCTCCACATCCATTTCTGAACAACATTTAGGCTATAATAACGTAACACAAAGGTCTATGATGAGCACACTTAACCAGCACAATACTTTTACAGAAATCTAAAAACACTGCCCCAAGAAGATGCCTTTAAACTTGAATTTAATCAGTCCTCTACAAGAAAATAGTGGTTACAGTGGGATAATTTCTGTACACATGTAAGCCTTCCAAAAATACTTTACTATGCATTTGGTTTGTGGCGTGGATTTAAGTTCGAGAAGCTTCCCACTCTTTTTGAAAAATTAATGTGAACACTTTGGAAAAAAAGAAAAAGGAAAGAAAATACACATAAAGACCATAAAAATTCTGACTCTCCAGCCCCAGGAGTTGATCTTGTACATTTGTAGTTAAGGATGTTAGCAACTCTCAGCTCTCTGCCATTGCCTACAGATTACTGACGCTGCTACAGGTTAAGACTGAGTTCTAAAGCTGCTTCTCTTACTAGTGAGTGCTTGCTTTTCAACATTTTAAAGTGAAGATGTGAACAAACCTTTGAAAAGTGACTGAATATTTGAATGCCAATATATTTTGCATGTAAAATATAAAAATCTCTGTGTGTTGCATTTGAAATCTGATAAATATTTATTATCAATGCTGTTTGCTTTTAATCTGTTCAGGATATCATTCCTCCAGCTCTTTAGTACTTAAACAAAAATGGCATTTACATTACAATATTGCTTGCCAACAATCTCATTTTCTGGTTTAGTCAGCAGCCTTCATGCTTGATTAGTCTTTAATTATACAAATACCTACATATTAAAAAAGTTTTCTTTTTTTCCATACTTTGAGCATGTAATTATTTTTTCTTGCATGCAATAACCTTTAATTTTAGGATTAAGCAACTGATTCTCTTTAGTATGGATGGATTTTTTCAAGTGTTAAAGCAAATTTGGTTATTGTATTACGAGTAGGAAAATTAACTTTAGGAAAACCTTTCATTAGTGCATTTGACAGCACACTGAGCAGCTGACGGAAACTTCAAAATATTCAATGTACTAGAAAACAAAATGGATGACAATTCTGGTTCCTCTGCAGAGTCAACAGCAATACTGCTCCAAACTCAGCAAGAGAGTGACTGGGGCTACATGATTATCTTTTGAATATTCCTTGCTTTTGTAGTATTGGTGTTACAGCGGTACCTAGAAGCCCCATGCAAGATCAAGGCTTCGTTGCATTATACCAAAAAACTGTAAAAGTTTGCAGTCTAAAGAGATCAAACAATGGTGGGAGAATCAACAAAAGAACAGAAAGACGAAGTGACATACCAGACAGTGACAGGGCTAGGACTGTATTCTGGTGCTCCTGACTCCAATAACCCATTTACTAAAGCACTTTGCTGCCTGATGCAAATTATTCTTCAAAATTCAGCAAGCAAAGGCATAACTTGATAATGAGATTAGAGCTGAATATGCAGATTGTATGTGGTGCTAAAAGAACCCCCTCCCTTCGTTTCCTTGCAGTTTTCACTTGTGAGAGCACGGACTGCCAAGTTTGGGTCTAGAGGACTGACATATGTTATCTCTATACCTGTTTGTACATTTGAAGTACCAGTGATTTCCCCCTAGACATACTCTTTGAATGTCTGTGGGGAAAACATCAAGGATTTTTAGAATGGCTTGCTTTTCTCAAGTTTTGTTTATTTTTATATTTGTTTTACATGAACTGAAAATTCTGTCAGACACATTTTGATTGCATGGAGAACATGTTTCATAGTCAAAAGACAGTTAAAGAAAAAATAAAAAGGGAAAAAGGAAGCTGTAATTCTATAAATTTGGGGAGGGAGAAGAGGAGGAAACCTTCCTAATGGCATTTTGAGCTTGCTCCTGTCTCATTTGAGAGCTATGAGCAACCTTCTGCCAACTTCTCTGGTAGTGGTGTTAGGTCTCGTTATAAAGTGAAAAGTTGCAGACAGAGGTAGGATGGAAATGCACACAGCATCTTATTCCAGACTGGTATTCAGCAATTCCAGTGATATAATTTCAGCTTTTCACAATGCCAATCTTTCTGGGGTTTTGTGTCTCTCTCCCATTGAAAAAGGTCAGTAAGAATAAAGGCACTTTGAATAACAAAGACATTGTTTTCCTTCCCTCTCCTCCTCTCATCATTTTCCTTTTCCTCCCTAAAATCAATCCCTGCCTCTGAGAAATTCTACACTGCTAAAAGCTGCACCCACAGATGAATCCTGGGAATGAGACTGACTTATCCTTACTTGCTGCTTCCTGGACCTTGATCCCAGTACAGCCCTAGTCATCATGGTTTGACCCCTGCCCCATAGCCCATGGAAGAGCCACGTTAGCAGCTCTCCTTGGCACTCTGTGAAGTGTCTCCCACCACTGGAGGATGGCCCAAAGGAGATCAGCCCTCTACCACCTCCTGTACTATTCCAGCTGGAACCAACAGTCCACAAAGATAGCACTGTGCAAATTGGGATGAGAGCAAGAAGAGACAGTCAGCACTTTAGCTGGTTTGGGCTATCCAGCAGGTTGAAAATGGGATTATAAGGCTACCATGGTGGAGCATTAGCAACTATAAATTTTTATATCACTTGTTATCACATTTACTCAGAATCATCTTCTAATATCAATTTACTATCCACCACTAAGAGAGAGTACCACTTTGTGCTGTGACTAGGTCCATATTTTAGGATTTTCTTTATAGCATCTGTATTTTTGCAAAGAGCCTAGGATCCTTTCAGGTCTGAATCTGTGTGTTTGCAAAGATCCTCCCTGATCTGTTTGTTTCCCTGATGCTTTTTAAGCATGTAAGTACTTCTTAATAGGTATACAAAGATGCTGCAGCTGTGATTGCTACTTTAAAGAATCTAATCTCCTTTAAGAACCACAATATGCCACCATTGTCCTTTTAGTAAAAGCGTAATCCTAGCAATACATGATGTGCTATTCTCTTACATCAGGTTTTCTCTTCTGGAAACTCAGCTTTGTCTTCCAACCTCTTTCATGAACATAACCTAGCTTGGTTCTCCAGCTGGAATCCTCACAGGATATTTGGTCACATCTAAGCTATCAGAAATAAGTCATATTCCTGCCCTGCAGGAAATTCTCCTAATTTAAGGCATAATTGCTGATGAAAATGGAGATGTAAGATGGAATATTGAAATGTTTCAACTGCATTTGAAAATTATATATTTCAGCAGATTTCAAATCATAACCATGAATTAAAATGTTTTCAGTTTCTTTTGTTAAATCACTACTTTTCAGGCAACTCAATATAATAACTTGTTTATATGCAACTTAAGGTGATTTTAAACAAAAGCTATCCTCAATACTTTCCATTTTCCAGGAGTAAAATAGAAAATAAAAATGAAACTTTGGGCAGAGGAGAAACCAATGAATTACATGGTTTTTGGAAAAGAAAAACCACTTAGAAAATTCCTGGTCACTCCAAGGTACTATAGTATCAAAATAAAAATTGAGTGCATTTCAAAAGTAAGACTTTTTTTTTTTTTCCCTGAGACTCACAGTGCTCATCTTCTTGCTTGTTCTCTTTTTTTTCATTTCATTTCCTTTCCCAGCTGGTGGCAAATATCTTCATTTCTTGACTTTGTCCTGGATCAGCAGTAAAAAATACAGTGGTACTACAAGATAGGTTGTCCTAAAAATCTTTCACTTCTTGCAGGTGGAATAAATACTAGGGAACTTGCAGGAGACTTCTCTTCCAGATGAAAATTCTGTGGTTGGGCTCTTAAGACACACAACCTATCTCCTTCTAATATGGATATGACCAGTGGTTTGCACATGGTTGTTTTGTTGTTTTGGGTTTTTTTTGTTGTTTTGCTTGTTTGTTTTTTAAAAGGTTACAATAGAATGCAGTATGTTACAAGTACAGCATTTTAAAATAAAGGTTAGGATCATCACATCCATGAGATGTCAAGCCTGATTGGTGATTTGCTACCTGCTAGCACGTGCCTTCTCATGTGCTGCTATACACCCATTTGCTTAAATGGTCCTAATTTCCTCAGATCCTAACCTTCTAGGACCTCTTAGAAAGACACATTTTCTGACTTGTCCCTGAGGTAATAACCTCTGACCTTTTAATTTTCCAATTTCCATGTAATTAATTGTTGGTTACTTCAAATAAAAGTAGAAGGTCAGTGGAGAAAGGGGAAAAATGAAATAAGAAGGATTTGGAAAGCTCATGTTTCCAGCGCAACCCCTTGGACAAAAGAGTATATTTTTTTCCTTTTGCCTAATTTGTTTCTAGTTGCAGCACTAAGGTCAGAATAAGCCAAGAGAATGGATGGAATAAACGTCCTGATGGGCTGCCCGAAGCTGCCTGGTGTTACGGATCAGCGTAAAACCAGCTCTCTTTCCTCTGCCTGGGCCGATGTAACTCACTGGAGTGGCAAATTACATCAGACCTACAGCTGTAACCCGACATTATGATTAATTTGATCAGTAATTTCTCCTGTTTTTCATTTTAATCGGTGTGACTATTCTGCTGTGGCAGGTCTTTCAGATCTAATTAAGATAAATTTCAGAGTAAAAGACTTGGCAGAATTTTCGAGTCAAATCCGAGCGTCAAGTGTGAAGACCTGCAGCACCAGTCAATCAATTTCCAGTAAAGACGGCAGGCTGTAACTCAGCAATCAACCCATTAACACTTAAGCAAATTTCATAATCTCCAGGCCTGTGCTTAGTCACTCTTTCAAAACATTCTGGCTACCAGTAGAAAAGAGAAAGTAGTATTATTTCTATAAACATCTGCCCTAAACCGAATCTGCTAAAACCACCAACAGAATCCACAAGTGGATCTCTGCAATAATGCTGAAAAAGGCTTAATTTTAAATGTTAAAACACAGTCTGGAGTGGCTTTTTGTTTAGTTTTGTTTTAAGGCATTAACTAGCAGCTGAGAAACTTAGAATCATAGAATGGTAGGGTTGGAAGGGACCAGCATCTTAGAGATCATCTAGTCCAACCCCCCTGCAGAAGCAGATCTACCTAGATCAGGTAGCATAGGAACACGTCCAGGTGGGTCTTGAAGACCTCCAAGAAAGGAGACTCCAGAACCTTCCTGGGCAGCCTGTGCCAGAGCNCTGTGCTGGACTCTCTCCAGCAGTTCGCTGTCCCTCTTGAGCTGAGGAGTCCAGAACTGGACACAGGACTCCAGATGAGGCCTCACCAGGGCAGAGTAGAGAGGGAGCAGAACCTCTCTCAAACAGTTCTTTATGCATCTCAGGATGCCATTGGCCTCCTTGGCCTCGAGGGCACATTGCTGCCTCATGTTTCGTTTTTAACTTCTTTTTAAGTACAAGGAGTCTTGAAGGCTAAAATACCAGGGCTACACAACTTTCAGAATATTGCTTCTCAATGAGATTCAACAAGACCACTAGTTTTTCCATGTTCACTTGGTCTGCTTGCTTCCAAGTTGAATAACTAGAAACTTGTGATGACAGGTTTTTGTCATGTTTTTTCACCTTTCTATTTTTTTTTGTTGTTGCTTTATAACAAAGAGGTGAGTGTTATTAAAAAAAAGGTAATGAGTTGGGATAGTCTCTGTTTTCCTGAAATTTATTTGAAATAGGAATGAAGGGAGAAACTGAGAGAAATGAATGCTAGCAAAACAGATCCACTGAATTTAAAAGAGTATCTGAGGGGATGTGTCCTCCCAATGGTCCTCCTCTGCCCAGAGAGGCTTTGGAAATAGAACACCTTGTAGAATATGGATCCTTCCCCAAGTACGTCCTGGGAGGTTATTTATTTATTTATTTATTTCTCCATTTATTAAATACTTCAGTGGCTTTAGGGAGTTTATTAAATGCTCCCATTTCAGAAGCCAGAGCTTTTTTGGCAAACAGCTTTACTTTTCTCTCCTTCAGAGAATTCTCTATCAAATGGTTTCCTATATTAGCCTGAGCTTCTGCCCCTTGGGTGCTAATAATGCCAGTTGTTTTGCTCAAAGATTAATTTCCTTTGCTTTAAATGTGAGTCAGACACCAGAACTCCTTGTGCTTCTGAAAATAGCAACACCTGCAGACTATATTTGGATGGGCCAGGCAGCTAGTACTCTGACTGAGAGGTTTCCTCAGGGAATGTAGAGACTTGCTTATAAAGTCTCTTTCAGAACCTTTAAGCATTTCTTTGTGCTGTTTAAATGCAGTATTCAACAGCTTTACAGAGTGAAGTCCCAATGCCTCAAAGACCCAAAAAAGCAGTGAGATTCTGGGAGAAGGAAGACAGTTGAGAAGATCTGAAACGCTTCTCACTCCTGTGGATGGATGCAGTCTTACACATAACTGAAAGCAGCCTTTCTGTGGAAATGGTGCTCACTCATCTCCAGCTAGACACAAAGAGTAGCAGCCCTTAGGCACACTAGCTATGGCAGGAAACCAGCTTGCATGTCTCTGCACTGTGCACCAAGGCCAGTGAGCACAATACAGCTGAGTGTCCAGCAAAGACAAACTGCTATGTTGCTATATTGGACTGGCAGACCTAGAACGGAAGTGCCTCGAAGAGGTGAGAGGAGAAGATGCACTGAAGCTCAAAGCCAACAATTTCTCAAGCAAGGCTCAGTATGAACAGTATGTGTGGTTCACAGAACCACTGCAGTGGCAAAAGGAATAGCATAAAACCAAAAGAGGGCATCTGAATCACAGCAGCCTTTTCAATGGGTATATAAGCATGTGTGTGTTTGGTACATCAGTATGACCATGGCTTTCTAGCTAGTGGAAATTCTTACACAACTACTTGTTTCTTACACTCATGAAATCACCTTTATCAACCCACAAAACCCATTAGAATATTGTAAGTATATTCAGAAATATAAAACTGTCAATAGGACAAGATGTTTAAATCTTTCTGGACCTGTTTGAAAAGAGCAAAACAGAGGATGAAATATGCAAACTATTCTCAACAGTTCACCAAGCTCAACTCAATAGCTGGGGAGTCTCCATGCTATTAGTTTAGAGCTGAGATCTAGGTCTTGCCAGTAATTTCTGGAAATTCACCTAAGATCAGCACTTCAACAGGTCCACTCTAAGCATGAGATGTGCATGAACTTTCTGAATAAATGTCTGCTATACATGTCTATATCACCTGTTGCCTTGTGCTGTGCAATATCTCACTCCCTACTGATACCAAAAAATAGGTAATTTTGGAAAATGGATTCAAAGTATTGCATTTACAAAATACTTCTTTGTCAAACTGTTAACCAGTAACTTGGGAACAGATTCAGACAGTCATACATTGCTCAGTGTCACATGCAGGTAGAGGACTAGACAATTTTAGCAAAACGAAACAAAACAAATCCTCAGTAGAATTACTGGTGTCATAATCTTGATCAGGTTTTCTTGACCTCAGGATTCAATAAGCATGAGAAAAATATGTAGGTCTTAGATGTGAACACAGATATAAAGACAGCCTATGACTGTAGTTCTTGCAAAATTATCCCAAATGCCTTCTTCAATTCAAGAGAGACTCAGTTGTTTCTTTAGTATCTTAAATGCATGCAAATATATCAAAGTATCAGTAAACACTGAGGTTTCTTTAAAGCAGATTTTTCCTTAATGAGAAGCTAACCAGTGAATGAGGTTGGGTTAAGGGAAGAGACGGTTTGGTTTTTGTGGCTGCTGGAGCCTCGGGCATCTTTGTACACATTCTGCCTCATTTACAGCTGAGTGTTTCAGCCTTTCTGCTTTTCTCCTCTCCTTTGTTATAAAAGTATTGGGGTTCCAAATACATTATTTAAGATAAGTATGAAAATTTAATCTGAAGGAGGTTCTGGTTTTGCTGTCCTAGAGTTTGCTATCACTTGGAAGATTTTCCTGCTGTTGTCATCTCATCACTTCCTTTCTTCTCTCCTTTTCTTATTATTTTTCACTCACTCATCATCTTCCATCCACTGCAGTTACTGTAGGCAGGCTTCTATGAAAAACAGGTGATTTAGGAAGGAGTTCTGGAAACAGTCAGAATAATTTTAGATTGGGGCAGTCCCTGGGGGATTTCCTATTTGTCTCTTCTTATGTGCACACAAACAGAACAGTAGAAATCACTGAGAATTCTTCTACTCCTATAGTGAAGCTCTGCCTTTGTAGATCTGTCTGTGGGAACACTCATCCACACCACTGAAACATAATAGTGAGTGTCAGCACCAGAAAATAAAGTCCATTTGGAGCCAGTTAAAAACAAGTTGCTGATACAAAGCACCATATTTTGGTAGTCAAGCAGAATAATTGGCTGCTCAGGACTTGGCTCATCTGATTTTATACAGCACATAATCAAGATCTTATGGCTCCAGAAATTTAATTGAATGGAAACTCAATGGAGGTGCTAACACTGCTTTGAAGTTGCAGTATACTGACCATTCAAGAATCCATATAGTTTGCCATGTAATGACATCAAACATTCACAGGAAAAGCATATTTGGAGAAGTGTATTTTTGCAGAAGTAAAGGTTTTAAGTCCCAAACTTACACCACGAGATAGGTTGTCTTTCACTTCTGGATTCCTTTGTCTCAGTTGATGAATAAAATGAAAGTAAAAATCAGATTGTGATTACCTATACGAGGAATTCCACCATTTTAAAATGAAGAGGTGAAAGTCTACCATCATCTACCTGATCTACTGCCTCTTGAAACAAAACTCTGCTTTGGAAAATTCACCTTTGGTGTGTTGTCTTTTGCAAATCAGCAATGACCCTGGTTTTGCAGTCGTTTTTGTTTTACCAGTGTACCTCTGGAACATCATCACTAATGTCAGCAAAGAATCCAGAACCTAAAGTGAGTTTTTTTTTCATCTTTCTACACAATCAATATAAGGCTTCCTAAAAATAATAGTTCTGTAACTACAATCCAGTCCACTGAACTGAGTACACAGTAGTGATAAAATTAGACCAGAGTATAACAAAAAATATC
The DNA here is from genome assembly GCA_013401255.1 of Urocolius indicus. NCBI lineage: Eukaryota > Metazoa > Chordata > Aves > Coliiformes > Coliidae > Urocolius > Urocolius indicus. The sequence continues at coordinate 235,799 of WBNH01004199.1, read as the reverse complement.
TGAAAAGAATCATTCTGAGACTTTTAGCTGGTGTATGCTGTACTGGTATTATTAATTTCCGATCAGCTAGCAAAAGTACCTCACCCAGGTACGCCTAAGCAAGTCACCTTCATTTAATTTGCCTTCTGAAGGACATGACAGCATCTGTACATTTTGAGATGTAATTGCTGTTATCCTTCAGAGTTTTTTGAAACAAACACAATCATCCTCCTGAATTACTGACTTTCCATGACAATTTTTTGAGGTTGCATTGTTCTAAACTAATATCTTTCAGACAGATCCTGAATAATGTAAGAGGATAAAGCCCACATGAAAAAAATCAAGAATTCAGAAATGAAATTTAAGCTGTCAAACTTTAACTTAGTTGATCTTTATTCCCTTAATATTCTTCAAAAGAAACCTATTTCATTCTAGTTCATAAAGAACATTACCTTAGAGGCCATAACATCTCAAATTTTTTTTCTATGCTCATTTTTAAGTTAAAACATTAGACATAAAGAAAAAAAAATCCACATTCTAAGCAGCTATTATGAACTGGATATAGGAATTGCTGCAAAACGTGTGCTCCCTTCTTTTTTGGGGAGGGGTTTGGTGGGGTTTTTTTGGTACTTTTATGCAGAAGAAAACAATTTCATATCCAGCCCTCAGGTTAGATCCTGCTTTTCCCTGAAGGATTTAGAATAGAAAGACCAATCCTACCACTGCTCTGCCTTTGAAACTTACTCAAACAGATCCTCCAACCATATATAAAGTGCAACAACAGCTCTTCTGGAAATATTTTTGAGTGTCAGCTGTTTGCTTATAAAAGAGACTCACCATTCACAGCAATGCAAAGTACATTTCAAGTCCATAAGTACTTTGTAGAGAAGCTTGCTGTTACATTTGTTGTAGAGGTGGCTAGAAGGCCAAACACCTCGCCAAGGTGGAGCCTAAAGTACCATGCTGAATTCTAGCTTCTCTTCTGGATATCAACACATGATATATTTGTACCTGTGAACAAACTTTGACTTCGTTCATGGCTGTTTACATGGCAAGGACCAGAGAGAAAAATACATTAAATATACTTAGCCCTCAGTTTATTAGTAACTCTTTAATGCTGAGCCAGAGCTGACAGCTAATGAAGTCTAACTCCTTGACTGTTGTTCTGAACTGACTGTGTATCCCGGTCATGCAGCTGGCTGAGCTCAGCCCAGTGGCAATGCTGGTGTCTTTCATTAACTCTAATTCCAGTTCCTAAAAGGTTTAGGGGATAGCATTTGAACAATAACCACCTCAGAGTGCTTGATTCCTTCCTTCCAATTCTGTTGAATCTGCCACATCCAGACTGCCTTCAGAAGGGCAGTTGTGAGGATAAGCATGCTAAAGAAAGGAAGGTGCTGAGGTATCTCCATAAAAACATTGACACTGGCACCTCACATGCAAGGAATCATTGGGTTTACTCACTTTTATTGTATTTCTCCAGCTGAGATGTGACCCTAGAGAGCTAACAGTAGAAAGTGTAGGTCATGGGTAAGACTGGAAGTACTCAGCTTCAGGTGAGATTTATACTGAGACCAGAGGCTATGAGAGCTAAGACTTCAGATTCAGTGTTAGTACAACCTTCTTGAGGTATTTTCACTGAGACAAGCTTACTTCCTCTCTACAACAACTCTAATTTATGTATGCATTTGCCTTGTTTGAAAAACTGAATGTCTTTTGAAGCAATTTTTCAACATTTTATTTTAAATGTTCTATTTTGAACAATATTTAGCAAGCAGTGTCAGCAACATATAGTGTATGCAGTTAGTGTGCATCCATTACAGTTGCACCAAGGCAATAAGATGTAGCAGAAGCTCCTCTGGAAATATTCCTATCTCTATATGTCAATAATCTGCATAGTGAAGAGTGCCAAAGCCCTCACCAGCATGATAGCCTGGGCATTAAGTGGTGCCTAAGTAGCTCTTAAGACAATATACAAAAGAAGCTCCAGAAACATTATGCTCTACTACAAGAAAAAAACTCAGGAACAAGCACATATCTCTTGTGGACTTCTAAGTCTATTATCTAAATCATTATAAAATCAGATTTGATGCAATTTAGTTGAAGCTCAGATTAATGCAGGTTTAACTGGCCACATGGCAAACACAGCTCCTTGTAAACCAATTCCCTTAATTGTTTGAAAAGGAATTTTTAATTATTAAGCTAATGCAGTTTAATATCTGCAGGAAATGGAGCCGAATCCAGCAGTGTGGATAAAACCTTTTAAGGGGGACCTCCAAATTTAGAGAACAAAGTGAATAGAGACTCTGTTGGTCTCCTCACTGCACAGACTATCCTGGTGTTTTTTGAAAACCACACTTGCAGGTAGAGTTCAAGTTGTTTTTTGCAGGATGTGAACGTAGCATGAAAAATGTCGTGTGAGAACATCCAAGTAAATGCAAGAAGTTAGGACCATTGGATCAGAGCTCTCTTGTTTCTGCTCAAGAATTCCAACATAATCAGAGGCAAGCATCACTGTGGATGCCAGAGCTGTTGGTCTATTAAAAACCAGCTATGTCATTGAAGTGAACATCTAGGAGTGGCATTAACTGGCATTCTTTGCTTTAGAGTCTATACTGAGACTCAAGAGAAGTTCCAACCCCTACCATTCTGTGATTCTGTGATTTGATTCTTAGCAGGATAGACATTAGGACTGTGATTTCAAGAGGAAGAATAACACACCCATCCCTCGCACACATTTGCCAGCAGAAGCTCAATTTCTTTAGGGACAGTCAGGATCACGTGCTAACGAACAGCTAACTTTGCTGTCCTCATAAGTTACCATAAAGGATGAGTCCTGGGCAAACACTGTTTGTGAAGTTGATATGCTGAATCCATGGGAAAAAAATAGATACTTCTCTATGGGTTTTACAATATATATTTTAAGAGCAAAAACTGCTCATTCTTCAGCAAGGACTAGGACCATCATTAGTTATACTTTTCTGGCTTATCAGGCCTTTTAGCTGCATGCCTATAAGGATATAGTATGATAAATAAGGATAGTATGAGGTTGAATGTCTCAGTCTGTATGGTTGGAAGATGTAACCTTTACTTGCTTTTCCCTTGCAGTGAGAGAGTGTGCACTTTCTGTTGTTAGGCTGGGATTTGTATGTAGCATCCTACCTGCAATGGATTTGGTGAAGTAAGAGGAGATGGAAGGCCATGCCCTGGTGACTGGCTGGGTTTCTGAGGGGAGCTGGAGGACTGTGGGGCTGGAGGTGGTTGGCTCTGGCTCTGGGACTGTGTTTGGTTCTGCTGCAGCGGTGCTGACGGCTGTGGTTGTGGTTGCTGAGTCTGCTGGGGTGGCTGTGGAGTCTGTGCCTGCTGACCTTGCTGCTGCTGCTGTTGATGCTGGAGCTGCTGAAGATGCTGAAGCTGTTGAAGCTGGGAGTTCAGGGATGAGGTAGCTGTGAAATGAAGAGAGGGAAGGGAGTTATGTAGGTTTCAGTAATACCTATTGTGTTAAAGATAGTCTGGATTAAATTCTGGTTCTGTTACATTGTGGGGCACAATGCCCACTGAGGTCAGCTGGCCTCAAAATTCATTGTGGCAGGAAACATGTTCCTATCAATAATAGCCTGAGGTTCTGCCAGTGCAGTCCTGTGGCAAGAGTCAGGCTTCACTGGAGGCAATGAAAGCAAAACTTTGGAAGGGCTGTATCTCTGCCCACAAGACTGCCATCAGAGAAGACCAGCAGCCTTTGCTCAGACAAGGTTACCAGTGAAGCCAATGGGAATTTTGCCTGCCCAGGGAAGAGGCAAAAAGGATGTCACTGTACACAGCGTAGCAAGAACCTATAACTTGAACTGGTGCTTGTATATAATGGAAGAGGAAACCATAGCTGTGGAAAAAAAGGATACTCTGAAAAGAGCCTTGTCATGTCTTTATACAGCAGTTGTCAGGAAATAAAACACTGATCTGTGAAATTCCCTGTGTAATGCATAGGTAGCAAAAATGCCCAATAAAATGTGTGTTTCTGAAATTAGAACCCCTTCTTATCATTCACATCTGAAAGTATAAAGTTTCTCTTGTGAAACAGAGTAGCTGTTCTCTCCACTTCTCCTAGTAGTAAAAGTCCGTTGTGTTTTTCTAGCATGTCCTATATGAGGCTTTGAAACTGGTGGCTCACGTCAACATGCTGGCACAGAGGAGCAAACTTTGTCTCCCAGAGACACTTTCCAATTGACTAGAGCATTCATTAAATTTGGGAAGACATAAAGCGTGCCACAGAAGTATCACTAAGGAAGAACAGCTTTAAGTAACAGCCAAAACATCACAGGAGCCTGATTCTTTCTGGTGTTTTGACCTGGACAAGTCAACCAGGTCTCCAGCCTTAATAATTTCAATCAAGATCTTAGGGATTGCATTAGATGGCTATAAGATCCCAAGCAGAACAGCTTACAAGACCATCTTGCACTCTGTATTCCGCTTTGTCGACACCACTCTGTATTCTAATTTCCATCAACAGAACCCAAAGTAAACTGGGAATGAATCAAATTTGTTATTTCTAAAATGGCAATCAGATTTAATGGCCAGAACCCCTGTTCACCAAGTTATTTGTGGATTGGCAGATAAAGGCAAGTCATCTCCACTTTCTTTTCATGCATCCCTGTTTCTGCTTTTGGATTTCTATGCCCTGGGGATGAACCTGAGGTCTTGGTCTGACTTACAAAATCAATGAGCCATAAACTGGAATAAGCAAAAGAAAAAGGGAAAATAACATGGAGAAAGATGAGGCAGAATGCTAAGGCCAGAAAGGCTGTATGAAAGAGAACTGAAAAGTTTGGCAGAAAGATCTGTTGGTCATCTATTCCTATTCTTGTAAGTGCTCTAAATTTTATTTCACTAGAGAGAGGAATCAAACTACAAATATGCCTTTACAAGAATTATAGTCATGCGTATGTGACTTCAACAAAGAAGAGAAGGAGGACTGTTGGTAACACCAACATATTTCCATCAGGGAAGTTACCGATGGAGGTTTTGTATTTCAATATAAAACAGAGTGACCATGAGGTTATAACCACGTACAGCATCTCATGCAAAAAGAAATCAGCCCACAGAAGTAACAATACACTGCCATCAATTCCACAATCAAAACTCTAAACACTCTAAACACTCTAAAGCCAAGAGGGTAGCAAGTGGGAATATAATCTAAGGCTTATGAGAGCCAAGAGTGGGGAAGGTGTGTATACAGGAAAGGAACTACATAGACAAACACTAACCATAACATGAAGCATTCAGATGGCAAGGAATATCTATTCACCAATCCTACCTGTAGGTAGGTACACAGAGGCAGAGACACTCTTCCCATTCCCATGAAGAAAACTAATCCAGATCAGCTCTTTACCTTGTGTAGGTCATTCCTGTCCGGTGATAGCTCAACAGTCTGGGCAAACCATTGATCTCTAGAACCAAGACTTCAAACAAAACTGCCCCTTACTGCTTCCACAGATTCCAATATAAAAATAAATGTGATGACGTCCCACAGGAGCATGATTTGTAATCCACATGGCTCAAGGAGAGGAACAAAGAGTTGTTTTATATCCTATGCCCACAATGAGACAGCATAAAAGTTTTTCTATAGCAAATTAGAGAGGTTTTTCTTTGTACTGCAGTGGTACCACAAACCGTTTCTCCATCAGAGCACTCTTAAAGGCCATGGCTTGGAAGAACGGATTAGTCAGAATGCCTTGTGTTGTATGTAGGGCAGGACTCTTGTAACAGGGGACAGGCAAAAGCATGTGAGGTGGAGAGGTGGTTATCTACCGAAACATTTTTAGAGCACAAAACATGTTTGGCTCCTTGAGGTACACCTTTTGGCTAAAACTTTTAAAGTATAGCCAATAATTAAAATAATGTTAAAAGTATCAATCTGACATAACACATGGTAACAGGACAGAAGGATCATTGTAGTTCCAATAACATAAAAGAGTAAAAACAGATCAGAACCCAAATTTTTGTCAATTATCTTATGATAATTGAACTTATTGTATGCAAAAGATATCTGTTGACAGGACATTAAAGTTAAAAACATCACTGCCTGGACTTCTTAAAATGGTGACATACAAGACATGAGAAGAATGGTAAAGAAATACCAACTGTAAAATGAATGAAGTGTTTTGGCAAAGTAAAACAAATTAAGGGGTAGTTACATTATATTGCCAAAAGTTTATTTTGTGTGTTTGAACGTAGCTCAGAGCAATCAGAAGACTAATATTTATTACTTATTAGAATTACTGTTCCCTACAGGCCATACCATTTTCTTTAAGGGTAATTTCATTGAAATGTTGCCAAACAGTGATATAAGCAGTCTTGCAAAATAAGACTCTAAAGCACAGATACAGATACACAGAAATAGCACCGACATGTTTGTTTACCATTGGACAAAAATCCACACTTACTGAAATGCAGCTTTACTCAATATATGAATCTGCTTAAGAAAGAAAGATGATCTTGTAGCACATGTTGGGATTTACTTGCTGGAAGAGTTATCCTAATGGTGCAGGCCTCAGTTTCATTAACAAGTCATGCCTTTGATCAGCTGTTGAATTACATTCTTAGAAATGAAATCTTCATTAACCTTCCATTCTCCACAAGGCCAAAACTCTGTGTAATGGACATTTTGATTTTCACATTCTTTCTTCTTCTTTCATAAAACAATGGACAGAATCCAGAGGGAAGAAAGAAGAGAAAAAATGCCTCAAGAGTGGGTTTTTTTAACCTAAAATTTTGCAATTCAGAACCTACTGAGCTGCTAATGTCACTGATGTTGAATGGCCATCACTAACATACTTCTGTGTGCTGCCAACGTGAGCAGGGGCCATCACCCAGGCAAGCTGACTGCTCCAGTGAATGAAGAGGGTCCAAAGTAGACTTGGAAAACATCAAGTTTCTAAATTCTGTTGGCATGCCCAGCACTCTCAGATAATGGCTCAACATGGAGATTTTTGTTACTCCCCATATAGGAGTAGAAAAGCTTTGCATGCAGTACTGCTTAATACTTGAATGTTGGCTGATGTAGGAATTTTAGTATCTCTGCCATTTAATTTTGTACTGGAAGTGCGCTCATTCTTGCTGGAGTGGTGATCCCTCAAGGAAAATTTTCTTGATAGAGAAAAATTACTCTATGTTAATGACAAGTTTCCATGTATATTGCCAGCAACAGCACAAAATTATACAAATAACTACATATAATTCCTTTACAAAGCCCCTCTGAAACCTACTATCATGCTATAAATTACAATGAAGTGGCTTAGTAAGGTATGTCTGTTTAACATGCTGTTGCTAAACAAACAGATAGGGAACTGGAAGAAGAACTGTTAAGTCAGACAAAGCTTTCTCAAAGCCATGCAACCGATGTACTGCAAAGGTGGATTTAGGGCCCTGGATCATGCCTGTCAGTCTGCTGTTCGTGCTGCCTGATTGCAGTGCCTCTCACAATGTGTGTACTATCCACGGCAGGGGTTGTGTCATATTATTGTTTGTAATCAAATCCAATCCAACTCCCAGAGTTTGCTTGCATAGCTCATCCATTATAAATCGTATACCTGTCTAGCATTTGTCACTTTCTGCAGAGCTTGGAGCCTGATGGAATTTCAGGTGGTACAACAGCGCTATGTCTGCATGTATAAAAGATAACATGCACTGCCTACCTCACAGGAATCTTTTTATGACTTACTGGCTAACAGTTGAGTGAAACTTTGATGTATTTAAGTGAGAAGTACCTACTTTCTTGCAGAACTGCATTCAAGAGTATAAAAGGCTTGCAAAAAATTGGAGAAAGCTATTTCTACGTTTAAAAAAGACAGCAGAAAGTGCATCACATTAAAAGAGAGATAATTAACTAAAAATGCATGCAAGCTATGTGAGGAAAATCCACAAAAGCGGTGTGACATTTCAACTTACCTTAAGAAAAATATATGTTGAATATATACCAGGTATTGAAGAAGAGAGTAAGGAGAATTAATATCTTTGAAGAAACAATGGCATGAGATGTTTTCAAACTTCAGTTTTAACTATAATTTCTTAGATGCTGTGGTGCCATGGCAGACTCCAAGGCATCACTCCACATTTATGATCCTACTTTAAGTGGATTATGCTTAGCCACAGTATTGAAGCATTTACACTAGAATATGTGAAACAGAGTTAAGAAAATGGATGGTCAAGAGGCAACAAAAGCAAACTTCCTACTAGTTCACCTACTTCTATACATATCACAGACCTCAGACTTCTTCTTTCAGCGTTTAGAGAAAGTTATGATCTAAGGGACATAGTCCTTCTTGACTTCCTTTGAAGAATACCTAGGACATAATGCTGCTATGCATTTACAATATTTACATAATATGTTTCTCTGCAGGGTACCTACATAGGAAACGGAAATGAAACTACAATGCCCCTCTGTCAAGTAGAGTGGTGCAGTGGGAAAAATTCACCTTTGATGCAATCATGCCGCAAGAAGCAGACTGATTCATGACGGGAGAAATGACCATATCTTTTTTTTAGTGGGAAAACTGAAAAGGTTGTTTTCAAATCCCAATCCTGACTGTATTCACTGAAAGTGCCTGCTGCTTCTGGCTAACACACTATTGCATAAGTATGGCAATGGCTCTGGTTATAGTTGAAATAAAAATATACATTTTAAAGTTTAATCACATTTCTCCAAAACCAAGGAATACAATAAGCCCACAAACGCTTATATAAAGAAAACAATGTAAAAATTAGGAATCTTTTTTCACTTCTCATTCACAACATAAGCTCAGATTCTTAAGACCTCTGCAGCGCCTGGCAGAAGATCAAATTAATGCTCAGGGATTCGATTTGTATCTAGACTCTGCTCTTGTGGATAAGCTTCACATAATGTTTCATTTATTTTATTAATGTTTTGCGCATGTTTGTTTCTGTGTAAAGAGGGAGAAGGGGTAGGAGGAATAAGGAACCATTTCAGTCTGAAAACTGTTGTGCTACTCTACCCTCTGTCCTCCCATTAACATAATTGCATAGATGTTCTTCAGTGCCTTGATACAATGTACAACGGACTAAAAAGGAGAAAATCATACAATAAACCTTTTCCTGTTTGACTGAGCACAGAACTTGGCTCTTGCCATTTCAAGGGCCTAATGCCTTTTCCACTTCCCCAGTAATGGAGAATGGATTTGCATTGCCTTAAACTGAAAAGTGTAACTAACTTAAGCATCTGGGCTTGTGTTTGAACTGACGTGGCCCGCTTCTTTTTTTTTTCCACCTCATTGTTTCGCTTCTAATGAGGTGGATGCCTTTCTTTTCTTTGAAACAGCTTTCTAAAGATTGAATACACACACTGAAGAGTCTAATGCAAGTCTGTGTTTACACTCTCTCCTTGCTGGGTAATGAGGGGTAGGTTAGCCAAATACCCAGCCTGTTTTTGCATACGCTTGGATTTTGAGAGCAAAATGCGAGTTGTTTTAAATATGTCAGCGTTCTCTTTGTGAAAAGAAAGAAAAGGAAAAAAAGGAAGGGCTGGACTTGTGGGTGAAGAGATTAGTAATGGGATACAGAGCATATTATTTCTAAATCACTGGTTCAAATCCAGTCTAGGTCAGTACAAGTAAGAAAAGTCATTGCACTTTAATGGTGCTTTTGAGGATTTTCTACCTTACAGAAGATGTATTAGATGTATTGAAGATGCATTCACACACAGATACTCACAGAGAACCTGTGTTGGAAGCAGTGTGCCACACAGTCAAGGTAATAAATTGGTGGTCTCCCAATACCTATTAGGAAGACTATAAAGAGTATGGCCTTCGATGGTATTGATTCACATCTTTATTTGCACTTTCAGTAGAGAAGCTAAGGATAGAAAGAGTAAGGAGATAGAGTCCTCTTCTCCTTCCTAAAGGTTATTCCTCCAGGTTATAGCTGCAGAAGGCAGGTGGGGTTATGGGGAGAAACTTGCATTGCCAATGCTCCTCTGTACCAATTCTGCAGATAGACAGAGGGCTTCACTTTCTACTGTTGTCATATCCAGCATCTTTCATGAGCACTAAATTCACTTTAAAGAATATAAGCAATAAAAAGGAAGTATTAAGAAGAAAACCATCATAATTTATAAGGTGCCTGTGGTGTCTCCACATTTTGATGAATACTGAAACTTCCCTGAAAAATGATCCACTGTGTTAAATAAATCTGACATTTTTTTTTCCCCTTACCAAACCTTAAAATGTACAATAATCCACTAAAATCTTAAGGGGGCGGGGGGGAGGGGGGAGGGAAGGAAGAAAAAAGTTGTTCTAGATAGAGTGTTTGACTAAGTATCAGGGCAAGTATATTTGGAATAATTCCCATTTTGAGATATTGAGGCTATTTTCCTCTAGTTTATGACAACACTCTGAGCTGAAGTTCCCTGAGTGTATTGTAAAAATTGCATTAACCTATTTAAAATGCCCAAAGGCAAGAACAAGCTGGAGAAATTAGACTTTAATAAGACATTTGCTTTCTCAGCTCAAATGGGACCTTAGGCCTCATATTGTACAGATGGCTGAAACATTAGCTGGAGTCAGGGTATCATCAAGACACAGGGGATCAATCAGTGAGTTGTCTTGGGACACATGCAAAGACAGGCAATTAAAAACCCACGATAATGTAATCTGAGGGCAATGTGAGTGTTTAAATGCCAAAGGCTGGATGTTGAACAAGCAATATCTAGATCTGGTAAACTCTTAATTTTACCAGCCTGATTTTTTTGTTTGTTTGTGAAAACATGACTCTGTCAGAGATCAAGGGGCAGGATCTTAAGCCAGATAAAAGCAGTTTTCTACCTACAGAAAGCAAGACTGGTCCCAGACTGTCTAAGAACAGAATAGTGCTGGAATGGAAAATCAAATTGACTGGCATGGTCTTCCTACAGATTGGATTTCCAGACCATGTTGAACTCATAAAAACGTTCCTATGGACCAGAATTTAAGATAACCTCCCATTTCTTGGGAAAAATTCTGCAGGACTCTTTTGAAAGAAGCTAATTGACAGAGAAAAAGTGATCATCTGAAGGCCAGCAGAGCCCAATGTAAGATTTCGCAGCCGAAGGGATATGACAGGGAACAGATGAATGACACCAAGAAATTAAGTTTGAAACAACAGTCTGCTGACTCAGAGAACAATGACCATGACTCTTAATGGACATGAAACAAAGGCTGGGCACTCTTTGCACATATAACCATTAATAACAGGAACTGCAGCTTGTTTTTGGCTCTCCTTGTCTTTTTCAAATGCTCTACTATTGATGTGAACCATAATTTCCATGGCAGTTATGCAAACTAAGTGTCTGACATGCCTTGAAGTAGCAATTGTTGCAGCAAAGGCAGTGTAACTTCCAGGAGCTTTGGAAGAGGTTGTGCAGAATCCTGTGCTGCAGTTCAGAGAGCCTTGGGTCCTCAGTCCAGAGAGTGTCTTGCCATTTCTCCTGATAAGGTCACTATGAGAGGCTTTGGGGCAAAGTCTTGTCAAGAGGAACTGGCTGAACTGCCCAGTGGCTTCAAAGGATTATTTTGTATTCTTTCAGATAAATATGCAGTTGTGTCTTCTATAATTGTTTATGGCAAATGGCTCCTCTGATAAAGAAATATTTATCCAGATATAGCTTCAGCAATGGTTCTTTGAAGATCAGGAATTATTAGAAGTCTCTTCAAAGGGTCTTTGAAGTGAGTCATGTTTCCTTAACTAAAAGTGAAGCTACAATATGTGAGATGTACTGGGTTTTTGTGCATGTGTGTTTTGAGTGTTTTTTTTAAGCAATACAATTGAATAGTGGATCAAAGTGTTTGTGGTTTAAAAGGCTGGCCTTGACGCTCAGTTTGTAGAACCATCCAGAGAATGACAAAGGACAACGTCACTTTCTCCCAGCGTCAACCAAGGGAAGCGACAGAGGGCACTGTACCCACTAGGTGACTCTTACTATATCTGTGTTTCCATCATTTTCCACTTCCAGACTATTCTGAAAGCTAGTAGACCTGAAACAATCCTGTTTTCTATTAAGAACTCCAAGCAGCAAGAACTCCATCAGAAATTCTGTTCCCAGCGTGCAAATTCCAGCTAGGACAGTTAGCTGAGCAGCAAGAAGAACAGGCCTTGGAACAACTCAGAAAACAGCAATGTCTATGCTATAAGGAGAAAGGGAAGATATGCAGCATAGGCCAGTCTTTTCCTTTACAATCAATAAAACTACAAGTATGAGAACCAGGTGCAAAAGTGTGAGCTGTATCTGCAAGACCTCACATGGAAGTGCTCTACTTCAACCTTGGCAACAAGTCCTGTTCCCCTCAATACAGTATTAAATTTCTCCTGGTTTTACCAAGCCATGAATAACTAAAAATAGTAGCAATTGGGCGAAAAAGTGAGAAAGAGAACAAAACAAAACATGTGTCCTGATCCCACATGGGCTGTAATGGTCTCAAGTCCCTACGCAGCTCCCAGGAGCTGAAGGCCATTTGTCACTGGCTGGGACAGATGTGCAGTACCATGTTGAGAATGACATTCTTCATCAGTCATTGAAGAACAAAAATAGACTAAAAAAAAATTCTCTAAGTGATATTAAATAAAAAGCACAGAATATTGCTTAATAGCTGTGATACAGGAGCAATCTCGGGCATAGGTCACTGGGCTGGTGAGGAGATGCTGTGCTAGGTGCTGTTACCTCAATACACGAGCAAAAGATGGAAGGGTTCTCTCTTGAGATAAGGGATCAGTGCAGAGAGACTACACAACTCCTTCCACATGAGAAATGCGTAGAAGAGCTGAGAAGGGAACTCTAATATTGTAATCTGTCACACCACAGGCCATTCCTGAACGCATATACTGTTAGGAAGGTACATTACGTTTGTCTGCCATTGTCTCACAGCAGCTCTATTTTGCTGTCTTTAAGGGTCTTCTATGATTTTTATTATTTGCTGTGTGTAGCTATGAACAGCTGTATTTGTTGTCTGCATTTCAAAATGTACAAGAGTATCCATAACTGTTTTCTTTTTCCTAGTTTTAAACTAACTACAGGTCAGTTGAAGGCGAGCTGTCTATATCTCTTTTTTTCTAGATGGTTTATTTTACTTTCAGAGAGATTAAAGCCAAAGTTAAACAGTAGGTAAGCAGCGTTTCTGGACTCTGTCGCTGGTCATCTGCTGCAGATGGACTGACTGCTCATTTTTAATTTGCAGTAAAATGAGGGAGGCTAAATATCAGATTTCTCTCCTGCCCTTACAGCTCATCAGCAAAACATGTTGTTGCTTTAGGTGCAAATCCTAGCTCAGCTGCGCTTGGCATCCATCGCCTTCACACAGCAACAGTGAATTAGATGCTCTTTGAGTGCTTGTAAGCTTCCAGCTACCTAAATTTCCAGCTCACTCTTGAAATAAACAATCTGGTTATTCACATAGATAAATTGTTTATCAGTAGAAAATTTGGATGGGAGTCTTAACGAGAAGGTTTTTTGGAAGGAGTACACTGCAATTACTAAAAGAAACTTAAACAATGTATTTTCTCACAAGGAGTGGGTAGTCCCAGCTATAGAAAGGGAACAAAAGCCAAAGGGTGACTTCACAATTGGCCAAAAATCTGTTCAGTCAGAACAGAATGTTGTTGCGCTTTTGATGCAGTAACTAGTACCTTAATGTCCTTATGAACAAAAATACTTGCTTTTTCAGACCAGATAATGGAAGAAAATCTGAATTTGGTTGCTAACCAGTAATTCCCAAAAAACCTCACAGGAAGCCAGTCTCTGCCTTTTGTAAGGAAACACTGTTAATATCCAGGATAATTAAATATCTTTTAAATAAGGGTTTAGGTCTCATCAGCTGCATGTGTTTAGCTGTACGAAACTTGAATGATGCTACAAAGTATTCTTCTAATTGTTTGTTATCTCCAGGTTTCTTAATCTTTTAAAGAAATTCAACAACATGTTAATGCACATCAGAAAAAAAAAGTGTTTACCGATGCACTAAGGCTGTTATAAATATTAAATGCACCTGCTGTTAATGTTGTCCTTCTGAGAATTATAATAGAATCCTGCAGAACTAGCTCTAAAAAGAACTAAATTCACAAGAGAAAGTACCTTAATAGATGTATTTTATTCATTCTATAGAAGCATAGTGGCAGCAATGTAACTAGTCCATCCAACAATTATAAACTTCTCTTACATTTTTATTCTGTGATATATAACCTTTTCATAAAATGCAACAGCAAAGCTGTAACTGTAGAAAACAAAAGAACACTTTGATGATGGTGAAAGTATTTGTCATCGTGTGAAACTGATTGCTACTGTATAGTCATACGTAGTGATGCTTGGTTGCAGGGGAAGACAAGCAGAGAGAATTTACTGTTCACAAATTTCCTTGCCTGTGAAATTAGTGGATTTCTCATGTTCCTGAGAAAGCCCACTGAGAGGTACAGGCGAAGATGCTACAAAAATACTGGGCAAACACCGTTACTAGATTTACTACGGTAACTCCAATATCAATTAAATGCAGATGAACTTGTTCCAAAATAGTGTATTTAAGTGAAAAGCCTGGACCATTCAACAGTACGAAATACAGAAACACATGTCAGTGCTGATACAAGATCCAGCTTTTTGCTTAAATTGACTTCTGATTAGAAAAGTTAGAGGTTGCTTCTCAAATGGGATGAACTATCTATCATGGCAACCCCGAGAACAAAAGTTGGCACAGTTAATGCACACGGAAATCTGAAACCACTACTTTAGATTTGTTTTGCCAAGTTTTAACTAAGTAGATGCATAAAACTGTTCCTTTCATTTACAGTGCCAGGTATTTTGTCTTTACTCTGTTGATTTTAATAGCTCGCTCAGAAGCTTGGAAATGAATGTTTCTTCCATCATCAATTTAAAACTTTTCCATTGCCAAGTAGGGATGCTTTTTCTACTGTGTGTTTTCAGTGAAGTCAAAATTAATATGGTTCCCTTTGATTTTCCATCCAAGCAGTGAGGAACATGAGGCAAACTATGCTTTCATCTCCATCCTTGAGACAGAGCCAGCTCCAGCATCACATGACCACAACAATACCCCTTTCTTTCCCTCTCTTCCACCATCTTCCAAAAAATGGAACTTTTGAATTTGTGTTTTTCTCAAGACTAGTTGAAAACAACAGCTCTACAGGGATCCTCCAGCATTCTACAGTGGAGGACAATTCCTATGGCCATCCTCTCTAGCAAATCAGCTGCTTTTCTTCTCATACAAGGCCTTCATTTTGAGCAGATGTGCTCCCAACAGTCTCTTTTTCCTACCATCTGTAGACATTTACTTCTTAAAAATAATTCAGAAGTTTATGGAACTATGATGGCATTCCATCAGTCCTTGCCTTTGAACAGGGGACTGAATCAAATGCAAATTTGGCTAAATATTATTGACAGAAAGTCTTGTGATTTTGGGCAAAAGCAGGTGTGTAGGGTCCTGTATTTTTTTCAGGACATTTAGGGATATATTCTACTTATAGCTACAGAGTCAGAACTGCATCAGAAAAAAACCTACAAATACTAGACCCATAGGTGAAAACCAGTGTTCATAAGCAATCATCCAGTGCAACACATTCCATTAGGAGGTTTGCAGCATATACTGCTGAGCTTTTTATATTTTTGGATTATGAATCAAATGGGTTTCATAAGGAAACTAACAGCAGGAAAGGATCTTGTGCTTTAATGTTTTGCACTGTCAAGAGAGGAAGCCAAGTATGTTAGACCTCTGATGTCTGTGAATCAACACTGGCCCATGGACCAGTATAGACAAAATCAGAAGTAATTTCCATGATGTGGTTTTTTTTTGGTTGTTTGCTTGTTTGTTGGTTTGGTTTTGTTTTTTTTTTTTTTTTTTTAAGTAGCAGCATTATTAAGTAGATGAATTCTAATGGCCCTTAATTATGTTACACAGTGAAATGATGTCTGAGTTTTTGCAATCATAGTGCTAGAAGAATCGTTGATTTGACTGGTTTTCAGATTTGATCATAGGATATCCCCACTTTTAGGATAGGATATCCTCACTTCTTTTAGCTGAAAATGAAGAAGGCCTTTTTGTCAAGTACAGTCCATGAGTGCTTTGCAGACCTGCAACTCAGTTGGCTGAGAGGGCTGTTAGGCCTTTGCCATAAAAGCACTCTAAAGAAATAGCCCCAAGAAGACTATGGGGCAAAATAGAGCACATGCTACAGAGCAGCTCTCTCTGCTGAGATTCATAAGAGTGCCCTTGGCTTATTTTCTAATCTGAAATTTTAATCTCCCCATGGAACACTTTAATCAGAAAACCATTTTCATAATTTGTAAACACTACCAAACATTTGATTTCAGGCTGTTTAAGGGATGAAATCTTCTGAGGGGAAAAATAAATAAATAAAAATCAAACCGTCAGACAAAGAAAGTAGTTATAAATAATTAAATGTGCTGTATGGACCCATACTATTCCACCTGGATGCTGGATGCAGTGCTTCCAAGATACAAAGTACAGTTTACCTAGTTAAGGAAAAAATCTCCTGTATGACAGAACAAGTCAGATCAGAAATAGCAAATTAGGACTGATTGTCTCGTGGATGAAAGCCAGCACCTGTGCACCACCTTGGTCACAGCAGTTAATCTCTCTGCCTCACTTTCCTGTTCTGTAAAAGAAAAGGAGGGATAATAAACTTCAGTTCCCTCACGACAGGAAGCTAAATTAGTGAAATACACTAGTGAAGTACACTTAGTGAAGTGCACTAAGATCCTCAGGGGGTCAGAGATACACAAAGTTTTATTTCCACATGGAAAAGATTGTTACAGAGCTACCTCTTACATTATGTTAATGAGAGACTGATGGTTTAAAAGCAACCTTTTTTTTTTTCTTATTGTCTTATTTTTTGGTAGTGTCTATGTAATGCTTTTGTTCCCAGCAGCTCATAAGACTTTCTGAGATCTCCAAAAATGAGGATGTCTTTTAAGATGATCCCTCAGCTCGAGCACATTTTAGGCACTTGTCTCACACCAGGTTTAAAGGATAGCTTAGAATTAAAAACAGCCCCAGATTTCTTGGAAGACTAGTACTTAGAGTTCATTGAACACCACTGTGAGCATCTACCAGCAGAGATACACTGATGGAGACAGCTAAACCAAGCTAGTTAATGATAATAGTAATGAAAAGAAACCCAAGAGAAAATTTCACCAACAGGACACTACAGGTAATAAATGTGATTCTTTCAGTGCAGGAAGCTAGGCCAAGGAAACTGGAGGGTGATAGAAACTAAAGAAAGGAAAGCAAATTCGAGGGCAATAACTATAGGACCCTGGTGAGCTTGTTACGTGAATGGACTGCAGGCAACCACATCCTGCTACCAAGATGTTTCGTAAATTCTGCTGTCTTCTTAAGAGGCTGAAGACCACTGACCTCTCTTCCTCTGCTCAGAAGACTGCTTTGTGTACAGACTTTTATTATGCTTAAGAAATGTGAACCATTGTGTGACCCTCCTTCCTTCCTACACCAATGATTGCTGCCTCCCAAATTACAGAAGAACAAATGGGAAATGGAAACTCCTCTGCACCCCTTGTTCAACAGCACCTTCTTTTTCTCTTCCTTAACCCCTTGCAAAATAATTCTCAGGCTCTCTGGACCAGTTATGCTAAGGATTACTTGGTTTTGTTTCTAAATATATTACAAGTAAACAAAGAAATCTGAGTAGATTATATGATGTTCACACATAGATGGGACATTTATATGTGCAAGAAAGACTTTTATATTTTACAAAGTCTCTGCAAGCAACATTCAGTCATTCTGTCCACTGAGAACACAGAGAGGGTCAGAGATATTGAGAGAGTAGCCATGTGAGATGTTTTGGAGGTACGCTCCAAGCACAAAACTTACACAGGCTGTATACTCAACAGCTTTCCTTATAGCAGCTCAAAATAGGAGAAAACTGTTACTCATCTTAGCACTGCTGAAGAGCAAAATATGCAAAGACAGACAAGACCAAATCCAGCCCAGCTACCTATGGCCACTCATGATCATGAAAATTTAAGAGGAAGGCAAGCCTGTCCCTATTTTGTATACTTTCTGTAAAGGCAAAAATGTATCAAGGCAGAGTCATTCCTTCCTTACACAACAGGGCAAAAATATATTCACACCATGAAAAACACATAAGGTTTGTCCATCAGCTGCTACAGTTTTGAGTGTTCACTCGTGTAAGTGTGTACCGAGGATGTACCATTAAAATTTTACAATGTGCATCTTAAAAAAATGATCGATCATAAGTTTCTTTGTTCATGAGACTAATACCTTCACAGTAATCACTGGCACTGAAAAAACCCCAAAGAAGCCTTCATAGACACATCTTTTTCCCTCAGAGAACCTTTAGTTCTTAAATGATAAAAATCTTCCAACGGCCACCTCTTTTGGCTAGTGAAATACATTACAGATGCACTTGCTGGTTGGCCTTACCTTTAGTATCTTAAAGTAAAAAATGCTGCAAATAAAAATATACAAATCAACATGGATGATGAGGACAGAAGGACAAGCTCTTCAGAGAGCAATGAGAGCAGTGTCAGTGAATTTACACTTCTGCAACCAAGAGCAAAATGTGGCCTTTATTAACTTAGTTCTAAGAGCTTACTGTCTTGTGCATCTGATTTTCTCTTTGCATCATTTGCGCCACTAACACTGTGCTTGGTACAGTTTGCCACCCTTAATAGATAACATGGCACACATCTGCTGTCTAGACTTACTCTCCTTTCCAATAATGAGGGTATGCAAACTCTTAGTAGCATATACAGCAATAAAACTTGAAACAAAATAGTAAAATCAAAACAAAACACCATGAAAAGTCTAAAAATCTTGGTTCCTTTCTAGCTTTCTCTAAGCTCCTACATGGGATAATCTTTCACCTCTATTGTGTCATTATTCTTATTAAGCAAAGGCAGCTTATATTTAACAATTCCATTATTTTCTTTTCTCCATTTCATAGTACCACATTAGGAGCCCGCTGTGTGTTTTCAGGCAGACCCAATCTGTTCTGCCTTGCTCAGCCCAGGCATTACATTCCAAAATGTCCCTGTGGAGCCTTAGGCACCACCAGCAGCTGCTCTGCACAGCTCTTTGTGCCAGGGACGCTGCACTGCGTCCAGGGCACTAAGGAGGAGGATGCCAAGTTGCTGTTTATCTATGTCACTCTCCAAAGCCCCAAAGATATCACAGGCATTTATGAATTGCACATAAAAGTTGTTTTAGCGCTTTCTTTCTTTTAACTCCACCCTGCCCCAATTGTCCATTTCCTATGTCCTTTTTCACTCTCCTTTTCAAGACAGCATGCTGTTTTGTGTGGTCATGAATGCAACATGCACATCTTCTTGTACTACAAGGAAGGAATAAAGGGAAGAGAGAGAAANGAAAAGAAAAGAAAAGAAAAAGGTAAAAATCCAGAGTCAAATGTGAGTGGCACAGCTATAATTCTTTATGAAACAGCAGGTAAGATTGATTGTCAAGGGTCAAAAGGCTAGGTCAAACTCCGCTCATTCGTCAGCTGAATGTCATTTTTGTTTTCCTTGTCACCAGATAGCTTTAAAAAAAATTGCAACTCCTTCCTCATTATCTGGGACTTGGCTCCTTTCCTGCCATCCAGTATTAATGAAACTGTGCTTCAAGCCTGGCCTTCATCTTTGAGGTTCTTCTTCATGTACTTCTTCCCTTTCTTAAGTACTATAGAGCGAAGACAATTTTAAAGATTGTTTTCTTGCACAGAGAAGTTGGAAAATTGCTGCTACAGTGAGAATGATTTGAAAACATACATGCAATAGAAACGTCTGAATGAACAAAAATGTAATTAAATCATAGCAGGTCCAAAGCCCACACAGCGATGTAATTGAATCACGGTTAAATCCATGCATCTCATACAGAATCCTTAAAAAAACAACATGATACAATATTTTGAAGTCATTTATGAGGGGAAAAAAAAGAACTTTTTGTTATAATTACAAGCTGTGCACCACTGGAATAATGCTAATACTGAAATTATCCATTGATTTACTGTGAATGTGATTTATATACGCCTGATTCAGATAAAAACACAGCCAATAATTTCCTTAAAAAACAACTTCACATCTAAATTAATTTAAATTAAATTACACCTGTGTGGTGAAGTTTCATCTGGTCTGAAATGGGACGCCATTTAAAGCCAGCAGTTGGTGACCCAAAGGACAACTCCTCACATAAAAAACATTTTGTGTCAGAGGTAAGTTTAGGTGCAATTAATCTCTTGTGCATTCATATAAAGGCAATACTCTTGTGTTTATTGAGGGCTTTTCACAAAGGAATCTCAGGGTAAATGACACAAATAATTAAACCTCACCTAAAGTCTATCCACATGAGGACTGCCTCTGTGTTTAGTGGAACTGAGAATCAGGAACCCTTTGGTGACACTATGAGAGGATTTACTAAATTAATTTTCATTAAACACATTGCTGCACGGAATGATTTAAGTATGTCGACTAATTGACATAATACCCCCTTTTAGCTAGGAAAATAACCTTTTAAAATATTTATAATCACTCTTGGGAAAAAATACCCTGAAATCCTGTGTTAAATCCGTATGGAATAGCAGTCTGATTTCCCTGCACAAGCAAACACAGTGGCTTCAGTGAAACTATCTGCATGAAGGGCACTTCAGATGGGAAATTCTGAATGCTTTGCAAAACCCAATCAGTTTTAACTGTGAAGATCAAAATAAATGACAACTCAAAACAAAAATAAAAGGTTCTGGTTTCAAAATACTTAGTGGGCTATCCACCTAGTACTTGAGAGAGCTATTTCAAGCCTGACTGCTGCAGAAAAACAAGCAAGTCTCTGTTTTCTCCCAGCGACAAGTGGAAGACAACTATGCTCATAGTGTGATGGATAGCAGAATTACTGAAAACAGAGACAAAAGGTTCACAAATTGACAGTAATTAGTTAATCCAAAACTTGAGAGTACCTGGCTGTCAGCCATGGTGGAGTTTAGAATGGAGCAGTTCTGGGAACTACTGGTATTTTTTTGACCTGACTGGGTTTTCAGGGCATTAACCAAAACAACTCAGTTTTTACTAACTCTCAAAGAAGATACAATTAGAGGAAATTTCAATAAGAGAAAGAAGGCAAGTGAAGTAAAGAGAAAAAACATTATCATTGCAAAACTAAGTTTTCCTTCAGGGTGCTTTGCTTTACTCCATATTTCCAGTGCCAACAAAACCTGCCCTTTCAACTTTGAGATTACGTGAGCATGGCAACAAGTAAAATTTGCATAGAGAGTTTGTCATTACAGTAATTTAGCTTATAGCACTTGTGCGCTTGTGTGATTAAGTGTTCACTGCTTTTCTAGCAATGCTACAATGTGGACATTCTTCTGTATGTGTACTGCAGTGTATCAGTTTAAAACCTGGAGTAACTCTACATCATTAATGTGGGAAGAAGCACTCTGGGATCAGGCCAAGTGCGTGGATAAAAGTAATTGGAAAATGCAGTTGAGCACTGTCTGGGAGAGCCTCTTTTCGTTATGTAAAATGACTGATCATGAGATCCCAGCTGGGTTTTGCATGGGGCCTTGTTCACTGAAATATTAATAGATGACATTTAGCTAAACAGTACAACAGAATCATGATACTGTGCTGAGAACTGCCACCATAAACACATTTTACTTCCTTGAGTGAATACTAATCTGTAGCTGGCTGTTGCCAAACTGCCACACTTTCTCCCAACAAGCTACAGCCTGCTCTACTACCCACAGCTCTCAGGAACTACACAGCTTGTTTTCTTCTGGTCACATTCAGCACAGAAATTAGCTGAGGTGGCAGTGAGCTCTTCCCTGTCAACCAGGTGAGAAGCCCCTGTGGGTATAATACAGGCAGCTGTTTTTTTCGATAGTCTGGAAGTGGTGATGATTGTCAAGCACTGCTTCCAGGTGTGGTGAAACACAAACTTTCAGCTCCATAAGTGCCTCTCAGTGCTGCTGCCCTCAATTAGCTGAGGAATGTTTGTTAATTATGTGACACTCAATAACAAAGGCTAAAGTTTTAGTGATGGAGCAAAGATGGTACACGAGCCTTCATGCCTGCTGAAAGCCAGTTCATCCACAATACACCTTGCTTCATTCTTCTTACTCTGAACTAACCTCTTTGCTCCTTCCTTTCTGAAAAGAAAAAAATCTTTTTCATTTCCTCTTTGTTTATATTTTTCCCTGTTTCCTTTCATTCTGTGACTCCTCAGGGTTCCCTATATGGATTCGCTGTAGACCATCAGGCAGTGTCTTTACTACTCTCATTGCATGAAACTGAACCATATGAGTGAAAAGCAGTTAAATTTCTCTCAATTTTGGCAACAGCAGTTTGAAAGCTGCCTGCTGAGATGAATTTTTGAGAAATTTCTCTGCTATTTTCCATGTTATTGAGGGCTTCAGTTTTACAGGGAGACAATGAGCCTTACTCCCGTCTGCCTGAAGATTCTTCTATTCTTTTTGGCCTTGCAAATGTTGCATGATTAATACAGAAAGAAAAATTGAGCAAGCTACTCTATCCTTGAATAGCATATTAATAGCACTTTGGTCTCACCATTGCTTTAACCAGACACTAGTGATGTTTCTACTGCAGGCTGACCCCACCTGCTTGCTTCTTCCATGTTATCACTGATGTTCATGTAACTTATAAACATTTCTAAGCAGATCTTTCCTCACATAACTTTGCCCTTGCCCCTCCATGTTCTCTCTTTTGCTGTTTTCTCTACTGCTATGATCAGTCACTATCAGCCTTGTTATTGTGACATGAACAACACTTCTCTGACTTCATTCTTCTTATCTGTGTGTCAGCTCTAACATTTTGCAGATCCACTTAATATAAAATGCCATCCCTTTTCCCTGTCATCAGAGTCTTATGATGGTCCTGGTTTCCTAAGGGGTGGAGCATCTTTTCAGCCTGTTTGCATATGGCATCATATCTCATGTCATCTCCAACCCTTGATCCCAACTCACATCTGACGTGGTTTTCTGCTTTCAATATTTTTTTCAGTGTTGAACCTTAATGCACTGATAGAGCTATTCTTTACTGACTCCTTATCCAGTTCTTTAAGGTTTACATTTTCTTCATGAAATTTACATAAAACTGTTACTCCAGCATTTTTACACCTTTCTCCAGCCACTACTTGGGCCTGATACTATCTTCATCTAATCTCCCATGATGAACCTGAGGTTCATTGCAAAACAGCGTAAAATAACATATATGTTCTGACAACGCTGATTTATCTCTTTCAATACCTCACTCCCTTCTGCAATTGTGCTTTTAGGAGTCCTCAAGATAGTCCTAAAATTCTACATCATGAATTCTGAAAATGAATCTAGAACTGGATTTTTCTAAAAAATCAAGGGATCAACAAGCATGGACTTTGCAAGACAGAAAGCTATGGCTCGACTGCCATTAAAATAAAGCTGTGGTGTGAGCAGTAAGCAATATAAGGGCATTTGCTTGGCATCCAAAGAGCCCAGAAGTATGCAAACTCAACAAAAGGAGCTTCAACAGCAGTATGGTCCCTCAAAATGAAGGGATTTAACAGCCTGCTTCTAAGCTTGGCTTTGGTGAAAGCTCTGAGTATATAACCCAAAGCTGGTGAACTTAGAAGTCTTTCACCAACTTCCTAGAAAAAAAACCGCAGTATACAAACATTAAAAGATCAAAAAGGCAAACAAAGTTTCTTCCCACTTCAACTTATTGCTACTTTTAAGACTCTTCTGTCAGAAAGTAACTTCTACCTATGTGTGAGAGAAAAAGAAGCTCTTTCTTGCAGTTGCAGGATGTGGGGGAGTGAATGATAGGTCAGAGGACTCTAGATATCACTTCATCTCATCCTAACTTCATTTTATGGCATTAAATTGAAAGATCTCTAACTAGTCGAGCCGTGAGGCAGATGATGCAATTGTCACTTGAGCATAATTCCTATTCACTGAAGAAAATTTGCCTGAGTAAGAACTGTAAAGAACTTAGAAGCTTCCCTTGTTACAAGATTATTCTTTATGCCTCACATGTATCATGAATAGCTGGGGCAGACAACTACATAAAAAATCATTTAGGGAAAGATCATGGACAGAAATGATTTCTTAGAAAGGGGGTGTAAGGCTTTATAAGAACGTTAATGCAGAACGCTGTGAATTGTATGAATTTGCCGCTTTCATTTTAGCATTAAATGGAGATTTAGTATGACTACTTTCATTTGTCACAAACACACATAAGCAAGGCTAAAGGACTAATATGCAGAGACCTGAAATACATTTATTCAACAGGAAGCTTTGCATTTCTGCAGGCATAGCAATACCACTATTTTAAGAAATGAGGATCAAATTAAATGTTTACTGCTGTAACACACTATTGCCAACAGTGTCAGTAAATTTATGAACAGTTCATAATTTTAACTGTCTGGGACAGTGGGTCATATGTGCATTAAAGTAGTCATAATAACCTGTCACTAAAAATTTCCTGTAGCACATTCAAAGCCAAAAAACAAATGTTTGCAAATTGAGCAGCTCGCTTATGCAGTGGCAGAACAATTTCTCATATGACAAGGTACAGCCAAGCCCTCCAAAAAATAACTGCAGTTTGACCTGATGTGCTAACTGGGATTTAAAGATGATGATTATTGGGTTTTTTTTTTTAATCTCCAGAATTCCTTTTCAGAATTCACCGAACAACACTTTTAACACACAGTCATCATCTAGAAAATTGCTTGCTCTTGCCCCTAGATCTTGCCTCTGAAGGAATAAACAACTACCCACATTTGACTTACGAATTATTATTTATTATCTATACTGGGTAATGTACAGGAAGAGGGAGGATTTCCAAACACTTTGGGAGGCAACATTCAGCAACCTGAAGCCTGACAGCCTTGTCCTTGCAGCTACAGCTTCCTCAGGATTCATATGTGCTCATGTTCTCTTCCCTTGCTCAGAGCTTCTCTCACTCCCCCTGCAGTAAACTCCTTTCTTTAGGATCAGGCCCCCATGACGCTCTCACTGTTAAATCTCAGCAAGCAGAATGGTTTCCGAGTCTGTACCCACCCATGATGTCATGTAGCAGAGTACTGAAATCTCAGATATTGTGATCAGTCATTCCTAGTGTCACTTGCCCCTGCCGAGGGGGTCATGGCATCAGCAAGGGCAGCAGCAATCTGAAGTGCAATGCTCACTCACTAAAATAGAGCAAGGAAACACCTTGCTTCCCCTCTTACTAGATTAAGGAGCACAGAAAATGGGAGTGAAAGCATTTGGCTTTGAACATTTCTTCAGCGAGATGTCACTTGCTGAGATATTAGCAGAGAATACATCTCTCATATACACACACATGCATTGGCTAAAGTGTGAGATTTGTGCGTACCTTTGAGAGTAAGAATTGCCTCAGTTTACTCAGACCATTGCACAAAGGAAATTAAATCAGTCTCACAGTGGGTCTGCAGCATGTTTCAAAAGGCAGCATTCATGCTGTGGTCAAAGGAAGCCCAAAGAAGTGAGTCACAGTGCCCCTGCTAACGACCATCCCCTCTCACACTAACAATCTAAAGGTTACATTTCAACAAAAATGAGGTAAACTTACCTTTGCCTATGCAGCAACTCTGCAAGAGACAGTCAACATGTAAAGCATTTAAAATGAGCATTTAGAAGTTACAAGGTGAGTGCCTTTCTATGTTTTGCTTCAAGAGTCACAAACAAATCCATCCTTAAACAGCCACTGACAACAGAAAATCAGCTAAATGTGCATGGACAATTACATAGAGTCATGTTATGCTCAGGACACCAAAGATACATCCATACAGCCAAGTACAAATTTTGTTTTACTAAGGTTATTGTTAAAGTTATTAAGCCCACATCCTGGATATAAGAACATATAAACAAAGCACACATCCACTTAGTTTAAACAAACTATTTGTAAATGTATATACATGTTAAGTAACATTCTGGATGGATGTTTAAAGACTTCAGCTATCCAAATATGTTTCTATTGAAGCCAAATTTCATTCTCAACTTGTTATGTATAAATTCCAACTCCTTTTGTTAAAAGGCCATTTTTCATTCCCATGTTTTTCTTGCACTGTGCGTAACATACACATTCTTTAAGCCACCTGGAGTGATTCTTAAACATTCTCATCTTAACATGTAATTTAGATTGTTTTATGCTTTGCATGTAGTTTAGAGTTTTATATCTTAAGTTTATTATCTTGCATTTAACCAGATTGAATGTTATCCTCTGATGTACTGCCTAGTTACACAGTACTGGTAGCAGGGTTGAGGCAAGGAGGAGTAAAATAATCCCTTTGAAAAGTGACCTGCTATGAGTGTACTGCAAATGCAAAGCTCTGAAATGTAACTGTTGTTATCACTTTCACAATTATATTCACGTAAACTTCTTAGCATATTCCGTAAGAGACAGAAGAGAAGCACTTGATTAAACATTGCAAAAAAATGGCAAGTTTAAATACAATGGTCTACACAACTTTTAATATTCAAGTTTAAGTTTAGTCTGTTCTTTACAGAATTGAACTAATGCAATATAAAACTTTTAATTAAGAGTGTTCTCCAACTGGGTATTGTTGGCACACAGGTTTCTGCACAGTGTGTACCTGTTGATCAGAACGATATCCGTATCCAGCAAGATGGTTATCAGAACAATAATGGATAGGCCACAGCAAGAGCCAGTGGAATAAAATGTTTCCATAATTAAAAAAGAAGTATCAATAGTTCCTCTATATTCGGAAAAAAAGTGGGGGAAAAGAACCATGTTAATAATTATTCTAGGAGGCTACAGGATACTTGGTATTGATGAGCTTTCTGGACTTGTTATGCTTTTCACTGTATTGCGTATCTCACAGGCTATCCAAACCATAAACTCATTTACCTTGCTCCTGCAACTCTAAGTAGAATGGCAGGCATCAAGCCTTCAAAAAAACAATTGTTTCCTATTGCTTTTTAATATTTTGTTCTTCTTGGAGCAGCCGCTGGGATAGATTAAATGGCAAGCTGACATATCTAAACGTAATGAAAAGGACTGTCCTGTGGCAGTTGGTGCTGGGAAGAGGGATACAGTCAACAGAACAGCTTAAACAGATGTTGCAAATTTCTGCAAAGCGGCTGATGTTTCTATTCAAACACCAACCTAGAGCCTACCTGCAGGACCTGATATTGCTGTCTTCACATGAAAGCAACAGACTTACACATCTCAGCTATTCATTTTTTGCCTCGTTCCTGTTCTCCCTGTTTACAGCACTTAGTATTTCCAGTGATTTTAACTTCTTAGTCTCTTCTCTCTACCCTCCTCTGAGCATCTGGATCTGCTATGAACCCTGTCCCTTACTCTGCCCCTGCACTGTTCCTCCCTTGTTGCATGCTTGTGGTTGTAGATGTATGTTAGAAACCCTAATAAATCGCTAATAAAGATACATCTCTGAGTAAAACCTGTCCACTCATGGCAACAAGACATCCTTGAGCAGCTCCACACTGCTGCATCTATCTGCACAGCTTCATCCATTTCAACATCTTGTGTTTAGGGCCTTATCCTGCAGTCAATTCTTATATGAAAAATTTATCAGTGATATTACTGTCAGACATCATTTTCTGAAGGAGGTCAATGTTAGAGACTGGACATCAAGGCAGATGGATTCCTGGTTCAATGTAGTGTGGCAATTTCTGTATCCTTAGACTCACAAAATGACTCACTTTTCAGCTAGAATGGTGCTTTACTGCCACAGCAGTCTGCCAGGCTGAACTTATGGAAGTTGTTGTCTCTTATTGCATGTGGCTGAAAATGCTTTAGGATACTACATGCCTAACATTCTTCGTGCGCTTAACAGAAGAACTATAGCAGGTCTGATCTCTGCTTCAGAAGCCCTTGGTTTCTGATATAAAGGGTACAGCCAAGGAGCTCTCCCAGTTTTCCTTCTTTCTCTTTCCACACAGAATTTACCTCATGGCTCTGAATATTCAAATAACATAAATTACAGAGATCATGTGTAGGCACAGTTGTTATGGTACATCAACTTGCCAGCTGTGTAACCATTAGATGGCTTTACGACTTCCTTTTCAGCTAAAGAAAACTTCAGATTAAGGAGTAATCAGTCTAGTTTTTTTTTAGCTTAAAAGTAACAATACATTTCTATACTGGAAAATAGTCCTGTTCCAAGAAAAGCCCTGTAACACACACTGAGTGAATATTTGAATCTCTTCCTTCTGTTATTACTGAAAATTATTCCCTGGGAAAATTATTCCCAATGTGACTACTTCCCAGTGCAGTATTGTTCTCGCTGAGAATATGGATATCATATTCACAGAAACGCTGTGAGAGGCTTCTCCAGCAAGAATAAAGAAAGAGAACAGTGATAGTGCAGCTGTGATAATTCAGAGTCACCTATGGAGCTGCACCTGCAGCATTCCCTTTGCTGGAAGAATATTAAGAACTGGTGCTTCTTGTACAATTTCATGGCTATGAAATTATTCCCTGGATATAGGAAAAAATTCACAGCACTGGCACAGACTGATCTCCAGCTCTTCAATCCAAGTGGGCACATTCCCTCCAATCCGCCTGTACAGACTAGCACAAATGATACATCACCCAGCTGGTGCTGAGACACATTAGGTGCTTGGCAGGTGGAGGATGGCATGTTGTTTTGCATGGCGTGTTGGAATTGACCCTTCAAAGCCTGAAACTATTTGTCCTTTCACTTACAGCCCAGCCCAGTAATGAAGTACCGACTCGTGGTAGCACTTGCTGCATTAATCATGGTTTCATGTGGTAACAGCAGACACTGGATGCCTGATCACTGATGTACCGTGGCTTGGGCTAGTGTTACAGTAAAAGCTCGGGGATCTTGATCTGCTGTACCTGCATCATTTTCTCTTTTTCCACACAACATTCCTTTGCTTTCCATTGCTTTCTGTTTCCAGTCTCCTTGCCAGGGCAAGTCAGTCTGGTGGATGGGGATCTATGTTAATTACCCAGATGGAGAAGACTATGTTCTTGCATTGTGGCACAGAGAAAGCACCCAAATTGCTTGCTCTCTTTCATACCTTCTTATTGGTTTTCTCTCTTGATTCTAACATTTTTTCATGTTTTTTACTCAGCCTTTGTGGGTTGCTTGCATTCACTGTTCCTCTTTCAAATCTAGTCTCTAATCTTGTAATTTCTGAAGAGAATCATGTCCCTTCCCCTCCCACACTTTCCATTTAATCTGCCCCATCTGCCCTCTTTTTGAGAGCTTGTTTGCTATCACAAGCTAACTATTTTCTGGACTGCTTCATCCTGCTTCTTTTCCCTGCATTTAAGAAAGATGCTCCAAAATCAGCTACTGTTACTCTCCCCTCTCATGAATAATCTTACTTCACCTTTCTATTTTCACACCAAGTTCATATCTCTCATCATTTTCAAATCTCTCCTTTTTCTTTACTATTATATTAAACTTATTTTAACATCCTCTTTTCAAGTCTTGCTACCTAGCAATATTTTTTTTAGCCTTTTTCTCCTCCTAGTTCTGGCTTCTTACCTTCTAGTCACCAATCCTGGTGTTGGATCCGTTATCTAGTGACTGTTGTCCACCAAGTTTCCTGCTCTGGAAACTCCTAAATACTCCCTACTCCAAGAAGCTGCAAATGAGATGGTCCATATCGTACTCTGACTCCTTTATTCTTCAATCCTCCACAAAGGTCAACCACTTACTACAACTACTATATGAATTGTACTGTACACATTTGTGGAAGGTTTTCTCTGGAGCTGCTAAAGTTGCTATGGTTTCAAAACAGTTAGGATGTCTCTTCCTTTAGGTTTTAGAATCTCAATTCCTGCTCTTTGTTTGGTGCAGGCTGTAAAGTCTTTACAGAACAATGCAGTGTAACACCACTAATGACACACAAAAGATAAGCAATAGAGAACATGCTTGCACTTGTGCAAAATGCACTGTAGAAGCTTTATGTTTAACTTGTATTAGTCTTCATAACTGTTATGATGTCATTAGTGAAACATATAATTAAAACCATAGTTACGTGATACTAGAGACTGAATCACAACCAAACATCAGCAAGTACTGAACTTGTCACAAAAATAGTAAAATGCTCCAGAAAAATGCTTAACTTGAGTTACAGTTTCCTTGTACCTTTAATTTCCATACAGTGTGATAATTTGCTCATTATAAGAGTCTTTTATAAACCAAGCAATCATGGCAGGATGTTTTAAATTGCATTTAATGTGTAAAGGGTAGGAGGGAATGGGTGGAAGATCTGACAAGTTACAGGATAAATTTCTATAGTTACTTGGTGAAAAAAAACTCAAACAACAAATGAAAAAACAATCACAGTTCTTTAAAACAAAATACATGGCATCTAAAAAGCAATAACCCAAATTTGGACCTCCTAATGACTGGTTAAGACAAATTAACATCTGGACATCAAGCTGGTGAGTGATGAGGGACCAGAGATCACAGCCAGATTAGGTTCATCGAGTTCCCGATGTCATATAGAGGATCGACATCTTACTAACATTTAGAGCTGAGAATTCAAAAGAGAAATTACTGAAAGCTGAAAGAAACTGAACAAAACCTAAGAGAGAAAAGTACATAGGAAGAATATGCTGAGAACCAGAGTTTTATAGAAAACAAGCATAAGTAAGAGGACAGTTTTGACTGAAATCTTGACCCTATTTAATAGAAAATCAAAGAAAGGAATAAAAAAAAGAAATCTCAAACATGTATCAAATAGGAAAAAAAAATAAAAGGAATCAAGTGGTCTAAAATAAAAGCTTATTTTGTAAAGAGTTAGTGTGAAAAATGAAAATGTCCAGGAAAAATTATGACAGGCCTAAGAGCAGCAACAATAACATGATATATGTTACATATATTAGGAGAAAAAAAAGTCCAGTAGTGTGCCAGGCCCATTTTTTGACAAAGGTAGTTAAAACTGTTAAAATCAGAAAAATAACTGTTCTGTAAATAAGAGGCTAACCTGGCCTCAATCCCAAGAAAAATAATGAAAAAGATAGCACTGGGTTCTCTTAACTAAGAAACAGGAATATAAATAACGCCAATCAATGAGGCTTTATGAAAAACAGACTTAGCTGGACAAGCCCGACTACAGTCTTGAAGAGAGCTATAAGTTTGCTGGACAAAGAAATTGTGATGACATGAACTCCTTAGACTTCTTTTTTAAAGAATCAGGCGTATACCATAACAATATAGTACATGTCAAATGGATTAAGAACTAGCTAACTGACAGCTTGACACTTGGGCATAATTGTCTGAAAGGGGTATTTTTAACAGTCTCTGCATGGATCAAAAGTAGACACAGAAGGATACGACTGCTGCAATGCCCAAAGGGGTTTACATTTTCTACCATAACACTTAATACTTTTATCCAACGAGTAAATACATCATCACCAGCGCAAAATGGCAAATATTGGGAGAAACCAGGCAGTCGTGAATCGCAACCTATCACACCTGGCAAACTGGGTCCAAATCCATTTTAACACAGTACAAAGTGTACAATGAGATACCTATAGACAAGGTAAGAAGACATATCTCTAAATGGAGAACTGCATCTTGCAAGTTAAAACTGCTTATTTGAATGTTACAGAGCTGCTTCCTAAAGAACTGCTGGAATCAGTAACATGCACAAGAGGACAAGAGTAATGTTACTGCTGTGTTGAAGCCACTGGTGAGGAAATACTGGAGCATTGTATTAAATTCCAGTGATCAAAGAAAATAGTTCTTGAAAAACAGAGAAAGTGTGGAAAAGAGCTGCTAAAATTGTTAGAGAAAGTACACTAACTGTGGCAGACTGAAAGAGCTTCACTTTAATTCATCTAAAACAAAACCATGCAATTAGTAAGTGAGGTCATTTGATTGTACTAATAGATTCCTTCAAGTAGGCACAAGAAGCTGAATTCTAGGCATATACAAACAAGAAATAAAGCAGCTTGTAAATAATGAAAGTCACTGAAGAAAAAGATCTCTGGAAAACAGATTTTGCCATTGCTCTGAATTCAAATTCATGGTTTGATGCCTTTCTGGAAGAAATATGTCATCTTAACTTCAGAGTCTGCTGGGTGAAATAAGAATTATTTTGTACAAGCAAACAATTCACTTAGTTCTAAAGACCTGGAATTATAAACCAAACTCAATTGTAGAGTATATTTTCCAGATAAGAACATATTATGTTATGTGCACCTAGTGACAAACTGCAATACAAGCAACATTTTAGAGCAGAAAACCAAGTCTCTCCAAAATCTAACACTAGGGATTTTCTATTTGCCATATAGATTTTTGTTGAAGAACTTGAATATAGAGGGAAGAATATTGATGTCAGTCTTTGGAAATCAGGGTGCTGAGGCAGTTTTGCAGTTCTCCTTGCTGAATCACTGTACTCACTTCATAGGAAAGAGGTTATTCCATTGATTTCACAGTAACCACCATGTTATCATATGCCTAATTTGCCATACTTACAAAGTGCTTTTAAAATTGCTGAAACCTAGCACATCGTTTCTTTTTTCTCTAAAGTCCTTTTGGAGCTGCAGTTATGGGATGAAGCAAACAAGACTGGATGACTTGCTTTTTCCTGAGTGTGCAGATATATCATCTGCTTAATTGCATGTATTGCTTCCTCTTATTCCTACTATAAATGCTGTCTAACAGTTTGGGAGCTGATTAGCATCTTTCCTTAGTGAATGCACCCATTCCACTATAGACCCCTGATAATTATGTGTTGCTTAGCCTTCCTTGCTCTCCTACTTGACAACCCTCCCCATTACCTTCTTAATGTACTGTAAAGTTGAATGCATTGCAGGATTTTATTGTTACAGTTTTGTGGGAAAAAACAAGAACTGAATAGTTGCTGAATATAAAAGCAAGCAGCACACTCTTTAAAGCCCGGAGTAATTCAAAAGCATGGAGAGAGAATGAATTTAAATCTGCAACAGCCAGTTGCCATCATAGGCTGCTAATGTAGCTCAGAGGCTGAAGGTATGGCTTTGTGCTGTCTGGTGCATTTATGTGTGTATTCTTGGAAAGAAAGATGACTCTTTCCAGTTGTACTTGTCTGCAGAGAGAAGTGAAGTTTGCCATGGGGTTGGGTTCCAAGGAGTGTCCCATATAAACATCTCCTGGCTGACTATGGTGACAATCTGGGTGTCCTCATAAAGAAAACTGACTTTACAGCTCTACAAAATGAAGTGCTTGCTGTACCAAGCCCCAGGCCAGGGGGACAACTTCTTCTTTCAAGAAGGAGTTTATGTCTGAGAAGATGAAAGTTTAGGCCAATGTCACCATATACACCACTTCTGAGATGGACAATTACTAGCAGTTATGACTTTGATTTTTTGGTAACAGGGATATCTATTTTCTCACACTGATTCAGTGAATTTCATGTAGACCAGAATGCCTTTCTGGCTTAATTATTGCATCAGCACAACCATGCTTTAAACCAATGGTTTTATCTTCTGAATTTACTAATCAACTAATTCAGTAATCATACCTTCATCACAAAATAAGATAAAATCAAATTGTTTAATTAATAATAATGATGATGACGATAATAATAATTTCTACAGAAAGTCAGAGGGATCTTAGTGGCTGAATCTTCTGTGTTTATCCAAAATGGGAACCTATCATCCCAACAGTTTCTGTACTAGCATGCAGAGAAAATGCCGCACAGTGACTTTGTTTATGATCTCAGAGTGATATTAGCATTAATATTTTGAATTGATTCCTCAAGTAAACAAAGAGCCAAAAGAAATTAAAAATTATGTGGTCTTGGTTTTTTGATTGAAAACTGAAATTTGCAGTAAAATTCATCACTGTTCTTCTCACAGAGGCACATGCCACCTGAGAAATGCCAGGCTGCTTCACTTCATCATCTTACCGGCAATTACTTAAATATGACTTGTTGAAAATCTCTATTTGGTACCTGAAGAGTTAATCAAACCTTAGCTGATGCGGGGGAGTTCTTCCCTGCAGGTCCTCAGAGACAGTTGTAATTAATTTGATCTTCTTCAGTCATTAACTCAGATTCATAGTGAGCTCTCCACACACTGCTCTATTAATTCACTGGAGATCAGTTCTCAGGATTCATTTAGTTAAGCAGCACTGCTGGATTACATTTTAAAACCCTTTAAACTGGTTGTAATTGATGTCTGTTTATAGAAGCTTACTTTAATGGAGTCAACGTGCGATGAAAATCTACCATACTAGTCTAAGATAGTGCCTTGCTGTTTAAAGCATGTCTCCAGAGGCATCCAGTTAAATAAGAGACACTGCAAAATAGAATAAATTCCTCATTAATCACTAACCTAGTCTTGGCATTTTTAAAATAGTTTTTGGTCCTCCTGACTGCTGGTACCTTGGAAACGAATCTAAAGTAGATCTTCACTGTGCAATAACAAACACATTTGTTCGGTATTAAGACTTGATCCTGAACCCAGCCAACAAAGCTTCTGTTGGCTTCAATGTAAAGTCAACAAGGGTGAACTTAAAGAGCAACATTACCTTCCATTAAAATCTCAATGCAGCCAGCACAATGGCCATGCTTGTCATTGTCAGATAGCAACCTACTTCCAAGAAGCTCTTCCCAAAGTCCTGGTGCAACAAGACATGGACATTAGCACTCTGAAGACTGCATTCTGCTGTTGTTGTTCAGCAATTAAAGCACGGGTCAGATAAAGGGGTTACCACTACTTAAATAGCCTGACTTTAATTTACACTTTCCACTTAAGCAGCAGATAGTTACAGTAATGGCATTTAAAACAGAAAGTCTGAAAATAGAGTCTGGTCAAAAATATACAGCTTGGAGCCACCTCTGAAGTGATAAAAGAGGAAGAATGCTATTTATTATATTTTCAGGCAGAAGACTGAAAATTCTACCAGTCCTCTATGGACCGTTAGCTTTATGCATTCTGCTTCCACTTGGACTGTCTCACACTTGGCCCTCTCAAAGCAAAGACAAAGGAGCCATGGAGTCTATCTGTATCAAGGTAGCTAGACAAAGTGTGTGACATGACAAAATAGCTCAGGTAAGCTTTCTGAGGTAGATCATTGACTAGAGTCCCTGCTTATGAGAAACTAATTTGAGACTACACACACTTGCTTTTCTTTCTAAGCACTCAGAATTTTAGCTGAAATGAAGAGCAATTTCAAGTGTTCATTTTCTCTGAAAATGAAACCCAAAGTCTCTTAGTTTGCTATCCAAAACCCACAAGAATCACAAACTAATATTCATCCAGAAAATAAAACAGGGCTTTGTGTTGGTCTCTGTGACCGCCGAAGAAAGATAAACCTATTATTATCTACTATTACATCTACTGTTATCTCCTGTTCATTTGTAACTTCTTTGCAGGGCTGTTGTGAGGCTAAATTAATAGCTTTAAAAACTTGCAAGATCGTGGGTGAAAGATGTTATTTAAATGCAAAATCAAACCATTGCATGACATGGAGAAGAGATTCTAATCTTGCAGCACCCTTTTCTAGAATAATGTTTCAGGCATCCTTACTTTGTGCACAACATGCAAAGAAAAATGAGAGTTTTAGTAGGTTAGTTTAGTAATGACAGTCTTAACATTCACAGGGCCAGATTCTCTTTTGTTTCATAGGCAGCAGTTTTGTGTTGTTCTGCAGGTAAACCAGTACAGAAAATGGCCCTCTATATGACAATTTTTTTCCAGGCTATTTTATCTGCTAAGTTTTGTGTGTGCAGGGGAAAGATCATGTATATCTTTTATACATGAATGGTAAAGGAATGGAAAATACTGGATACACTTTTTTTTCTCAAGCCCTAATTGCAGCAAAATATTTACTCAGCATTCTTCAGGTCCACTCAATCACTCATACTTAAAGTAGGGCTTGAGTGCATAGGGACAGTATGTGCTTTCACAACAAGATGAGACAAATTGCAACAATCTTCTTTAATGTGATCTCATACCAGATGAGCTGAACAATACTAGACAAAGCCAATGGCAAACTTGACTGTTTTCTGCCAAATAAAAGTGAGGTGGAAATGGAGGTCGGTGATTTTCTTGGTGATAGTGTTCTTCTTGTCAGAAGTGAAAAGAAACTGGGGTGCTTCTCACAGCAAATGCAGTGGGTAATTTTGTTAAGTATATGTTATTCACTGCAACTTATAATATACAAAAAACCAACAACAACATTGTTTGATTCTCCAAGATGGGGAAAAAAATATCGAAAAATAAAGCACAAGTAAGAAGTTGCAAAATATAAGAAGGTGGCTTGCACTTTTCTGTATTTAACTTCTTTAATTGCATTTTACTGCCAGGGAAACTGATGCACAGGATGGGTCTGTGACTGGCTCAGTGTTGCACAGTATGTCTGCAGCATGCTGGGAAAGAGAAAACAGACATCTAACATTCATACCAGGGACTCGATCACAATCTACCTTTTTCACCTACTGACACTAAATGAAAATTCCTCAAAGGTCAAACAGGTGCCTAAACTGTCGCTTAACAAGTATTTCCTCTGCTTTTGTTGAATTTGGTGTAATTACTCACTATGCTCTATTGGCAACACTGGAGATCACACAACTTGCATTCCCTCCTCTACATTGGGGCCTTAATGACACCAGCAGGCTTCTCTTCTATTGACATGAAACCATTTTAAGAATATATTGAGTATCAAAACCAGTTTTCACTCCAAAAAGAGTGAAACTTTCAGTGGTAAGAGGCACCAGCCAGGAAACTGATCAATGCAGTTCCCCTGTACTGGTTCCCTGTACTCAGCTTCTCTGTAGTGTGACACCAATGTGGCTCCTTCACTGAGTCACAGCATGGGGTGTAAGCTGATGGGAAATCCAAGCCTCTGTGAGAAAGAAGCTTTCAAGGTGTCATGGGTCATGGGCTAGAAAGGAGCTCATCTGCCTTGAGGAGAGACAAGCGGCAGGAGCCTTTGTGAAAGGACTGGTCTGCTCCCCTGAGCCACTCGGGGAAAGGAGGTGAAGACACTGGGATTAGGGCTCTTAGCATGGGAAGAGAGGTGGGGGGAAGGGGATCTGAAAGGGCTAGTTGTGGTCTTCACCATTGTGCCACTCTGTGGTGTTTTCTGTTTGTTATGTTTTTGGGTTTTATGTTTTTGGTGGATTAAATTACTTTGTTTTCTTTGCCAAGTTGTGTAGTCCTGTCTGTTTTGCCCAGGACCATAAGTGGCAACAGAGCCCTCCCTGTCCTTAGGGAATTCCAAAGGCCCTTGGTACTTTTGGCTGATTGTGGTCCTTTGTTCCTGGGTGAGCCTTAACCATGACACAAAGTCAGCAGATGGCACATGGACCTTAGATCATCTTTCTGCCAGGCCGCTGAGGAATCACTGTACCTCCTGTTTATGAACCACCCCCAGGATCTCTGCATTCACCTGGCCATTGATCAGCTCCCAGGGTTATGAACACTGGCCAGCAGGCCTGCACCAAAGAACAGTCTGAGACTAAAGGCTTTCAAAACCTTTCAGGCCCTTAGTAATCAATACATTACTACATTGATATACCACACACGTGCTTCCCTCAAAGGACTGCTAATGGAAGCATTCCAGATACAAACATCCATGTTAAGGATCAAAAGTCTAGTTCTCTGCACAAAAGAGTAGCACCTTTAGCATTACCCAAGTGCATCCAGTTTGCATCTGTACTGAACGCTTGCATCTAAATTTGGGGAGCCATGAACATCTGGTCTGACAGCATTTCACATTAACTACGTGAAACCCCTGCTCATCATCTTGAGGAGACTCAACCAGTTATAGTTTAGCTCCAGATAAACTGCTAACTTCAGAGAATTCATCTATATGTCCTTTAGGAAGGCTTTTGAGACTGTACCCCAGCCCTGCTCTCTTGCTGTGCCTATACCCATCACCTGTCATGCTGGGAAGGAGCAGTACCTTTCCTGTGAGGAATCAACAGCTCTCTCTAGTGTACAAAAAATGTCCCCTTATTTTGCATTGAACATGATCTCTGTGAGTGAGCTGGAGTATAAACTAACCTTCTATGTTAGATGTAACATGCTGGTTCCATAGGGGGTGAGGACACATTTCGCATACCTGCATGTAAATATCTTCACTATGCTTCCTGTACAAGGACAGGTGAAGACCAAGGTGAAGACTCAGATGGAGTGCTGGCACTGGCAAATGTACTGCTACTGCCACTGACATTTGCTCTGAGGCCTCACATCCAGGACAATGAATAGGAGGAAAAGCTTGCTGTTGCCTGCTTTGTAGTGGTGGAAGGGGAGCCTTTCCCAAACCTGCTTACTGAAGAGCCAATTCAATGAGGCAAAACTGGAAACGGAAGGGACGTTTCTTGAGAGAGTTAAAATGTTAATAGTTACATGAAGGGTGGAAGAGGAGTGAAAGCAGGTATATGATACAACACAAGCTCCAGAGAGGCCAACATATTACTGAAATAAGCACAAATTATCTCTTTTTATTTCAAAGAAAAATAACAAGAGTTATGGACTGCAAGAGAGTTTCCATTTTCAGACGATATAATGCAGCATTATACTGAAGTGAATATACCTTTCAAGATTTGAATGTGAAAAGCAGTGTCATTTGCTGCCCACAAGCCATAGAGCACAATGCATAATGACAAACAGTTCTGTCTTCATCAATCCATACTGTTCTCAACAATCCTGCCCAATGCTGTTTCCAGGTGATCATCAGAGTTTGATAAAGTGATTACTGGATAATGCTATCAAATAACTATCACGATTAAACATGTTACATGAGTCTTGAAGTACTGGAGCACTTCACGTGAGGAATGAGCTTCTCCTGTAAACTGCCTAATAAAAATCTGTTAAATAAAATGGGCTTTGAACAGCATGTTGGAAATTGGTCAAGAACAATTAAGCTTGCATTTTCTGAATAGCTACAAATACTACAAACTACTTCCCTGTGAATAATGCAATTACTTTAAGTAGCAGAACTGTTTTCTTCAGTATATTGTTTCACTCTGTGCATGAAATCTGCAGCAAGACTGTTACACCCATCACTGTGGCTTTTCTGCACACCTGGGCTATTTTGTGACGTTACATGATTTCCTCTTCTCTACCCAAAGTATAGACACACAAATCATCCAGAAAACAATTTGCAGCTATTCACGATTTTTACATACTAAATGCAAAAAGCTGCTAAACATAATTTGAGCTCACAGCCCCCATATAATCTTGAGGTTGAGATGAAAGAATTAACAATCAGTCAGAGTGCTACCGATCCAGATGAAATGGGAAATCAGAGTGATCTGTGATATGAAATATGTCCAGCAGCTGAAATGACCACCAAATAAATTTATGGCTGTGCTTATTATGTACAATTCATAAATAGAAGGTAAAAAAATTGCTGTAGTACAAACATAACTGTCCTGAGGATGGGAAGAATTTGGAATAAAGTCTGACAACAGAGATTCTAGATCATCAATGAAATTGTAACTATAAACATGTGATGGTTATCCCACCTGCAACTGTCCTCTTGATTCCATCCACACATAGATAATGTCATACATTTCAGTGCAACTTCCTCCATAAAACAGACTAAAGATCAGTAATCTTCCAGCAGGAGAGAGACTTGCTCTTGCTTTTGCCTTGTCCTCTCTGCTGAATTTAGTAATTTGTGGTTCTCTCCTGCTTGTTTCAGGTTTAAGCAACTCCTGCTTCAATTCCAAGGTTTGTATAACTGCAATTCTCCTAATTCTTACCACACAAGTCTGTCACCCTGTGGTACTCTATGTCCCTTTCGTGACCTCCTCTGACTTGTGTTCCCTAACTGCCCATATCCTGTCCTCAACATGTCAAGTGTTCAAGCCCCTCTTACATCCTCTTCATCCCAGCCTATCTCTAGATCCATGCTCCTGGACCCAAGCATCAACCTATTCCTGAAACAATAATGTATCACTTCTGAACAAGCAACCAGTACCGTATGCCCAAGCTATTACTCCTCTCTGCCTTCTACTCAGTAAGTCCTACAGGGCATGGACTCCTTTTATATTTATGTCTTGTATAGCCCCAAGCACACTGTAAGCACTTAATGCATAAAATAAATAACAAGAGACATGCAGCTCTGCTGGAGACAAGAGGGAGCATTGAAGAAGCCAGATTCAGGTAATCAAACTTGTGCTGTGTGAGGTGGGACTTCAACTTATAAAAGAGAGAAAATAACTGGGACAGGGAGAAGGAGATGTAACTCTTTATTATCAACCCAGCAAAACTGTAGCATCTCTTTAATTTAAAGACCTCAAATAACTCTTCTGAGCACAAGGTCACTACCTATATATATATGGTACATGTTTTGGTACTCATCTGGGAAGCACAACTTCCACATGCATGAGATAACCTTTCGATTATCAGAGTATTGTTTTAAAGACTTCAAGGACACAGAAATGTACCAGAGTGCTGATTATTCAATGGTTAATTACCATGGCTTTTATCAAAATGCATCTTTTCACCACGTAACTTCAGCTTCCTGTCATCCAAAGCTATAGCTCTATCTGTTAGACTGATTTACTGCTAGTCTTTTACTGTAAGCACAAAAGCTTCCCTCATTTAGGCATTTGTGGGCTGCGATTAATTTTCTCTTTTTACAGCTAGAGACATCAGACTTCTCAAGTTTCCAGTTATAAAGCAAACTTTCCAGCCCTCCAGACATTTTTCAACTGCTTTCCTATGCCTTTGCCAATGTAACCATTTCTGATTGATGTCTATCAAAAGTGAGCAACTGTTCTTGCAAAGGTTCTAGTAGTGCTATAAACAGCGATACAAACTCCGTCTTCTTGTCTGTACAAAGAAATAGCTCCACTCACCTATTTTAAGGCAGTTAAAATAACTTACATTGATTTAGTTGTTCCCAATAGGCTTTTAGTTCCCATTTCACCATTTGGTATGACACGAGCTCAGCCTTGATCTTGGGCAGCATTAGTCGTTTAAACAATGTTGAACGATGTAAAATGAAATGCAGATGTGAGATTGTGGTTTTGTTTTTGCCTTCTGTGTGTGGGGTTGGTTTGTTTGTTTTACTGCTAGAGCACAAATATGCATTAGTTATTGCAGATATGAAATGACAGTCTTTACTGTGCTGACAATACAGTACTCTCCAAGGAAGCGTGACCAGGCTTTGGAAGGTGACATAACACACAGTCTGGTGCCCACCAAGACATTACAGAACAGCAGCCATTGCATCTTTGCAGTCTCACTGAAGAAAAT
Source organism: Urocolius indicus (assembly GCA_013401255.1). NCBI lineage: Eukaryota > Metazoa > Chordata > Aves > Coliiformes > Coliidae > Urocolius > Urocolius indicus. Next base: position 194,593 of record WBNH01004199.1, on the reverse strand, counting down.
ATACTTCTTTGGAAGATGAGGGAGAATGTGGGCATGCTGCTGAACACAGAGGGTGTGCTGGTGACAGAGGATGCAGAGCAGGCTGAACTACCGAATGCCGCCTTTGCTTTGGTCTTTACAACCAAGGCTGGCCCTCGAGAAGCCCAGTCTAGCATGGACAGTAGGAGAGTATGCACAACAGAGGCTCCTCCTTTGGTGGATAAGGAAGGAGTTAAAGACTTGTTGGACAATCTTAACACTCATAAGTCAATGAGACTTGATGGGATGCATCCACAAGTGCTGAGGGAGCTGGTTGATGTGGTTGCTAAGCCACTCTCCGCCACTTCTGAACATTCATGAAGGACAGGTGAGGTGCCTGAGGACTGGAGAAAGGCCAATGTCACTGCAGGCTTCAAAAAGGGCAGGAAGGAGGACCTAGGAAAATACAGCCTTGCCTCCATCCCTGGAATGGTGATGGAACAAATCATCCTGACTGTTATCACTGAACATATGAAGGAAAAGATGGTTATCAGGGGAAGTCAACATGGATTCAAGGGGAAATCCTGTTTGACCAACCTGATAGCTTTCTATGAGAGTATAATTGACTGGCTAAATGAAGGCAGAGCAGTGGATGTCATCTACCTTGACTTCAGCAAGGCTTTTTGATGCTACCTCCCATAACATCCTCATCAGAAAGTTCATGTGATGCACTTGAATAGTTTTGCAATTTTGTGTCAGGGCAAGGAATTTCTCTTACTGTTTTCACAATATCCTCATTCTTGTGTGGAACCTCTGGATGCCATAGTAAATCATAACAATTGAGAGGAAAACCACACAGCTATACCATAGAAATCCACATGAGACATAAAGTGCAAAGATATATTTATATCGCTATTGCTGATACAACTTTCCCTCTCTAAGGTGTAATGCAGCATCTGGTTTCCTCTGGATATTCATATAAAGTATGTGTGGATGGGAGTCAGGTTTCATAAAAGCAAGAGACTTTTCACAGAAACGATTTACCATATGACATCAGACTTATTTAGCATAATATACAGACTCCAGTCATGGTCATGGTCAATATCAGATTTTTACAATGTTTAAAGGCATTGTTAGAGTGATCCTTCCTTTGGTCCGTCATCCCAGGATCCAGAAATCAACAGTCAAGGGACTTCTTCAGCCTAAGGCCACATCTAAACCACTGAATTTAATTATCATGAAAAACCACGAAGTCAGTCCTTCATTAATTTATCTAGTTCCGTTTTGAATTCATTTCTACTTTTTGCTTCCACAGCTCCCTGTGGTTACAGGTTGCACAATTAAATTAAGAACTGTGAGAAAAACTGTCCTTTTGTTTGGTTTGAAGCTATACTCTGACAATTTCAAGGGGCAGCCCATGCTGAATAACTCATTCCTATTTAGCAGCTCCAAAAATGTTATCAGCATAACAGTGCTCTTACTCAGGGCTGAAATGTATAAATCTATTGTCCAAGATTTCTTCTTGCTCTTCACATGACAGTGACTTCATGACGGAATACTAAAATTGCAAAGTAGAGAAACAATAAACTGAAAATTGCATTGGCAGCTGGTTTGCTCTTGTTTACTTTTCTCTTAGTCCTGTAGCAGCATTATATATATATTTTTAACCAACAAAGGTGAGTCACTTCATGATACCAGATCCAGAATCAGAAGCAAACCCTTATTCAGTTCTAAATGCTGTCTGAACTTGATAAGCCGAATCTTTATTGTCACACACATAAGATGGGGAATTCAGAGCTGTATTGATGTAATTAATTTCTCCAAAGCTTACTTTTAATAGATTAAGTTCTGCGATGCTTACAGATGTTTTGCAGTTCTGCAGCCTGAGAATACTTCATTGATAGCAATGAGAATATTTAAGAAGTAAGGAAATTTTCAAGATAGATAGCTATGGCAGAAACAAACTTTGAGTCTTTAAATTAAAAGGTGCATCCATTACAATGAGATCATTCTTCCCTGGAATTTTCTCAATTTTTAAACTTGAATTAAAAAGAAACAAACACCTACTTTTTTTTTTTTTTTGAGAATGAAGTTGTAAGAACTGTTTAGCAAGCCCACACACATTCAATTATTTTAATCTGCAGTCATAAGTCAATACTTGCAGCACTTTAATCATTTTTGATTCTCTTCCTTGAACTCCCTTCAATTTATCAATGCCTTTTTAAATACAGATTCTGTAAGATGTAGCGGAGTCATTTTTTATGAAGAAATGAGCGGTCATTAGAATTCTGCTCAAGTGAAAATAAATGGTAAAGATGAAATATACTTTTGAAAAAAGAGTAACTATTATTTCATGTTGTTGAAAATCATATTTTCCCCTTTCCTGAAAACCAAATAAATCTTTCATTAGAATTGCATTCACTGGATTTTTTGAAGCCTTTTGAGAACTTTTGTTCATGCATATGTGACTGGATGGATTTTAATCTCAGAGAGCTGGTTAATGCTGATGTGAAACTGTTGGAGTCTTCACAGCGCTAGTTGTCAATGAGAAGTCAGAGAGAACAGGCCAAAATACTCATGACCAGCAGATAACATAAGCTTGGTCAGATCTGCATTACACTACAACTCTGTTGAAGAGACAAATCCTAGTTGCAACAGGCTTCTGTATCATTTTCTATATTATTTACAGACTCACTAGTGATTAAATCAAGTTTGGGAAATTAAAAAGTTAAGCAAATTAGTATTTCCTACTTGGCATACTATCTGACCACATTAAAGCAGTTCTTTACCATCCATTCCCTGCTTAGTTATTCTTCTCAAAGAAAACACACTGAACAAAGTTCATTCACGGGAACTGCTGTGATGCAGCAGGTGGGTGAGGTAAGTAGGAGACAAAAATCAGCATCAGCAACAAGCACAAACAAACAAATCTTCATTGCCTTCCAAAGAGACACTGATGGAAGCCAAGCCTTAGTTAAGATCTGTGAAGACAGCTCACTGACTTTGCCAACTAGACATGGACTCAACATATGTAGTGGTACGGGACGAAACACAATAACCTCTGGTTCTATGAAAAATCACATCATGATGGTGAAATCACCTCCACCATATTCTATAGGACTTCCAAGCACTCAGAATAATATATTTGGAAATACATACATACTTCTCCCTGCTGCTTGCTTAGAACAGAAAAATAACCCATTGGATAAAGCACCAGTGGTTCCAGATTAGAGCACAGAATTTGGGCCTGAAGTTATACTCTCAACATGTGTTACTAGCACATCTATGACCACTAAGATTTTAGATGTACTTACCACTTGAGACATATCTCAGATTGGCCACATAAAAATTGAGGTATTTGGAGCTTGTGGTTTTCACTTCACCATCCTTATTTTCCTATATCCGAAGAGCTCTGATAGTTTTGTGAGGAGAACCTTTTGCACCAAAGGAATGGCTACCTTTGTACTCTTTAAAAATACTTCTAAAATGTATGTTGAGACTTGAGGGCAAATTCACTCATCTAAATCTGTGCATTTCACTTGATCTCAGACACTGTTGGTAGTCAATGGAATATTACAGGGACTTCTTGTAACTCACACCTCAGTCAGCTTATTCAGCTTCTGTGGATGCCTCTCTGTGTGCGTTAGCTCCAGACAGCACTTAAGGGGAACACGTTCCTAAAATACAGGCCTCAGGTAAACTTAGGTGGGAAGAACAGAGCAATTTGTAGCCTGTAAACTGACTTGGAAATTTCATCTGTCTTTCAACAGACAATGTAAGGCTGCTAGACTTTTCAAACCAGGACACGGCTGCAGTGACACAACTGTTGGGATTAAGGGCCTTTCTGGAGGAGCCACCTCCAGGCATCCTGAGTTGAGGTTTTGCTAGAGGCTAAATGTCAGGCTTGCCTCCAGTTTCAGTTCTGGCACTCCCTTGTCCTTCTCAGTGCTGCTAATGAAGGAGAAAAACACCTCGAGAATTCACTCCTGCACCTCAGTCAGGTATTCCCTTCAATGTGAGGTGGGGTGATGAAATTTAAACCCGGCACGAGGGAAAGAGGCCCTGTCTAAGCATATATCTACTTACCCAGATATTGCTAAAGCCACTCAGGCTTCCAGGAAAAGATTTATTTCTTTGAAGGTGGACTATGCTGATCTTAAATTGGACATGTCTATATTACTTCCTGCAAAACTGCGTATCCTTTCTGAGGGGCATAAATTTCATTTTTATGACTACAACGATGCAAAGCAATTTTAAATGCCCGGAGGAGAGAAGTAGAAAAGACGAATGAAAAGGAATTGAATGATTCATTAGAGTCTGAAGAAGATTTGATGAGGAATTCTATAATTCTGGACTTTTAATTTAATTGTGTCTCTCTTTATTACTTTTTTCCCCTTCTTTACCTTCATAGAGCTTCATAAAAATATAATTTTTAAGAGCTCCTTATCTTGCAGCACATAGTAAGAAATATAACGCTGTTTATTCTGTTTGGACAGTACATTTGGGTTTTGTGGTTGGTAATTCAATCTTCTGAGGTACAAACTATACCTGTATACCTGGAATGTCCCGATTCCTGTTTCAGTAAAATTACAGCTTTGACATAAATTTCGTACCATTTTTGAACTTCATAGCATTTTCTATAGGTAGGAGATGAGTGCTATGATCTCTCTTCTTACTTGCTCAGGTATTGGCTAAAATCTCTCCTCACTCACATCGCTCCAAGGCACAGGAGTGCTACTGAAATCAATGAAGATGTTTTGGATTTTCACTGATTTGTGGGTGCGATCTTGCCAGTGTCTTTATCTAAATATTCTTGAGAACATTATTATAGTTTGGATCAAACTATGAGCTTCATCTTATAATAATTATACTTTGGAGGTCAGAGATTGTTCTTGATGCTATAACTACACACCAAGCTCTCAGTTGTCACAAAGAAAACTCTAACAATTTATACTAGATGATGTTCTGGCCTCCTAATTACAAATGCAATTTAATTCCTCTTTGTTTCAATAGGCTTTGGTTCAGTCTTATGGCACTCCTCTATCCTACCTTTTCTGAAACCTGTTCCCTTTACTCTTGCTTCAAAAGCTTTGGTTTTTTTATGCATTCACCACTATTCTAGGACAAGGATCACCTGCAAACCAGCTACACAAAGTAGCCAAATGCTAAAAGAGACTTTCTTAACATCAGACAACATAAAAGAAAAGAAATTAAGTAACTTAATTTCATGTTTACAAATTGCAAAGAGTGGAGCAGAAGTATAAATTATTCACTCAGGCAGATTTATATGCATAAATTATCCCAAAGTACTCTGCCAGATCTGCTGTCACCTCTGAGAACCAAGCTGGGAAAGACCTTTCTTTCCTGAAAGAAATGTAGAACAAGAAAAATGTATCTATGTGCATTTCCCCTTGGAAGTCACTTGGAGGTGACTTTAGCTACTCCATGCTGAGTTTCTAGAACAGGTAACAATAATCTTGAAGGACAGTGGCATGAAGAGTGTGGTCAGCAGGTTGAGGGAGATTCTGCTCCTCGTCGACTCTGCCCTGGTGAGGCTTCATCTGGAGTCCTGTGTTCAGTTCTGGGCTCCCCAGCTCAAGAGGGACAGGGAACTGCTGGAGAGAGTCCACCAAAATGATCAGGGGACTAGAATATCTTCCTTAGGAGGAAAGGCTGTGGGAACTGGGGCTGTTTAGTCTGGAGGAGACTACAGGGGGCATCTCATTGATATTTACAAATATCTAAATGGTGGATGTCAGAAGGATGAGGCATCATTTTTTTTTTTTTTTCTGTTGTACCCAGTGACAGGACAAGGGGTAATGGAAAGAAGCTGGAGAAACTATTTTGCTGTTGAAGTGAGGGAGCCCTGGCACAGGCTGCCCAGAGAGGGTGTGGAGGCTCCTTCTCTGAAGGTTTCCAAACCTGTCTGGATGCGTTCCTGTGTGACCTGATCTAGTTGGACTTGCTTTAGCATGGAGATTGGACTAGATGATCTTTAGAAGTCCCTTCCAACCCCTGCCATTCTGTGATGCTTTAACTTTTCTCAAGTCTGTACATTTTCCCTGCATTTTCCAAGCAGCTTTTCAATCTCGTACAGAATATTTCCCTGAGCAACTTTATTATTAAAAATCTTTGGATTTTTTCACAAGTCCTATCACCTGTATTTTCTGAGAACCCATGCCTTTTGTCTTTTCCTTTCAGTGAACAATTTTACACATTCTTTTATTTTCCATTTTACAAGTAGTACGACCAACATTTGATTTCAAAGAATCATCTTCTTTGATGGCTGCACTGTACTTCCACTACACCAAAATGAAAAGTTTATGAAAATGAATAGTGCAGAACAACACACTGCCCAGCTAAAGTTCCTGTAAATCCATTGTTAATTTCAAATCAGCTAGGGGAAAACAAGAAACAAATAGTTATGACACTTCAACAGTAACCCGTTATTTCTGAAACAGTCCAACAACAATGGGCTTGCTTTTTGTTGGCTATTTTAGTGTCAAACATTGAAATGTACTTCTCCCTTCCCCCCATTACTACTTAACTCTACTTGGGTAATTCAGAAAACCACTGACTTGGCAATTGCATCTCAGGTCCTATAAGTATATTTTCTCAGAATGACTCAATAGACTGCTTCTCTCCTTACTATTAAGTACTTATTCAAGTGTTTGCATGATTAAGAGAGAGTACATCTATATCTAAAGAGGTGTACCTCTGTAGGTAAACAAAGAGGAACAGCTATAGGTATAGCTATAGATATTGTTAAATCAATCCAATATTTGTGTGAAAGGAACTTAGGATGTAGCTCTGAGACTCATTTTAACTAGTGATTAATGTCACAAACTTAGAAATATGTATGTAGTTGTTTTTTATTTTACAACAGCTGAACTATTGCTGTCATATGCTTCCCAACCACCAATACATCTGAGAGAAACCTCGACTGATGAAAAGAATAGCACCAGATTCCTGAAAGTCAGCTTCCACTCAGTCGACCAAGATGTAATTTAATAATTAGACTACTCAAAGTTTACTTAAATTATTGAAGATTTCCTCTCCAGTGTCAATCATCATTATTCTGTAACATTATGAGAAGTTCAGCTCTCACGAAACAGGAGCACACAAAGTGAAACATCACATCTAAACAATGGCACAAAAAAAGAAATGCCACAAAATCCAAAGGCAAAATACATGGTTATCCAAATAGCATCATAGGAAGTAGCCATCTGAATCCTAGGATTTCAGCTGGATGCAGAGAGGATCCAAATCTCATTTCATGTTTGCTAACACATTCGTACTGTCATTGTTTTCACCTGAACTGTCCTTATCCATGGCCATAGCATACAAGACATTCACTTGGTCATACATCTTAAGGATATAAAACCAACAACAGCGACCCCACACATCTCCTCTGCTTCTGCCTCTACCAATCTCTCAGCCACCAAACATGAATCCTGAATGCGCCTCCAAGTGCTTCTCAAATAATGGTATCATTCTATACACTGGATTTAGGCTGGACGTTTGTGTGGAAGAAGATACAAAACTCATCCCACATCTGCAGAATTAATCTAACTCCTTTTAACTTTCTGCTTGGAAAAATCAGGCAAGGTTTTTTTAAAATGCCCATCTCCTTTCAAAAACCTGTATATTTGTGTTTAAAAGTCAGCCTTCCAAAATGCTTAAGGCCATGGCTTTCATTGTGGAAATACTTTTACCCTTTTTAAAATTGTCTATGAATTGAGATGCCTAAAGATTTATTTAAAAGCTAAACATGAGTCACATTTGAGAATTGCTTCTCTATAATCATCTTACAGTTCTCAGCTAAAACTGGCAGGTTGTATTATTCTTTCAGTAAAACTTTTAAGGCTTTTCTCATCTAACCAGATATTTGCAGTGGGAACTACAGTGTGTATATATATATATATATATAAAATCTATATCTATCTGAGGGCATTTGCAAACCTGCCTCTGACTCCTAGGACTACTGAAAATCCCTTGTCCTAGACTTATATTTCTTGTCATCCCAGTCTCATTAACAGGCATCTGTAGTGAAGCTCATGTATGTAAGTGTCATTATGCTCCTTCTGGAAAAAAAAAGCTCAGAGAAAACTATTGACAGTAATATTGTAATTCCTTTGGTTAAAAACCAAAACAGAACAAAAGCATCTCTTGCCCTCATCTTCTGAGATGTGCTTGAAATAAAACAATTGTAATTTCACAGCTCTACCTATTAAGGCAGCACTCACACAGTCACTATATTCAGATCACTACGCTGTTGTAACCGTAAGAGATTGGCAGAGTTGGGTGAGGAGGAAGAAAACAAATCTGAAATAGTCCCTCTGACCAGAGAGGTTAGAGTTTTTTTTGCCTTGGCAGAGCATTTTCAAATGAAAACATATGAATCTCTTTTAAAGCACTGAACACCAATCTGCCTATACTACAGACTGACTCTTACTATTTAAGCATTAAACATTTATCTGGATTCTGCATAAATAGAAACAGAAGCGGTGTTTCTAACATCTGTCATTGCTGGAATAATCATGTTGCTGAGCAATGATTATGTTTGGATCCTTTTACAAAATGAAACCAGCATTCATTCGCAATTATTCATTGCAGTCGGGCCCGCTCTCCTCCTGTGATTGTTATTTAAGATGAAACAGCTCTCTTGTTTTCACTGACTAAAACTGGCTTATCAGTGAGCTTTTTTCTTACAGATAAATTTTCCTCTGGGTCAATTCAACTTAATTTTAAGAGGTTGTATCACATTATATTGTAAATTAATTACATTAACTGCCCGTAGTTTAATGCACTTTAACAAATAGTTAATGCACTGCTGCAGTTCTTAGTGAGAAATTACTTCTCGTACTGTTATTTCAGACTCATGCTGGTTAGGATTACTCCTCTGTCTCATTCCATTGACATGATCCCATAACAGGATGAACGTATATTACACTAAACATTTAAACAATAAAAGAGGAGAGAGAGAGAGAGAGTGTGACTCTGGGAATATTAATGAGAAGGGGAACTTCAACAGGGCAGCAATGAGATGAAAGCAACGTTGCTATTAAGGAATGTTTTCACTCCTGCCTGTCTATCACAAGGCCGAATCTTTAGATAAGGGTTTTTCAGCATGATACAAGATGTTATCAAACACTGTTGTACAATATTTAGTCTCAAGGGCTGACTTAAAAGAAATGGCATCAACTATAAAACAAAACAACACGCCACCACCAAAGAAAAGTGGAAGGCAAGTACAGCAAAGGGTTCAAGTTTGATGCACAGTTATTATCACAGCTTTGCTTTTCCATAGAGCTGATTTTTATCTGGACTGGATATCAGCGATAAGTATACTTTATGTCTGTACGTGTATGTGTGTGTGCGTGTGTGCATTTCCTCTCTAAAAGGGGAATGTGAAAGTTGGGGGGGGGGGGGGGAGGGGAGAGAGAGTCTAAAATTGAATGCAGGCTGCCAAGATGGAAATGATATTTGTTTTCTATCACACCAGAGATGCACCATTCCAGCTTTTGTCCTTCAAAGCTGTGAGAGACCACGCTTTAATGCCTGCAGGTTGACCATGCATTGTTATTATACAGTCTTCATGTTCACATCATGTGTCATCTGACCAAAGGAGAGTCTACAAAGTGAAAGCCTCATGCAAAATTTATGCTTATATGGCTGTTTCAGTCAGTGGAAAAATCAATACTGCAGGCTTGATGCACAGAAATGACTGAGTGCTCTCTGACTGACACTAAAAGCACTGGGAGATTGAGGGGCTGCATTTGCCGTTCAAGGAATTGAGTGTATTAGAGCTCTTATAATAGTCTGCTCACCTTATATTAGCCTTTCCTTGGGATTATTTTTTGATAACAATTATGATTGTGGGGTTTAAGGCAATTACACTATTACAAAGAAAAAGCTGCTTTTTATGTCCTGTAAAGCTGTCATATATTTCACACCACAACTGCCTTCCAATTATTTTGCTACAATGCACTTTGGAAGCAAAATGTCCTAACTGATATATATTAGTCCTTTATGTTTTATAAATAAAAATCAAAGCTGCAATGTAATCCTTCAAAAGAAGCTTCTCAGTTTCCCAGATGTTATTTTAAAAAGACTAAAATGCAGTGCATGTTGTAAGTCTTAAAAAAGACATGCACAGCATCTGTTTTTATATGGGAGGACAACACAAGCCAGGGATGTTGCACAGATTGCACAGGCTGCTGTAGCTCAAAATGCTAATATTGCCCATTAAACATGGGCAGATGTGGTCCACAAAGATGGATTTTATTAAAAAGAAAAGAAAAAGAGGGAGAGAGAAGAATAAAACACCAACTAAACAAAGCCTAACTTCTCAAAGGTATTTTAGAAAACAGGTTTCAAGATGTAGTTTAATGACAGGGTGAACATTCTGCAAGAATTTTTAAAGAGTCATTGAATACTTCTTTGTTAGACGTAGAGGAAGGCATCAGAAAATGGACAAAGGAAATTAGTGTTTGAAATAAGAAACAAACTCTGGTAATCTGCTTTAAGAAAATTACATATATTCCCTCCATCAAAAAATACCTCTGGTCAGAACAGGAATGCATTTACACTCCATTTTTATCACAATAAACACACAGTAATATTTTATTAGATGGTGTTACAAGCTTTTCATCAATGTCTTCTGCATCTGTTGTAACTCACAGGTAATGAGTAAAACGATTAATACACATTAGAAGAAAGGATTAAGAAATGCATTACTAGTTGATTTAGAAACCCATGAATTCTATAGCAACCCTTATTATATTATCACAAAATATACTTCACTCCCATATTCAGCTTTTTGACATCTGTGCATCTATTTAGCTGTGGCTTGCACTTTTAAAACACTCAGTAATGAGGATTAATTAGAATAGGTCAGTCAGGCTTTATTTCAAATTCAAACCATCAGATGTGAGGTAGGTACAAAATATGGCCCTTCCCAGCTATAAACCAAATAAAATTGGAAGAAAAAAAAGCCCATGCAAATTACCTCACAAAACAGTGGTGTTTCTATGGTACAGAAACATAATGAACATATCTGAATTCTTACAAATTAACAATTGCTGCCTCTGGAGGTGCTGCAGCAGAGTCACAGTCACCTGCAAGCAGAAGAGTACAGTTATTTCCCCCCAAAATATGACAAGGGAGTTGTTTCTAACAGACAAATAGTGCCAGCTGGAACATGCATCCACATAGCTCAGCTACACACTGTTTTAATCCTAAACCAAAAAGTTCTGCAAATACAGCTTGTGAATTTAGACTAAATTTACCCTCAAGTTTCTGTATTTTTGGGTGTGTAGGGGGGTGTATGATCCTTTTGAGCTTGGAACCAGCTATAAGCAAGCAGCTGCCACCCACAGAAGCTGGATTGGCACAGCTACAAACTTGCTGAAGCCCCATTCAGCTGCCACTTCTAAGGGATGAGAGCATCTGCTTGCAATGACTTAATTAAAAGTACTGGAGTGCTCAACCTTTCTCAGATCAAGGTCCTCCACTCTGTTTTGTTCTTATGCTAATTCTTCTAATTAGTAGAAAGTTTGTTTGTGGAATAACTTCACTTGTTCAAGCCCTCTTGGGGCAAAGAAGGGACAATCACAGGGCTGATCATGTAACTGCAGGAAATCTACTTGTGCAGTGGGAAGGAGATTCAGTGAATTCTTTTTAGAGAGAGGCTGAATTTTCATCTGATTGTGAGAAGCAAGAAGAGGGAAGGGACTTGCTGACTCAGGGTAGATAGCTGATTGATACCTGATAGGAGTCAGTCAATGCAGAGTCACATTGTAGCTCTATGGGAGATGTCTGTCAAGCCTTGACTACAGTGTCTCTAAACAAAAGCTGAAACTGATTTTTTCCTTCTAATTGAAAAAAAAAAAAACCTCAACAACAGGGAACATCGACATGACAATATGCCTTAGACTATGGGTGGTGTCACATAAATCCCTAGCTGGCCTGTTTTTTCCACCACCACAGGGAGAGGTTACACTCACATCTGTCAGGACAGAGTATGTGAGGCAATGTGCTTTTCTATCTATGGAAGTCGTAGCCAACAGTACAGAAAAAGGCCTCAAAGAGGTTAGGAGTCTCTCCTGGTAAACTAGGTTTCTCTGTTTTAAAACTCTTTTCTCAGTTTATTCTTTCCTGTGTGGTGACACATTACTGCATTGGACTATTCAAATCACAGAATCAGAGAATTGTAAGAGTCGGAAAAAGGAAAGGAATGGAAAAAGGAAATGAAAGGGAAAGGGAAGGAAAATCACTGTTTCCATGATAAAATACACTATTTCCATGATATCTCTTTTCTTTTAGCCTAAATGATTTGTGAATGAGTAAACTTCATGAGAATTAAAACAGCTCAACAGCTACAGACAGTTTCCAGTGCTGAGAGAAGGCAGATGAGGACTGAAGTCTGATTTCACAGTAATGGATAACTGTTGCTGTAAGAAATCCACAGCATCCTATTTAAAAGCTGGTGTATTTATCTTTGTTAGCTTTCATGCTTCATCAGGCCTGCCAAATTAAATAAAAAAGTCTGTGTGCCAGAACGTCCTTCTAAGTTGAAGGTGTCCCACCATCAGACAAATGCTGAGCTGAAGACTAATGGCTCTGTTCTCAACCCTTTCATACAGAAACTGCTCCTCTGGCTGCAGTAAATTTCTCACCAACTTACAAGATTTAGCTCAAGGAAGATGACAAAGCCAAACTGGCAAGAAGTCTCCTGAAGGGAGTCCAGATTTCTAAGCCCAAGGTAACTGAGAAGACGACACAGCTAGTTGTTTCTGCAGTGTTCTTATTTCCTCCTTTGTCCCATATGAAAAAAACATTCACTATGCCTATGAAAGAAACAGCTACGATGCTCTCTGCTCAAAGTTCTCTCTCACCTAGACTTTCTCTGCCCAAAACAAATTAACAAAAATGCCACACTAAAGCCTTATTAAAAGCAACATTTTATCATTCAGCAATTGAAAAGTAACAGCAATTCAGGTGAAGGTTACTTGCTGACCACTAACATATTCTATATGATGATACAGGATAAAGGTTGTGCTTCATGCAGTGAGAAAGCCTCTTCTCACCCATACAGATGGAGGAACTGTACTGAAGTACCCACAAACCTGTTCCTTTGTCCCCACATTTATAAAATTTAACTAGCAAATTTCAATCAGGTAGATGATGAACTGAGAACTTTGCTTAGTACACAGTAGCTTGCTTTTCTTCCACTGTGCGCTGCTCTAATGTAGAGTATCTGATCATAGCTGGAACTGGGAGCTGCTCAAGACATGAATAATTGGGCTAATGTGCCTTTGTGACGTTTCTAGAGTGTTAAGTCTTTGATCAGTGTCTCTAAGTGCTACTGGAGTACAAATAAACTCTATCAGCTCTACTCAAACAGTTAGATGTTACCTAATGTAAAAAATACTCTAAAAATACACACACATATACACAAGCCTTTAAACTGTGCAAGGGCAAAACTATATCAGGAAGAAAGGATGGAAGGCAAACAGGAAGTTGCAAACATGGTATAGTTGGGCTTGTTAAATGCAGGCATATACAGACAGTGAAATTTAAAGGCAGCTGAGGTTAATCTGCATACCTGCCACTGTGAATAATCCTTGCTAAAATGTCTCTAGAATGGATATAAGTAGGTGTCCTGAAAAGTATTGCAAGGCTAGCACATCTATACACACTTGATGGCTAATTCAGAAGAAGATGCTCAGTACTTTTTACAGAGGTATTTTTAGGCTTCATCAATAGATTAACCGAAAGAAGAAAGTAAATGTGAGCAAAACTATAGAGAATGAACAGAACCTTAATAACACAGAGCACACACATTGGCAATAGATTTGTAGCAGTGCAAGGCTTCCCAAGAGATGAGACTGAAAAGTTTAGTTTCTAGCAGTTGACCTTGCAAAGGACATGAAGTTTCCTAATAAATTCTATTTATTAGGAAAGGGAGAGGGATAAAGATAAAAATAAGTAAGAGAATGCAGAAAAGTTTTGTTAATGTTAGAGAGCAACTATTAGAATGATTTGAAAAGTTAGAATGGCAAGTTATGCAGAAGGCTTGGATATGCAATGAAAGACATAAGGAAGTTAAAGACAGGTTAAATGACAGAGTAATGGAGGGGGTGTTGTCAGAAGTGACAGACAGTGGTGAAAGTTGAGGCATTTCTGGTAAAACAAGGTGTCAGAGAGACAAACCAAAACAGGTTTACGGAAGTCAGGTACAGACGGATACACCCATAAGTGCTCACTGTCAAGACTAAGTGAACATATACTGAGGGATGACAAATAGCACAGTTTTCAACTATCTATATATATATTTATAAAACCCTATAGTTTAATAATTAAGAGTATTCTTTGTTGTCTATGTAAGAGCAATAGTTTAACTACCTCAAAGCAGCATAACTTTTCTGTTGACTGTTTTCCTTCATCAGTGTGGCATATATATCTTTTAAAACATTGTTTGAAGGAAATACAATGAGAAACGGTTCAGCAGGTTATATCACTACTAGTACAAATATATTTTGTAGTGTTACAAATGGGGATGTGACCAGTCAGATGTGAAAGGCAGCTCTTCTTTCTCTGTTACTTACCATCTTTCTGTGCTATAATTATGGATTTAGTGAGTGAATGTAACCACCTTATTACCCTGCATGAGCTTAACCATTGGTTTACTTTGTCTTGTTTTCCTGCTTAAGAACTTGATGAAAAAAATGTATTCTCTTTCAAACTAAGGAAATACACATTGGAGTAACAAAGATCTGAAACTGCCAAACTTAATTATTCTGAGTAGTACCACATGGAAATCAGTGGGATGATAATACTATAAAGTCCAACTCAATATAGTAAAGTCAATGTATTCTAATAAAAGAATACTCATTAGATGGCATTAAAAGCCTCTCCCACCTCATTAATACCTGTGAAATTAGTATGTACATTATAATATATTCTGTTACAAGAATAACCAAAAAAGAATGGGGAAAACATACTGTTATAAAAACAATAATCTTGCAGTTTGGAGCACAACCAAGATGATCAGGGGACTGGAGCATCTTCCTTATGAGGAAAGGCTGTGGGAACTAGGGCTGTTTAGTCTGGAAGAGATTGAGAGGGAATCTTATTAACATTGACAAGTATCTAAATGGTGAGTGTCAGGAGGTAGGGGCAGCACTTTTTTTTGATTGTAGATACAATCCTGTAGCAACAGGACAACAGGCTGCCCAGGGAAGGTGTGGAGGCTCCTTCCTTGAATGTCTTCAAGACCCACCTGGACATGTTCCTATGTGACCTGATCTAGATGGACCTATTTCTACAGGGGAGTTGAACTAGATGATCTCTAAAAGTCCCTTCCAAACCTACCATTTTATGATTCTATGATGATTACACCCCTTAGGTCATCACCTTCTGAACGATGCATCCATGTTTCTGAATTCATAGCTGGATGTTCACCAAAGTAACAGGATTTTTTATGTCAAATACATAACTCTAATACACATAATTACAGGGGTTTATGTTTGTTGATGTAATGGACTGAGCAAGAACAAGTTGAAACAAGGTTACATGGTTAGCTGGCTATACAATAAAATGTGCAGATAATTAGTTGATTTGATTTTAAAGAAGTCAACAGATGTGGAAAGTCATTATCCACTTCACTTCCACTACACTTGTAGTTGGAAAGGGACAGTGACAGCAGAGATAAGCTGCTGTGATACTTCTGAAAAGCCATTTGCTTCTGCAAATCAATATATTTCCACATCTATATTTCAACTGGAGCATCTTCCTTATGAGGAAAGGCTGCAGGAACTGGGGCTATTTAGTCTGGAGGAGACTGCAGGGGGCATCTCATTAATATTTACAAATATCTAAATGGTGGATGTCAGAAGGATGAGGCATCACTTTTTTCTGTTGTACCCAGTGACAGGACAAGGAGTAATGGAAAGAAGCTGGCACACAAAAAGTTCAATTTAAACATAAGAGAAACTATTTTGCTGTTGAGTTGAGGAAGCCCTTGCCCAGGCTGCCCAGGGAGGGTGTGGAGGCTCCTTCTCTGGAAGTGTTCATAACCTGCCTGCACACGTTCCTGTGTGACCTGATCTAGGTGGACTTGCTTTAGCAGGAAGTTGGACTAGATGATCTCTAAAAGTCCCTTCCAACCCCTACCATTCTATGATTCTATGATCTACCTTCTTTGGCTAATTGATAATTAAACATATAATCGATAGCCTGAAGTTATTTACTAATTTCCCCATGTACCTCTACAACATGTCTCCTATCATTTGCACTCAACTAAACCTTTTTTGATTCAGTGCTCCACCCTTAAGCATGTCACATCTCACATTTCTAATTGCTTCATTGGCATGCTTTGCAGAAGATCCTTCTAATCCCTCATTCCAGCTTTCTGTAACAGTTTCTTCAGATTCTGTTCCTGGTCCTCTTAATACTTTATCCAAGTGATCTCAAAGACACAAATTCAATTCCATCTATACGCTGACAGCAAACAAATCTGCCTGTCAACTCCTATATCTTACAGTTTCATTACTCTTAGTCGATTTGAAGGTCCACCTTGTCTACTTGCACAACCAAAACTCTTATCCAAACTCTTATGATAGCACCCTTGTTTTACTCACATGAAAATAACTTCTTCTCCTTTTACCTACTTATAGTGCTGCTGGTTCTCTAAGGCTACTATTTGAGATGCCTTCTTGCATCATTTAGTTAGCTTATTCTTTTTTATCACATTAAATACAAACTGTTTGTTTTCATTCTCAAGCATCTTCCTCTAATCCTCCTGTCACTAGATACAGTAGAAAAAAGGGATGCCCCAACCTCCTGACATCCACAAAAAACACTGCCATCAAGTGTATTGAAACATTCGAAGTTATGACTCTTGTCTTTTTTTCCCTCCGTACCCTCAGCATCCCAGGAAAGCACAAAGGGGGCATAACTGTCTGTAACTGAGGGTCGTTCTTCCCCTAAATACTGCTAGGACAGTATCCTATTGCTCCTTTTTTGCCAAAGAATAGAAGAGANAATGTTCCAACTTCATCCCATTACCCCTTGTCCTGTTGCTAGGTACTATAGAAAAAAGCGATGCCCCAACCTCCTTACACCTACCTTTTAGATATTTATAAATGTTAATAAGATCTCCCCTCAGTCTCCTCCAGACTAAACAGCCCCAGTTCCCGCAGCCTTTCCTCATATAAAAGATGCTCCAGTCTCCTGATCATCTTGGTGGCCCTGTGCTGAACTCTCTCCAGAAGTTCCCTTTCCCTCTTGAGCTGAGGAGCCCAAAGAGATCTGTAGTAAGAGCATTAACAGCCCGTTCTGTCCTTCTAGTTATTCCAAACTCTTCTCTGAACTTGAAGTAGTGCAAATCTAGGCCATCAACAAAAAACATCTGTCTCCAGAAACATAAATCAAGGCAACAAAACCAAGGTGTTGCTGAAGAATACATAAGAGGGAATGAAAGGTCTAAGTCTTCTTTAATGAAGATTTCTTTTTTCCAAAACAAACAACTCTTGATCCTGGAGTCTCCATTCTTTCCAGAGATGCTTTCTGTACGTGCTTTTAGATTTTTAGACTTTAGAGTGTAGATGGGAAGAAAATAGTGCATCGAAAGGGAGGGAATCACTGCACAGGAAAAGGTTTAGAGGCAGATCTTAGGTTCTATTCCTCCCTGACTTCTCAGCATCTTAATTCCTTCACCAATGAGATTAATAGAGATATTGTGAAATTTTAATTAATGGTTTTAGAGCACATCTAGATGGAAAGGTGATACAAAACAAGGACATGTAAACCATTATTTCTACATAATAAAGCAATAGTTGCCTGCTTTTTTTCATTTGCCTTTTAAAAAAAATGTAGCTATTCACAGAATTTCTTCCAAAGCTATCTTTAAATCTACAAAGCCACCACAATAAAATCAACTGTTCTACTAACCAGCCTTGTATATCTTTCAGGAGAACAAATGAGAACATCATTGACTAAAGTATCTTGACAATCTTTACTCGGTAACACACAGGAGACTTTTTTCCTGTCTTCTATGTTCAAATGCACTGTGTTTTATCAGCAGCTTGAAAATAGCAAAGTGAATGAGCATCTTTTGCCACTTCAACAGCATATGAAAGAAGCTGGTAAGGCAAGGAAGGTGAGGTATGTTCAATGGATGTGCTAGTTTTGGCTGAGATAGAGTTACTTTTCTTCTTTAGTAGCTGTTAAGGGGCTGTGTTTTGGATTCTTGCTGGAAAGTGTGTTGATAACACAGGGATGGTGTAGTTATTGCTGAACAGTACTTGCACACAGTCAAAGTCTTCTCTGCCTCACACCTCAACTCACCAGTGAGGCTGGGGGTGCATAAGAAGTTCAGAGGGGACACTAGGGGACAGCTCGCCCCAACTGACTGAAAGGATGTCTCAGACCATGTGACATCATGCCAAGCATATAAAGCTGGGGGAAGAAAGACGAGGGAGATGTTAAGAGTAACGGTGTCTGTCTTCCCCAGTAACGGTTACATACGCTGGAGTCCTTCTTTCCTGGAGATGGCTGAGCACCTGCCTGCCCATGGGAAGTGGTGAATGAATTACTTGTTTTGCTTTGCTTGGATGAGCAGCTTTTGCTCTACTTATTAAACTGTCTTTATCTCAACTCACAAGTTTTCTCACTTTTATTCTTCTAATTCTCTCTTCCATCCCACCATGAGGAAGTGAGAGAGAGGTTGCATGGTGCCTAGTTGTCAGCTAGGGTTAAACCACTACAATGTGAGAAGAAATTATTTCCATTCTAAGTGGATACCTCACCGTGCTGAGCTCCTATCTGTTTCATAGAGAAAAGTCATGGATTTTTTTGATTGTGAAACTATCTCTTCTTGTGCAAAATTCTTGCATAAAATAGATTTCACCTCCAAATCCCATAATTTAAACACTAGAGAACTACATCAAATATAGCATGACCTATTTATCCAGTGTTTTTTTTCATCCACGAGCTGAAGGAAAATGTTGTCATAAAACCTCAACTAACACAGTAGATATAATCTCCTGCTTATAGAGGTGAGCATAAACACCACAAATCTAAAAGAAGCCCTTGATTTCAGCACTCTGTTGAAGCTCAAAAAATCAACCATCTCTATACCACAGACTTCTTAATGTCTGCACCTGCAGTCTCCTGACAACTGTAAACAAATCTACGTTTAAAATTCTAGAGGAGAATTTTTCAGTCCTGAACCTGACTTGAGTTTCAACCTCTTTATCACTGAGTTTTAAATTGACAAAAATACTGTTATTTTTTTTAAATAAACTTTGCCAACTTGTTTCTTTGGAGCTGATAGGTCATACTGAAATTGAGATATCATTGTTCCTATGAAAATACATAGAAGAATGAGGGTACAATCTCTTTGATGGTATGATCTCTATTTTTAGACTACATAGGCCATTTTGTAGAGCCTCAGTTTTACTTCTTTCAGTTCTTTCCCTTGGTGGACAAGGATGAGGTTGGAGACCTATTGAAGCAAGCTGAACCCACAAATCTATGGGACCTGATGAGATGCATCCACAAGTGCTGAGGGAGCTGCTGATGTCATTGCTAAGCTCTATCATTTTCACATGACAGTGGAAGACTGACAAGGTGCCTGAGGACTGGCAGAAGGCCAGCGTTACTCCAATCTTCAAAAAAAGGCAAGAAGGAGGTCTCAAGAAATTACAGGCCAGTCAGCCTCACCTCCATCCCTGGAAAGGTGATAGAACAACTCATCATGGATGCCATCTCAATACACATGAAAGAGAAGATGGGTATCAGGGGGAGTCAACACGGATTCACCAAGGAGAAATCTTGCTTGACCAAACTGACAGCCTTCTATGAGAGTATAACTGGCTGGCTAGATGTGGGGAGAGCAGTCGATGTCATCTACCTTGACTTCAGCAAGGCTTTTGACACTGTCTCCCATAACATTCTCATCAGAAAGCCCAGACAGTGTAGATTGGATGAGAGGATAGTGAGGTGGACTGAGAACGGGCTAAATGACAGAGCCCAGAGGGTGGTGATCAGAGTTGGGGGCCTGTAGCCAGTGGAGTTCCTCAGGGATCGGTTCTGGGACTGGTCTTGTTCAATATCGTCAGCAATGATCTGGACGTGGAGACAGAGTGTACCCTCAGCAAGTTCCCTGATGGCATCAAACTGGGAGGACTGGCTGATTCCCCAGAGGCTGCTTTAGGTCTCTTCCAACAACTACCTTTCTGTGATTCTAGATTCTTTCCTTTCTTATCTATTGTTTACAATGTGTGGTGATTATACAAGGGTTACTTGGCTTCAGATCTTTCCATTCTCTTCATCTAGAGAAATTTTGACTGTGACTTCGGCAACAGTTTCCATACTCAGATCACTTAGATATCAAGATTTTGTATTTTATAGGTTTCCAGTGGAAAAACTCTCAGCTGAAGGAAACCTGCTTTGAAGATTGTATTCGATCACCTTAACCTAGCACCTTTTCTAAAGCCAATGTTTTCAACAAATACAAACAAATCAACCTGTAGGCAGGTTCCTTCTCCCTCTCTGATGAGATGTCTGACATCTTTGCTAGGTTTGTTTTTTCACTCCTCATGTCTCCCACTCTCCTCTATTCTCCCCAGACACGTCTGCATCAGCTCTGATAACCTAGTCTAATTACAGATCAGGTAATTAAACTTCGTCTAACAAATCCTTCTTTAATTGTAGTTCAAAGCTATAATGCAATGTCACTGTGGGCCATTAAATGCTTCCAGTCCTCCCTAGAAATGGATGAGAGGTAGTTGAAGTGACTCTTTTATGTACAGTTTTGAAAGGATACAGGATGAAAGGTGTTATATAAATGTAAGATATAATGTGTCATAGTCCAATATCTTAGTGAAAGGTTGTAATTAGTGTAAGTACTGCTTAACATAAATCAGAGTTTTGCATTCAACATTTCAGATGCAACATCTTGACAAGATGCAGGTTATTTTGTGCTGAACATGAAAAGCAGCTTGTAGTAAAATATTGTAATGATGGGCTGAATAAGCTTTGAAATCAATAGATGACAAGTTACTGAAATTAGGGAGGCCTGACCCGCTCTGTTATGAAGATCTATGAAGTACATCAAATAGATTTGGTTTTATTTGACCTTAAATTTCTAGTAATTGTTTTCCTTCTGAGAATTTCTAAATTCCTTGAATGTGAAATGATTTTGTTGGCATTACTGTTCTTGTTGCTTTTTGAATCTAATTTTGTTTTATGAAAGATATGGTGAATGTTTAAACCTGAGAAAAACGACAGGAGAGCAGAATGTTCTTAGCACTGCTGGATATTTCAAGCCTGTGATTTATTTGCAATGTAATTCAATTATTAAAAATAGTATTTTTATATCTTTCTGTGGTGTTATACAGAAAATCACAAAAGCCAGATATTATCTATTAGCGTTTGATAGCATGTGGTTACCCAGGCCATGAAAAAAAGAAAGGGCACTTACAGTATTAGTATAAACTATGATTAATTTTTATTAGGATGATACATTTATACATTATAAACTGACAATTTATTTGTAGATTTTTTTTTTTCCCCTGCAACTTTAGTAGTTTCCCTTGCTGCAGAATGTAGAATTGTATATGAGATATTTGAGTGTCTAAAACGATGTATGATAAATGAAGTAGCATGCTACTTATACGCTTATCATGTTCCCTGACTAGCAACAGGTTCAGCAAAGGGCACAGCCAGTAAATGAAATTTTCCACCAGGACAATATATCATCACAAGAAATGTATGCGTTGGAAACTTACAAGCTTGCTCAAGATGCGGACAAGGTGTGAAATGGTAAAAAATGAAAAGCAGAAACAGCATACAGTAAATTTCAAATTCAGCTGTATTTCCATATTGGCTGAGCCTGGTGCTTTAACTGTTTGAAGTCATGTAGTTTAGAAAATAATAAACACATATACACACATTTATCCAGTTTTAATCCTAGGATAAACTTCCTCCGTTAGATGGCCTATAACTTCTTTTGAGGAAAGAAACAATAAAGCATCTAGTAAGAACCTTTTTTTTTAAAAAAAATATCCCTATCAGAATCAAAATATAAAGCAACATCTTTAAATGCATATTTCCTCCTCAAAGGTTGAAGTTCTGCTTCAGGAAATGTTTATCATAACTTTCAACACTCTGTGGAGAGCACTAATTAAAAATAATAATATTTTTTTAAAAAAAAAGAACAGAAAACAGAAAGAAATGATATCTGTATATTTCCCAGTGGAATTTTGTTTGCTTATAAAAACATTTCATAATAAAAATCTCTGACATATAACCATAGAATCCTAACACACTATAAATACTCCTGTTTCCTTGCAAAAAGGTATACCCAATACCAAAGAGAAATTTCTTCACAGGCTGGTGATAGGTGGATGGATAGGTGCATTGGCAAAAATACATTTAGAGTGTCTGATTTTATGGCTACCAGCTGTCCAACCTCCCTCAATAAAGTGTTGGGAAAGCCAGTCAAATTCTGGAATTCTATCTGAAAGAAGCTTTTGAAACTTCTTGAAATTTAATTGCTACAGTGCAAGAAAAGCAGCATTATGACATTGGCTTGTGTCTGTGTATTATGGTAGTGACTGTACTTAAATGCTTGAACAGTTTTTGCAAACTGACTAGCAAATTCATCTCTTTTCTTCCATCCTTCCTGGATGAAATACAGCTCTGGAGAGATTTGGCTGATTTAGTTTTACTGGGCACAATAATTTTAAAACCAGCAGAACACACTTTGGACCATAATGTCTTTCTATTTTTTTTTTTTAATACTATAAAAGTCTCCGTCTCTCATCTTTTTCCATCTCACTTCCAACTAGCAATCCTTCTCCAACATCCCACCCAAAACAGAAAATACATTTGCAGCCATACTCAAATATTTATTTCATAAATGTTCTATTCCCTGTCAACATATGTTGTGATGAACATCTTGTTTCCATGGGCTAAATCATTGCCAACCTATTCCAAAGATGTTAGTGACAGAGAGTCACAGAGTGGCGTGTGCACAGCTGCAGTATTTCTTTAACGAACCAGAAGTATCCCCTTTTCTGGATGCCAACTTGCCCTGATCACTCTTTAAGTTATATAGCCTTTCCCAATGCTAGTGCTGATGGGATTTAGCAAAGCATTTTGAGTGGAGAGTGAGAAAGACTCTTTGATGCACTATGCCTCCAGAGAGAATCTGCCTCACATTCTCAGCCTGTCTCTCCCAAGTGCTTAATTTTCCAGCCCATCTGTTTAGGCTGTTTGCCCCCCACAACAGAAAAATCTTGACCTGACTGAAATCAAAAGAAAGTTTTCTATTCCATTCAATGGAGCCAGGACTTCATATTTTTCCTTAATTCCAGGCTTTCCTGATTTACGTTCTTTGGCTTTATGTTTAACATTTTTTTGTGCTCCACTATCTATTTGGATTTATTGTTTCTCCACATCAAATCCAGATTTAATTTTAATTTTCTGATATTCTCTAATATTTTATACTTATAATACTAATACAGAGTTAAATGTTTCCTGCATAGAGAGACTGATGTCTTCTGAAGCATGATGAATCAAAGTCTAAAAACCAAGCAAACAAAAAAGCAATGAGAGGTCTTTGGGATTTAAATGGACAGAGTTCAATAAAACCCATGTTCTTCCTAGAACAGGAGGCTAGACCCTGGGCATAGTCCTTTGGAAATTTTAGCTCCGAATTCCCAGTTTGCGCAACAACAGTTACTGAACTAGCTCTCTAAGTGAAATGAATTAATTTTGCAACCCAGAGGAAAATGAGGCCACTCTGCAAGCCTCCAATTTGTGTCCTTTGCTCTCTCATACAAGTCTCATAATCTTCAGTATTTCTGGAACAAAAGACCTAATCTGTTTGGCTGTCATCAGATGCTGAGGGTTTATGCACTGTCTGGTTAACTTTGTCACTGAGCACTGAGTGGTGTCTTTCAGGGGCAGCCTCACTCTCAGCACTGACATAAGGTGATCCCATGGGCTCTGTTACCATTTTCAGAGTGTTAGGATCTCTTGTGCCAGCTCTTTGTACCACTGTCTGAGATCAAACACTCAGACACTCCTCTAGTAGTTCTAAAAGCCAAGCCATCTTATTCATTCACAAAATAGCTTCTTTACTACTATTTCTCTATTCCTTTCTTGCTGTAATCATATCCACCTTTAACACATTTTCAGTGCCATTAGTTTCACTTTGCCTTGTTGGATGAGCTGTAACTTCCATGAACAATATCTTTTACTCAGTTTCTGTTCTTTCCCCAATAGTTTTCTGTTAATTGTGATTGTTTTCTCAATGTTCTTGTATCAAATTCACATTAGCATCCCCTAAACCTTCTGCATAATGTACAGCAAAATATAGATCTCATTTGTTTTCTTCTAGTTTTCCAGAGGATAAGCAAACCTACAGTTTGCTATGGTATTTGACACTTTTCTCAGCATTGTGGATGAGGATAAAGACAATTGAGCTTCATTACTATTGTTATGGCATAATGCAACATGAACTACTTAAAATATTTTCCTTTTTTTTTTTTTTTTACCGCATCATCAAAGACAAAATCCTTTGGATGGATCATAAGAACTAATGATTTTAGTTAACAAAGGAATGGTGATGCACCTTTTTCCTCTACTACTTCAGTAACTTTCTAATAGTTTGTTCCCTCTGAGACAAATAATAGCATCATAAAACATACAATTCCATAAATTGTCATGTGGGAAATCACAGGATCTTAACTAAGGGAGGCAGCAATGATTTAACTTTTATATCTGGTTTCAAAAGCCTGGGGATATTTTCCTCTCAGTCTATATGACACTATGGTCTCTAAAGAAGCCATTTAGTACCTATGTGGCTTCTAAAATTAATTCTGCTTTCTTCCTTGAAAAATTCTGCATTCTTATCTTACTTTGGCACTATGTATGTTTGCCTTTATGGGTATAAATATCAAACAAAATGAAGCAAAGAAAAAAAATACCACATGCCTATGAGAAATAACTGCCAAAAAAAGAGAGAAAAATATGACAAAATAATTTGACTATTACAGACTGGAAAACTAATGAGCTGCCCATGCAAGTGCCATGTTTACTCTTGCTTCAAAGTGCTGCAGAGATACTAGGTTTATATTCCAGGTTCTATATTCAATGCCACATTTAACCACTGATTTTTCCAACTCTTTGAAATTTCCATATATTTTCTACAAGAAAGTTTCCTTTCCTACCTAACTAAAGATACCTAAGACCTTTGTCAACTAGCAGGTTTACAGCTCAGATCAGGACAACTCACATTGGCCTTAAGTAGCAATCTTGCCCACCTGGAGGACCATAGGAAACCATCAGAAGCAGCAAGAACAGTTAAGAGAAGCTCTGCCTTTAAAATCTCAGTTCTAATTCCCTGAAGACAATACAAGGAGTCATTAACTATCAGTGCAGTAGTGTAAGTAATGTGGATTTATGATATTACAATATTACCTTGCTGTTTGGACAAAATAAAGGCTCCAACATGGGACAGCACTCAGTCTTTCATTGTTCCATCTGATCAAAAGCCATGGACTGATATTCCAAAGTATATTCATAATCCTTTCCCTCACAGATTGCAATACCAAGAGAAACAGAACTCTCCTCACATTTTCCTTTGTGCTTGATGAACATAATCTTGATTTTACTAGAGTTCTTCTGTTGCCACCTGGTGACACCAGTCAACTGTTGAACTATGGAAGATTACCCCACATATTTGCCCTTAGAAGGTGCCTTAGAAGGAAGTTAGATTATATACTCTAAATTTATGGATATCATATGATTCATATACTTATTTATTGGGGGGTGGAAGGGATGAAAGAGACAGAGAGCAGAATATTCAATGCAATTAGACTCATTCTCCCATGTAAGATAAACTTCCCAGCATTTAAAAGCCTACAAAAATTAAATGATGTCAATAAGGAATTGGTAGCATTTAAAATTAACTCCAGTAGAAATAGAGTCCACTTAACTAGGGTCAGAAGAAAAGACAATAGAAAAAAAGGCTTTTGTGGTTCATTTAAAGCAAAGCCTCAAAAGTAAAACCTGCTGATTCCCAAGTGCTGTGAGTCTGAGGTTATATGAACCTAATATTAACTTTACAAATCAGGAACTTTATGATGAAATGGATCTCTTCATTAGAAAATCCCCAACTACTCTGTGGTCTGTGGAGACGTTATCTGATCGTTCAGTGATGTACTTGTGGTTTGTAAAAATGGGGACCCTGAAGATCATCAAGAGCCTAAGTCTCTTCCCTTGGGCCTTTTTACTCAGCTGACACTTACTGAAAATCTACCAGCAATACACTCTCCAGAGCAGTAATCATTAACTCATTCAAAGTCACAGGCACAAAGGTCTAGGGTTAGCAACTATTAATTAGTGTAATTATTCCCAGGATGACAATTACCAGCTGCAGGATCCACTTAACATCTATTCTCAAAACTTGTCTTTCTGCAATGCTAATGTTTCTAATAGGTTCATTTACCACCATTTACTGATTACATTCACCATGGTATATTGTTTCAGATGGACAGGATGGAAAGCCAATACCTAATATTGACCTTTACGGTATCCTGTGATTAGAAAGGCTGCACCATTAGCCACATCATTCTATTGAAAACCATATATACTGTTTATGATAGATTTGTGATATTTCTCCTCTTTCAAACGTGCTCACAAAATTAATTTGCTGGAGAAATAAGACAGTGTGTTTCAAACTATATTCTTCAATAAGGTACTCGTGCAAGCTAATGCACTGTATACCTTAGTTGTACTAATAGTGATATGCACATGGCTCAAGAAAGAACGAGAAGAGGTGCAAGCTCATGGTTTGTGTTTGTTCAGCAGTGTCCAACTCTTTCATGGTGCTGAGCCACAGAATTACAGAATCATAGAATTGTTTCAGTTCAAAGAGACATTTAAGATCATTGAGTCCAGCTTTTGTCCTAACCCTATCAACCACTAGACCATTTCCCTAAGAACATGTTGAAAACCCTGTACAGTTCAAACAAACTAGAATGCTTGACATGCACTTAAATCAGACCTATGTGTTTCTTAAAGGAACAGAGAAAAAGAAATAGCATAAGTGTAGCTTTGCCTGCTCAGGGAATCTAACACACTTCTCCTGTAAACAGGGAGATAAGATGTCCACAACAAACAAGACTTTGTTAGGACATCAAACTAATTTATTTAGTAACAGAAGGAAGCAGGCCTTTGATGGGGAGATTTTTGTCCGGATTTTGAAATTTGAAAGCACTTTAAGTCCATGATGGGACTAATTTTGCCAAATGCTTTAATAGAGCCTACTGATTCCAAAGAATATTAATCTGCCAAATTAGAGCTCTACATCTCAAAATGCATAAACTGTGATAAGCAGCAATTGTCATTCATGGAGACTACAGAAGGAGGAAGATTATCTGTTAGAAGGTATAACAAGAGTTCTTCTGTTCAACACCGACAAAGTCTGGATTATTGAAACAGGTGATTTTCTAATGCAAAAGCAGGAGAATAGTGCAGGGAGTATGGCACCACATTATTCTGACATGTTTCTCTTTCTTCATCCTCCAAGAAGCTGACAGCAAGAGCAATCAGGGATGTTGTACAGTGAACATCAGTGTTCAAAGGGGACAGAGGAACAGAAGTATGGCAGTATGTTTTCTGTGGAAGCTTTAGCTCCTTACTCTTACTATGCTGATTAGTCACAAATCAAAAGAGAACATATCTTTAAAACTGTGTAAATAAACTGTTTCAGAGTGGTAAAATGCTATTTTAGCCTATATTTTAAAGGGTCTCCTGGACAGTGCCTCAACTATGCAGGAGTAAGCAGAAGCAGCAGAGTTGCTTTTAAATGTGCTGCTAGATTGTGTTTGTGAGCATTTGATGTTCTTCTTTAATAACCTCAAGTAAAAGGCTGAATGAATTCAACAACAGTAGCTGAAAAAAAGTGCAATGAGTCATATTATAGGAAAATGGAGAAAAGGATACAGGACTCTCCACTGAACACAATCCTATATTGTAGGCAATCTGTGATAACACCCTTTTCATTTCAGTTCAGTCCCATAAAATTACCACTAACATTACAACTCATGCAGAACACAGATAAATGTAAAAATGTCACAGAATTCTTCCAGATGGGACTTTTAGTTCCACTAGATCACCATCTACTTTTTTACTTGTCTAATATTTCATTACAACCTTCCATAAGTTAATTTTCTTTCCACTGACCATGTAAATCACAAATCAATTTTCATTTAAAATGCCTGACTACAGATTGCTCCTGAAAGCTCAAAGCATATGCTTCAGTGAGCTCTCCAACATTCTTAATGCACATTAGAAAAATGTTGTGGTTTTTTAAAAATCTTTTTAAAGGAATTAATTTTACATTAAAATCTGGCATGAAACCCAAGTAGTGGTATTCCTCCCTCTCTCCCACCTCTAAAAAGCAGGTACATTTTTCAAATGTAACCATATGTAGAGCTAAAAGTCTTCCAGGACAATGACACTTATTCCTAAACCAAAAATTCAGGCAAAAAAAAAGCAAACTGCTTCAGATTTGCAGAAAGCAGACATGATTACTTAATGCCAAACCCCTGCTGCAATTATGTACTTCTCTGGGGGAAAGAACACAGAAAAGGGAGAAAAGGAGGAAAACTATTTACAGTTCAAACATTGGCTATGCTGTATTTGAACTATTCTTTTTGTCTTATTCTAACAGAACCTTCCTATGGGTGAAAATAAATGACTGACTATTGCTAACTGCTTACAAAAGTAACCATCTTAAAACCAGTGGGATATGCCCGTGAGACAAGCAGGATTCAGCCTTTAAAGAATCCTAAGAAATATTTCATAGCAATGCCTGGAAAACATACTGAAACCATATTCTCTGAAATGTTCTTTTCTTATGCTAAATGTAGTCCTCTACCCCTACAAATTTGTAAGCACACATTTGGCAGACTGGACTTGGACAATGAGGTTCCTATGGAACGTTTTGCAATTGTTCTGCTGAGAAACACAGGGTAGTCACTTCCCTTCTCTGTGCCTTAGTTTCCCCGTTAGTAAATAGTGAATCACTAAAATGACCCTTCTTCATATTAAACAGGACCACTGAAATGCCTGAGGTGACAAACGAATAAGTGTTTGCTGAAACAGTAAGAGGCAGGAACGATCACGTAGTCACTGAACTCTTTTTATAGGTATACAATGTTTCCTCACATCAGGAATTTCCATGCTGTTTAATCTCAGATTGTTTTCACACGTTCCTGGTACTTGAGAAGCTCAGCACCAAACCTTGAGGGACAAATAATCCAATGGAGCAACCTGGTGTGGTGGGAGAAGGAAGGGTTATACTTGCTCTTGGAACACAGAGCAATTGTAACCCTTTCTAATGATGTGACCTCAGATCACTAAAGTCTAATGAATTGATTAAGTGCAAAGGAAGAGAAACACATGTGTCCACTGAGACTCTTTCCTCATCTGAACCCAAATGTATATGCTTTCCCTTCATTCGCCTTTCCTCTGCTTAAGTGGCATGTCCGTATTTACCACATCTCACTCCACCTCTAGGATTGTCCTTCCATCTCTGAAGTTCACTTCTGTGCTGTTTTGCACCACTCCATCACAGCTCTCAGTAAGACAGTACAGCTTTGAAGCCCAAGTTCTTGAAGCACTCTGACATTGGGTTTCTAGCTTGGGGGTGATGGAGAGGGTGTCAGTTTAAATAAGGCTGAGTGCTCATGACAATTGAAAGTAGTTCTGTGTTAAGTGGGGCTCTTTCTCATAATGCAATGTGTCAGTGCTGACCACTGAAATGGGGGCAGGGAAAGGCTCTTGAGCAGTCTCTGTAAATAGGGTCTTGCCAAACCATTTGCAGGTTATAGTCAGCCAAACCTTGAGGGTCTTCACAAAGGGTTTTTTAAAATCCAAACTCTCAAATGTCAAAGGAGCCTCAAGCATCACATTTAATGCGAATCTGCCTCACTAAAACCAAGAGTTGAGGGCCTCCGGATTTGGCTCTGTGCTGGAATATCACAATCACCACTAAGAGCTGACCACTTACTTACAATGATGTGGGATCACTTCAGATATGGAGAGGTGTGGGGAAAAATGTTTACTTTGCTTCCTGCTTTAGAGAAAACCCATAATCTAAAAAGGAAGCTATTTTACAACAGAGAAGTCTCGAAAAGCACATCTGTTAATAGTCACGGGAATCTTTCTCATTCCCATGAAGACAACCTGTCTGGTCTTCTAATAAGGCTTTTAAAGTTAACTACTTCATCTTTAACTAAACAAGTCGTTGAATAGGTTGTCTGACCAATCAGAAAAAAGGCCCTGAAAAGTATTCAACATGGGAGATGCTTGCAAGATGATTCAATTAAGTGGCTAACTTGCTTTTTTTTCTCTTTTCCCGTTGCTAAGGGCCAGAATGTTGTGCTTTATAGGTTTTACCTTACTTGACTTTTTATTTCTCCACTTACATTTTTTTATTGGCTTTTTGTTCCACCAGCAATTGGCAAATGCCTCTAATGATCAAGAGGTGAGCCACCAAAGAGGAAACCCACTTAGGATGGCCAGAAAGCATGCCAGATGGTTCAGCATCTTTCCACTAACTATATCCTCTCTTACTTTGTTAAGTTCTTCTCAGGAGAATTTTCTATTCCTACTGGATAGAGGCTCCTGGATGAGGGAGCTAGCTAAAGTTCAAAAGTAGAAGTACATGCACATACTCCCAGGTACAAACAGATGTGAAAAAGAAAATATCTAAAGGCACATTAGAAGAAAAGGAAAGCAAAGGCTTCTCACAAAAGCCGTGTGCTCTCCTGAAAGTCTTTTCTACCCCATATGTTTTCACATAATTCTGAGTACTTGATGAGGAGACAAACCGTAATGCTGGGGAAGCCTATATTTCCACTGTGAATCATACTAGTAAATACAGACGAGAACTTTAGATTTGGGTGTCTATGTGTCCATTTGAATGTCTATCAATAGATTTATACACACAAAACATTCAAGCATTCCATTTTTAGCATTTTGTCTACAATTACTAAACAGAACATTACAGCTGCTGGTGGCTAAAATCAGAGCTGCCAAGTAAAATTTCCCTCCACAGGTGCTGATGGCAGAGAGTGAGTTATTACATAAGATGTGCAACCCTGCAACCTGGGCACTCAGTGCTCTAAAGGAAGCCTCTACTCAAAAGCCGCTGCTCTGAATCATCAGCAAGGACGAGTTATTTCTATTGCATGTACACCAGGCACCAATTACTTCTCCCTGAAGCACTAATGCAGGTTTAAGGTTACGTTAACATGATCATTTGAGGTACAATAGGTATCACTAGTTGGAAGCAGTTTGTTCTGAATCTCTTTCTTTCCCTCTCCTTTCAGTTCAGGGTTTTTGCTTTGGATTATATTTACCCTGGATTTCCACACTGAATATATGGGTCTTGAAGATGTCCAAAGAGCCAGCTGTTGGTTTGGGCCTTTGTATTTCCACTTGGGTCTGGAATGCAGTTGGATGCATCTGGGTTGGAATTTCTAGTTTAGTTTCCTCTGACAGAAATCTGACCTGTACACATTAAACTAACATGAGGTAAATGGAGAAAACTGAGGCATTCTTTTCAAGTTTGCTCTACAAATCTAAGCTAAAATATTTAGTAGATGTGCAGCTTGCTATTGGTGAGATTATTTTAAGAACAACAGCTTACCCCCTGATTTCCTTCAACACCTCAATGAAAACGTTTCCCTTATTAATACCAGTAAGTTCAGGTTTCTCTGTCCCAGTTTCTAATGCCCACCATGCTATTTATGAAATTATAAGATCAGGAGACAGAATACAAGCAGAACGTGACTGTGTAAAAATTGCTCTGTATTGGAAATCTCATCCCATTGTTATTTACCTTTCTCTAAGTAAGATAATTATATTTGTATAGGTATAAGTATAGATATAGATTAGATGTTAGATTACAAAGCCACAAGGGTTCCTGATCTTGTTAACATGATGGTTGTCATAGTTTGTTTCGTTTTGCATGAGCAAGAGCTTATTACTGAGAACCCTTGTCATTCACATCGACTTGTGTCTTCTTAATGGAGCATTTCTGAAATGAATGGCAGGACATATACACTTCAATTCAAACTGTACCTTTGAGTCTTGCACCCACTGAAGTCAATGGGGCTTCAGGACAAAGGAAGCTTTATAGCTTGTGTTATTACAGGCACACTCTGGTCTCTGTGCTTTTAAGAAAGGCCAATAGTGATTTTCAAATCATTTTGCTTACAGGCAGTATTTCAGTCCCTCTGTTTGGCTACCTCCTGTACTAGGTTACTTGCACGTTAACACTCTCCTAAGCTCAAAGGATGCTATAGTTCTTTGTACTTCTGGAAGTGCAGTAGGATACCATGATGCAAATATAGAAGGCTTACCCTGTCTCAGTTAGCCAGAATGGGTATAGCTAGCTGTGCAGAAGAGGTGAACTAAAAACAAGTCTCACTGCTGGGGAGGGTAATAGCAGCACTGCTTTTGCATCAATCCCCTGCCAGGCAATCCATAGACTGACACTGATGGTTACTCTGGAGGGAGTCACTTACCCTCCAAGCTAGAGGTAAGATTCCAGATAAGCAGTAGTCTGTAAAAAGGGATTAAAAGAAGAGAGAAAACCAGGGAGAAAGATTAAGATAATTTACCCTTGTATATTGTAGCCATCGTAAATCCCATTGTCAGTATCTATTGTTCAAGTACCTGACAAACTTCTGTTTCTATCCTCTCCATAAAAGCCTCCATTGTATGGAAAGTTGTGTACCTTTCATGGTTTTATAATAAACTGGAAGTGAGTAACAGTGTGATATCAAAGGAAATAAAACTCCAGTTGCTATTGCTGCTGGGGTTGCCTTCTGAATGTGGCTTATACAATATTTCATCTGTGCTGACACCTTTCACTCTCAATTATTTGGCTGCTGTCAAAACAAATCAATCATATTATAGCACTGTGTCTTCATGTTACCATTCCACTGCAAGTTAGCTGCATTAGCTTTGAAATATATGGAAGTATAAAATTTATCTCTATTATTTATTTAATACTACTTTCTCCCTTGTGAGATATCTCACAAACATAGCGAACTCAAATTATCTGATGTCAAACGTTGAATATGTATAAATACCTCTAAGAAACTTTAAAATAATGACACTCATGGGAACAGAAATACATGAAGATCCACTTGAAAAGTCTTACACTTACAGCCAATGATATTCTTCTGACAAATGGAACAAATATTATATGTTTTTAATTTTGGTTGCCACTGGCCAAGGTGCTCAGATTAGATAAATGTAATTTCATAAGACATAACTTTGAACTACCACTCCTGCTACAGCAGAGTAAAACAAAGATTTAAACAACTGATTTTGTTACCAGTAAAATGAACAGAGGGAAAAAAAAATAAAGCTGGGACTGAGTATTTTTTAAAGGTGCTACAGTGCTGGGAGGGGAACATGTTTCTTTTCTCTACAGTTCACGAGCATTGATTTGGGAAGGAAAAAGCTGAAATCTTGAACAGAGAATCTGAAAGTGCTCTTTTCAAATGGCTAGACTTTGAGTTCTCAGAGAAGGTATACAAAATTTGTTCTTGAGAGATTTTATCTTTTTAAGAATAAACAAAATGAAAGAAACAACTTCCAGGATGTTGATAAGTAAATTTCCTGAAAATGTATTAGTCACGTTTCCTTGCTTTTTAGACAGGATTCATGTCCCGTTACTGAAATACAGAAGTCCAATATACTGGGAAAATTACAATGGGTTTATCACCTCCAAATGTTTAACTCTGCTTCATTTATTACTGCTGATATAATGGGAAATCAGCTACACATTACAAAATACATTCAGGACTGCTTGTGTTATGAATAACTTTAAAAAACAAGCTGAAATATAAAGGATGGACAGAAACAGCACTGTGTGAGGAAAAGGACAAGAGGCTCTAATGGGATCTGAGAAACAGAAAGGGAAAGATATACAAGGATTAGATTATGTAAATCCAAATTGCCAGCATTAACTTGAATAAGACTAATCATGGAAGTATGATGAGGACCTTGTCTTTCTGATGAAAATTTACTTTTAACACTGCTTAATTTATCATAACAAAACACTAGAAAGTGAAAGAAGAGTCTGTAGGACACATCAAATCTACAGCTGGTTAAGTTTAAAAGTAATATTCATATTAAAATCAATTAGCAGAAGACCTTACAGTAGATGATAGTCCAAGAACTCATATTGTGTTGGATCTTATTAACCTTGGTAGAAGCTCCCAATCCTTCTAAGATCACTATAAATCCCAAATAAGGAAAATTCACCCTGTTATTGCAGCTACTGAATAAGAACCTAGCCTCTTTCAGATCTATGCACCAGAA
This sequence comes from Urocolius indicus, assembly GCA_013401255.1. Lineage (NCBI taxonomy): Eukaryota > Metazoa > Chordata > Aves > Coliiformes > Coliidae > Urocolius > Urocolius indicus. The sequence continues at coordinate 160,201 of WBNH01004199.1, read as the reverse complement.
CAAGACTTAAGAACTTAGGACATCTTGCAAAGATCTAGTTGTGTTTCAGGAGCTCAAGGGACCTAATGGTGGTGATTTTAAGTCACTTTGTAGGAAAACACAGTGCTAACCATCCACACATTAATTTACAGGTGGAAAGAGAGGTGCAGAGAACATGCATGAATTGTCTTCTGTTACATGAGACAGCTAGGGTGGAGTGCAAAGCAGAGCACAGGTCTGTGTTCTCTGTTACATCTGTCAGAGCAATGGGCTTGCAAAGTCAAAACACTCAAGGAATGAAAGCAGCTTCAGAGACTAGCAGCAAAATGAGACTGAGGCCTGAACGTTTCCATGAGTATAGATTTCTACTCGAATGACATAAAATTCTATAGAGGTCTGGGGACAAGAAAACTCAAGCAAGTTTCACTATTGTTTCTGATGTCACCAGAAAGGTCCTGTTCCTGTTTCTACAGCAAACTCAGACAGACAGACTTTTTTTCCTCAAGCACACACCAAAAAAAAAAAAAAAAAAAAAAAAAAAAAGAGAAAAAAAATGCTGAAAAATGTTTCAAGATGCAGAGAGTTTAAAATGTTAATAACAAAGTCATAAGACACCTCAAGAACGTTCCATGGCAATTTAAAAAAAAACCACAAAACACCTCAAGAGATCTCCATTAAAAGAGAAGGTGTATGGTACTGTGGTACAGAACAACACAGACTCTTTAAAGAAATTTCATTTAGAAAATTGTCTCCCAGGCAGTTAACTTGTATGTTCCGTGCATTCAAAATTCACACTATGAAAAATGCCCATAAACCCAGATGGTCAATAAAGACTTTGTTGTTTTTATGAGTCCCTAAATATATATGTGCTTGATTAGAATCTCACTGGTCTATCAGGAACACAAGTTTATATCCAGGGAGCTTTTAAAACATGAATCATAGGGATTTTATTAATACAAACACCATGGAAAAACAAAGGAAATTAAACCACAAAGACTATAAATGTCTGACTTACATCTACTAAAGCAAGGAAATTAACAGTGAAGGCTGCAAATCCATCCTGGTAATCCTTCGACAACTAACTCTATTTCAGTAAAGAGTCTTGGAACAGCATATGACTCATATCTGCATATACCATGTCGATATATCCATCTATTTGCATGTGATCTAGATGCACCCACCTATTTGCATGTGATCTACCAGTGCGTGGTAGCATGTATGCTACAATGAGCAACACAGTGACAAACACTAGCTAGGATTTTCACTTGCATTTGAAATTTCTTGGCTTTTGTAAGATTACAGTAAGTTAAGTGCTTCACATTATTGGAATGAGTTTTCTCTACATTAATTTAAATTGTCACGGTCTAAATTCGAGAAGAAGATTAAAGGCTCCTGGAAACAGGTGCAAAGATATACTTTAAAAGCAGCATTAAAATGCATCCATGTTCTGGTTGACAGGAATTTCATTTATAATCCTGCACACAGAATGTTCCTGCCAGGAGCAGTATAAGTCTGAGTCAGGGCTGAATAAAGGGGGTACAGTCCAGAAATGCCCAAGTCTTGCCTATCAGTTACAACTCCTAGTCTAGTGGTCATGTCTGCTTAGAGGGTAGTTCACCAATAGATTTTTGGTGGAAACTTTAGAGAGCTGCAGACTACTTCTGTCTTTCCTGTCTCTTGGCATATAACTCTGGAAACTTAGCCTCTGCCAGGACTTGACCCGCAAAGTTTAAGTAGGTGCGAACACTTTGATTTCAGAATTAATTTCATCTATGTCAGAACATTACGCCTCACTGATGTTGTTCCGTAACTATCAGAAGCAAAAAAACAAGCATGTCTGAGGTTTATTTTGGGTGGAGGTCAACAACAGAGCATGCAGGCATTAAGACTATTGCATTTTAATGCCTCTGATGGTAGGCCTTTAACTTATGGGGCAGAAAATCCAAACAACAAATAGCTAACACACTGGGAGTGATCAATAAACAACTAGTAACTAATAAAGCCCTGAACCTTTCACATTCCCTCTGTGAAGGCAATCTGCTACTGAACAAGATGAGCAATTAACATGGGGCCACAGCATTCCCAAAGGAGAAGCCTCGTATGGCGGGGAAAAAACAAATAAACAAAAGCTCAGCCCAGTAAGGTTCTTTCTGTACTACCTTTAGAAAAGCAGTTCTTGCTCGTTCTCCCAAAAGCAAATGTTAGGCCTCTCAAACAGTTCATTTCTTATGAGACCCGATGGAGACACAAAACCTAACGTTTATCCCATCTTTAGGGGTCCCTGCTTTTACTTCAGCTCCCCTACAACACAGTTTGGATGGGATGCAGCTGTTAGCCCGAGGAAACCTGCTGCCGTGGCTACTAATCCATAGGTGCTCTGTGCAGGTCACAATATGTTTAAGGAAGCACAAATTCCTCCTATTTCCTTCCATGTACTAAGGTAAGGAGGTTAGTCTTAGGAAGTGTCTAACCCCTTCTTTGGGTGAGCCCTTCACAGTGAGTGCATTACATGCAGCATTTGTACAGTGAGAGGAGAGGTATATTTGGTTTGAGGGCTTCACACAAATTGCTAGCGAGTGCAGTTCCTTTTCTTGGTTCTTGTCATTCTTGTTCTGGTTATGTTAGTACACTGCAGAAGTACCTGGGAATACACTATTCCTCTAAGTGAAACATCATTTTGATTATTACTGACATTGGTGCTCATTAAAATACATAAGTGAAACACTGCCTTTCTGTAGACTCTGAAAGCTATTTCATGTTACTTGAAGGAGAATACAAATGAATAGGGACTGCATCACTTTAGTTAAAAGGGGAAAATGTTCTAAAAAACCGGAATTTGGACTCTAGATCAGTAGCAATTGAGGTTTGTAGTTTACTTTTCTGTCTCTTTTTTGTTTTTCATCTCTCTCTGATTTGTGATTTTAAGGTGTGTGTACATGGAGGAATAGAGACAGAGCATGTTTACTTTGTCTGTTGCACAATTAATGATACAAATCTATGTTTAGATGAAACAAGATCTAATAAATGTAAACAATACCTTTCCCCCTTTTTGTTTCCATTGTCTTTACCCAACATTCATTTTGACTGATCTCCACATAGAAAAAGCCTTTTAGTTTTTTATTTTTACCGTCGTCTATGTCATTGTTACCCATATCAGTGCATTTTAAAGGCTGTCTCCTAGCTCTCAAGATGTTTAATACATTTCCACTTCCACTGTATTGTAGCTAAAATATGACTTGCACTGTTTAAATAATGTAATTTAATGATTTCACATTTTCAGCCATGCAAGGCCTCCTTTCAGCACCGAAGGCACACAGATTTGGGGAGATAGTTTGTTCTCATTTCTTTCAGAAGTCAAGATTGAGAAACTCTGACTTGGAAATAAATTATTGACACCCACTTTATGAACAGTACAATGTGGAGTGGAAACAAAATACACAAAGATTCAGTGCCATGAGGCTAGATTCTCCAACTTGTTGATTTCTTTCAAGGTTCAAGTGTCATTCAAGTGCTGTATCGGTAAACATCCAAAACACTGCTATGCCATTGCTATGGGATGTAATGTGTTTGGGCCAATCTGTTGCAGGGAGGGTCCCGTATTGTTACCCATGGTGCATGACTGGACATCAGTGAGCTGGTAAGCAGACCCATGTTAGTTTCTTCTCATTTCAAACATGTATACTATACTGAAAGGACAGCTAAAATACATTAACTTATTACCTAAAACTGCTTAGGATATCATGGAATAAGTGAACAAAATCACAGGACACCGTTTAGGAACTCCTCAGCACTGGAATACCTTCCCAGTTCTCAGTGATTTCAACATGGAAACAATAGGGTTAAAAAGCATATTAAGAACAAACTCAGCCCCCTCTTTCTGTTCAGATATACAGAAATCTTACATTCAGACAGAAAAAAAATCAGATGGGCTTAGGGAGAGAATGTCTTTCCATGAATATCAGCTCTCAGGCATTACTGGATGCACTGAGATTAATGTAGTCCCTTGGAGAGACTCTTGAGAAGGGAAATTCAAATGAAAAAAAAAAAAAAAAAACACAAGAACACATGTCTCCCAAAACCTAGACAAGTTTGACCTGGCAGAGGAGATGTAGAAACTGAAATTGCTCAGCGCAAGAGAAAAGTTTCCTGAAGATGGAAAGTTGATAAACACCTGTTCAGATGATAACAGGAAAGCTGACAGTGTTTTCTGTATGAAGTCCATGAAGACAAGAAGTAATGGAATAAAATCAACACAGAGGCAACATGTTGACTTGTAGGGTACCCGCCTCACTCCTTCCGTTCTCACAACCTCACCATTGCTACTGTGATGCTTCCAAAATTTTTGGTGGTTAGAAAAGCATGGCTGTGTTCCTGCTGTATTTCAAAGAAACGGTGAGGGGAAAACAGACAAGAGCTTTCTTGGATGGTTTTAAAACTATAATCTTCAGTGGTACTAGTGGATTACAGTAAAAAAATTGCAGTTGTTGATTTTATTGTTTTCTTCAATGCACTGTTTGTGGAAATCCAAAGTTCCACAGGTAAATCTGTGTTATGTTCAGGGACTTCTGATTACTCCAAAGCAGAAGGGTCTAGTCTGCCACCAATCCTCTAGCATCTCAGTAAACTGTATTCTTTGCATATTCCTTGTGCATACGAAATTTGCTCAACAGCAGCCAGGGAAAACTTATTTTTCTAAGTCTCACAAAAAGAAATGACACAAATACCTTCCTTCTGTTCACACACACTTTGCTTAGGGAACAGATACGGTATAGCAGTGTGTATGGCAAATAGCATACTGTAATGAACTGAAAATAATCAAGTATGTATGAAGAAAAGTAGTTTAGAAAGAGGTAAATAACATTTGGAAAAAAATAAAGAGTAATCTTATTTATAAGTAAGTGACAACTGAAGAAGAGGTAATTTCACTGAATGTTATACTGCATAATTTCCATATAATTAATCGCTCCATTTTACCAATGTCTAGAAGTTTTAAAAACACTCTTGTTTTCCCATTTCACATACTTAACATATTTCCTCTAGGATACCTGTCACTGAATGTTCTTTTCTCTTTCCACAAGCAAGGGTTTTTGTTGTTTTATCCACCCACCCTGAGGTCTCATCACCCTGAACCTGATCTGAAAGTCTCTGAGGAAAAAAAATCAGTTAAATGTATGTATATATGGGTCACACAAAACATAGTGGGATTAATCCCTTGATCAGTGTTTGGTTGTGATTCAAAGTGCTCTGTTAGATCAGAACTATTTTGAATTCCTACGGTATTCAAAATTCTTTAGGGTATCTTTTGAATTACCTAGCTGAGGTAGTTTGTGATGAAGAGGTTTAGAAGTTTACTGATGAGAGAAGAAAAAGAAGACAGAAGACATGGACATCTGTGTTTTGTTGCACTGGAAATTCAGGGACAGCAGGCATGACAACAACAGGAGTAATAAGACAGGTCAGAGAACAACATGAAAACATGTCCCCCTGTTGTCTAGGTTGACTGTGCCACAGTGAGGTTTAAAAGATGGAAATTGATGAATATGGTCTGATTTTGCCTCGAGGGCAAAAGTGTTAGTATGAGCTTCTACAAGTATAGCTATAAAAGTGCTGGCTACAAAACAGAACACACACAATCTATGATTATCCTTCAAATAATCACAAAGAAACAGAGACCAGAGTTAATCAGGTTCAATAGAACTGATGATACACACAGCTAAAGATGCTCTCTAGAAACACAACACTCTCACCTGACTCCTACCTCCACTCATACATATAGTAAGCTACATAGGAGGAAAGAAAAGTTTAAAACTGTGATAGCTGTTAAGAGCTATTGTGACCACATTACTCCATCTCCTCATGTATCAGTTTCACTTCCAAATAATGAGGGCAGCGGCACTTGCTTAGAGGATGGGGAAGGAAGGGTAAAGATGATGACAAACAGCAATGCAACTAAGTGAATTCGTGGGTTCTACTCCTTTCAGCTAGTTTATGGAAGTTGTGATTGCGTCCACAGAGAGAGAACTGCACCTGATACTTCAGCAAGTCCCTATTTGATCCCATGCTTCTACCCACCAGTAAAGATTAGAGAGGAAACCTTTTCATCTGGTAAGGTCATTCCTTGCAAAATTTATTTGTCAGCAGAGTTACACCTTTTAGCTAGCAATTAGACACCCATGGCTAAACTAAAGAGCAAAGGTTGCCTGGCTTAATCCTTACCCTCCAGCTGTGTAACAGGAGGTGAATAAATGACGTAAGAGCTGCACGAGCTTATGTTTATTTATAATACTACATGCCCAGCAACTACAACCTGGAGCACTCCAGAGTGGAAGGATACATTTTTATAATGCCTGTTTCTTCATTAAGATTTCATCATCCACCTACGCTAGAAAGCCACTTCCCCTTCACTTTGTTATATCTGCTTTTACCCGCTCCTGTTCCTGCATTATTTTTTTAATCTCCCGTTCTCTACTTTACATGCACTCTCAAATTTTAAACAAGCAAAATTTGTGCATTAGTGTGTCCTTTTCATCTATGATTTATGAATGACAGGTTCTTCAGTGCAGCTTAATGGTATGAGAGAGACATTATTTTAAACATTAAAGTGAAAACCATTTACAGCTATGATAAGAGAGGTCTGTTGACATTAAACTTTAAAACACGCACAAGGTAAAGGCAAGTAGCTGCTCCAACAGGTGAGAGTACCGTGCATGCAGTTTGTAAGGGAGTTTGTTCAACATATGACCTGTCTTTTTTCTCTGTTTCACAACCTGTAAGATTTGGTGCTTCAAACAGTTTGTCTAGTAATCAGCAGCCACCGGAGTTTAATGACTAAAAAGTACTTGAGATGCAGTGCAGAGAATTCATACAAAAACACTACCATTCCACTCAGAGAAAACTTTTCCTCCTGTTTACATCAGCAAGAAATAAAAACAAAGTAAGAAACTGAAAGAGCTAAAGCTTTATTTTGACACTTCTGGCTCACAATTTTATCACTTTCAGACTAGATAGTCACTTAACATCCTCTTCTATCAAAGCTATACAATACTATTGTAAGATGCTGGCTAATATTTGGTTCAGTTCTGTTCAGCAGTAATTGCTTTCTGAGAAATAACATAATTAGGAATAGTAAATAAATAAATCTGTATTTTTCATCATATGTGTTTGTATTGACTGCTGTTTCTAATAATGTTAGATACATTGATTAAACAGCAGAGAATACTAGGGAAGAACAGAGATCTTACAGGACTACTTTACAATCTCTTTTTATACCACAGGGAGAATGTAGCAGATATCTCAGGTCAGAACTGTTGCAAACATAGTACAGCTCAGATCATGGAGAGGATACACACAGAGATGAACTTTTTGTTTCTGACTTTGGAGTCATGTAACTCCCTCAGTAGCTTGGATGAGCATGGCAGAATCTTATTGATAAAGCAGACCCCCTCATAGCAAGAACAAGAATAATTATCTAGGGCACTGATGGCAGCTGAGAAAACTCTGATTCTATAATAAAAGAGGTTTCTAAAAGTGTTTTTCATGCAATACTGTGATTTAGTTGCCTCTATTCAGCTACTCTAATCAGCAGTGGTGAAACAGAGTACTTGTCTTCATGCTGCGATTTAACATTTTAAAGTGAACTGTGAGTAGGGAACATTGATCATTGATGACAGAAAAGCCTAGTGAATCATTCAAGTACTTCACTGACCCATAGAATCCAAAACCTGACCTCCAACCTGTTTTTATAAAAATGCAAATATCCCTTAAGTATCTCTCAGGTATTAGAAAACAATCCAAGTATTAACTTTGAATATGCATCAAGAGCAACACTTCATTCAAAAGAGAGATAACTCAGTTTAAAAGAGAGAGATAAAGAGATACAAACAGGCAAAAAAATATTGGAAAAAGTATAAACATGACTTACCTTGTAGATTTTGCAATGGCAAAGTCATGATGCCTCCTGCTGCAGCTGCTGCTACCAGTCCTTGGATGTTGGTGAGATTGGCTGTAGGTAGAGTTAGGACAAGTCCTTGTTGGCCCCCCAGCTGCCCAGCCATGTTGAAAGGAATAAGGATCGGCTGGTTGAGGGCTGGAGTGCCTCCTGGCATCACCCCCGCTACTGCTGAGGCTAACTGTTGGGCTGTCAGTAATGGCTGTAACAGAACATAGACAGCAAGCCTATTTTACTGTGCATAGCTCAGAGTTACACACTTAAAACTCTTCCAGCTCAAGATCTTTTAATGTTTCATTATAGACACGTGCTCCTCCCAGTATTAGAAAAACATTGTCACCATCTCAGAAAATATTCACAAACTTGACAGGCTGAAGCTGAAAGCTTTCCAGTCATATAGCATGGTAGCAATCTCAGTCGAATCTAGACTGGAAAACTAATTGCACATGCACCAAAGATAATTTATGAATACAAGAAGGCCCAACACAAGTCAGTCTACCAAGTACTTAAATGGCAACACTTCCCGAACATTCCCAGTTGTAGATTGATTGGTAAAAGTAAAAAACACTACAGTAACAATTTCTAGAAGCTATATGGACCAAGGCAGTCCTGGGAAGAACACTGAGTATCTTCTTAAAAGTATGGCTGAACTTGGATAAAACTGTGAAGAGACATGGGAAATCTTTTAAAATGTTGCTCTAAATGAAATAAATACTCAGTGTGACAGGTAATGAAATGCCTTTATTAATGCAGGAGCTGTGTGTGACAGACTGTCAGTCTGCAGCCAATAAGGTTGCATTAAAACTACATTCTTTTTAATGTTAAATTCTGACATGCATTTAAAAAATAACATATACCAAATTAAAATAACTTAATTTCTTAAACATGCAAAACTGCTTAGGTTTTATATTAGAAAAAACATACAAAAAGCTAATCTTTCCAAACAAATAACTTTAAAAACATACATAACACATATATGCTCCTTTTTGGTAACACTAAATGCAGCCTAACAGAATCACGTTTTTGACATTACATAGCTCAAAGATGATCAATCACAGTCATTTACTTATCTTCAAATTGTGTGTCTTGATTAGTCAAAAGAAAAGATACTGACCTGAGGCCCAACAGGGAACGCAGGATGCGACTGACTCTGTTGGTGCTGGTCTGCTGGGCTGGTGTCAGGCAGCACCGTATTTCCTCTGGCCTCTGAAATACAAAGAGCAGACTGACTTTAATAACAAGCCTGGGAACTGCCACATTACCTTCTACTCTGATGTCACATAACATCAAGCTGAAAATGATATGTTAAAGTGCTTTATCAATAACTCAAGCACTCAAATCACTTATCAGCTGCATAAATTATGCTAACATTCATTCAGACCAGCCAACTCATTCAAGGAGCTACAAAAATCTGACAGCAGTGAAACTGAAGCTATCATCAACCCAGCTAATGCGGGTTGCATTATACATCAATTTACATACAGTACATGAGCACTCCGTGTGTGTGGGAACTGCATTTTTTACGCTCAGGTGAGCATCAGCCATTCTAATTTCTGAAAGCAAAAATTATCTGAAAAACAATCAAGTCGCATCTACTTTGTATCTTAATAAAGTATTTTCTTTTGTCAGTTACTGAGGCAGCAAGGGCTATGCTACATGCAATAAAAAGCCATTGTGAAAACTGAAAACAGGTACATTTCCAAATGACAGCTTGTTTCCTAAATTGCATGTGGGAGGTGAGAAAAATTCTGTGAAACCAAGGATTTCTAGCATTTATTGAGATGATCAATATCCAAGAATCGAACTATATGCTGGGCACTAATGACTTGCTAAGCACAGAACAGAGTGCGGCCCTACTGGATTTTGCTGTGTCTGCAATACAGATTTGAGAAAAAAAAGGAGAAAGAAGAACACCCTTATCAGTTGTAAGAAAGTACCAAGATGTTTTCAAAACTACGTCCCAGCCCTCCATTTCCTCCAGGTGAACGATTCGCATCGATTCACAAAGTTTTTTGGCACTGATGGCACGATCAGGCCCACATTTCTCTTTGAAGCTGAAAGAGTGACAGTGAGTATCAAAAGTAGCTGCAAGAGTACTGTGGTCTCTTAAAAAGAAAACCCTGGCAACGGCGTCAGGTTTCCTGGCTGCTACGGTAGCTCCCGTTCTGTCAGGTTTTTTTTCTGATGAGTGGTTGAAATTCTGTTCTAAGTAAACCTTAATGAGATGCTATTTTCCAATGTTTGTCCTGTGAACAGTGAGTGCAAGATAATTCAGAACCAGTTTATTGGCACACCCTGGCACGGTAAGGAAAAAGGATACGATTCTGTCATCCTTATAAATTTTAAAGAGGGTATTATCAGCTCATTTAAAACAAATTCTTCTATATATTCTCCAAGGGGACCAACTTATAAATAATGGAAATGTGAAAAAAAAGAGAGGAAACTTCAGCACATTAAGGTACAAATAAAATTGACTGCTACATATTATTCAATTGACTTCTATCTCTACAGCAAGGTGTCAATCATAACAGCATTTCAGAATAAGATTAAACAATAAGTGTGTAGAGTTTTTATGCGAAAATCTGATTAATTTGTAATATCTTTGTGTGGTCTCAGAAAGTCAGAAATGGATGTTGCTTTGGGAATACTTACAAATGGTCTATTGAAATATCTGATTTGGAACTAATAAAAACATACAGACTTGCTGACATTTTATAAAGTGAATTCTATAAATATATGTTTGGCATTTTAATGAAAACTGTCATTTAATAACGAGAATAAGCTGACCTACTCTAATTGGTGAGGACTCCACCGATTGTCTAATAACATACAAAAAGACACTGTCACTAAATTTTTTATGTGCAATTTACTCATCTGAGTTACTTGAAAAGAAAGAAATGTAACTAGATATGCGAGATTCAGTGAAAACTGTTTCGTTCAAATGCATTACAATCCTAGTGCTGCTGCCATTACCAAGACCGAAGATAAATTTTCTTCAGTATGGGCTTTTCCTATACAAAATCAAGTGCTGTAGTAATAAATACAATTTTACCTTTGATAGCTTCCATATACTGTTATGATTTGGGTTTTTTTTAATCTTCTCATCATAGCTGTATATATAAAGTGATATTAGATCAAAGACTCAATACCAATGAATGTATCACTCCCCATTAAGATCAAACCTTACAAGTCAATCTTGTTTATGAAGTTTTAAGGGCTGTGAATTTTGTCTTTGTGTGTGATTTAATTAATATTAAAATAAGATCCCAATAATCTGTCACATCATTAAATTGTCCTGTGAAAGCTTTGGGAAGAGAAAATACTGGAGTAAAATATTTACTAGAGTTGAGTTTTATTGCAATTTCTATAGCTTGAGCTCACAGAAAAATAAACAAATAGTTCTGGTGTAATATGCCTGTGCTTTAGCATTTTTTTTTTCCCATGGCCCAGCTATCGTAAGAACCACTGTTTCCTGGTATCTGTACACTAAGAGTTTTGCAATATTTCATCTCACAAGCTGTATGGAGTCCAAGTGGGTTATACAGGCCCATAAAGCCAAAATTAATTACACTCCTTTTGCATTGCACTAATTGGAATCACTTAGGATTACATTCCTCTCACATGGTCACGTATAGTGGGTGATGTATCTTTTTATCTCAGTGCTCGAATTCTCTGTGTGATGCTTCTAGCTCACTTTCCATATGACGCAAGGCATCTCAGCAAAACGGCACACACTTTCACGTGTATGAATGTGCTCTTACATGGCACCCTGTAGGAAACTATGCATGTTGTATTGTCAGGCCAAAATTCTTACATTTCCTCTCATGCCCCTTCTAATCTACCTGCTGTAACAGCCACTCAAGAGCCAAGGCTTTTTCGATATGTGCAAGAAAACCTGCCTGCTGAGCTGGCAGTAAATACAGCAAAGCAAGGATTAGGGTTAAGTTCTGTTGCATCACACACAGTGACAGCATTTGTTCCTTGCTGCATGCGATCTTCAGTGAGACACGTAAGTCAAAGCTCCCAGCAAGGCAAAGCAGAGCACAAAACACTGGGAGAAGGCTACTTTTCCTTTACTGCCTTATAATGTTGACTGGGTGGATTTCTCTGATTTCAGAGGATCTGAGGCATCAGGAGAGCTCTGTGTCTCAGCTGCTATTTCTGAATCACAGACACATTGCTACTAACTTGGAAAAATAGCTTCGTTAAGGTCATCACTCTAAACTGGCAGCACGCAATCTCCTGCATTGTTTTGCCCCTCTGTTTTGCCACCTTTATTTGAGAGTTCATTAGTTCCAAATGCTGGAATTTACGTCGGCAGGTAAATTATTCCCCTGTTGGAATTCCAGTCCTCACTTATAAAAACGGTCTGTCAAAATCTAGTCTAGATTTCCCATTTGTCCAGATTTGGGCCATTACCTCCTGCTAGGCTATCCTCCAACACTGCCAGCAAGGCATGGAATCAGGACGTATAGCAGCACCTTTTCTGTTCTCAACTACACTTTGGAGAGATTGTATTCTACCTACATCTCCAATTGCTGTTGCACAAGGGGCAGGGAGAAGTCAGTTAACAGTGCATCTTCTCTGGAAAGAGAAGTCATTCTCCTTAACACTATTTGCCTAGGCAAGGAGCTAAGATTTCTCTTATAACTGAGCACTGCCTAAGTCAATGAGTTTGTTCTGTAGTACCATACAAGCAGATAGAAGTGCTGCTGCCATGGGTCTGCCATGATTGTAGACAAGGCTTTAATATTTAATAATCAGTATTCATAATATGTGATTCATCATAAATTAATTATAAATCATATAACATGTATACTCACCTCTCGTCCCACCAAGGGGCTGAAAGGGCATGACACAATAAAAAATTGAAGTGCACCGTAAACATTGTAAAAGAATCCTCTTAAAATAAAACATTATTTAAACCAAAAGCAACCTTCTACTTACCAAAACCAAAAAGAAACCAAACACAAATCCACCCCAAATCAAGCAAAAAACCCCTTGTTGGACATCTGCTTTAAAAATGAGAAAACCATGGGAAAACACCAGAAGAAAAATAAAATTCCACATCCCAAGGCCTCATATAAAATTAAAACTATAAATGCAGTAGTTATAAACAAGCTTTCCACAGTTTACCTCTTTTTAGTTTCTTACACATCTTTAGCAACACAACAGGTAGTTCAGTTCTAAATGTCTTTATCTCCCAGTCACCAACGAAGGAGGGAATGCTTTAGTCCCCACTTTACAAATGCACAACCAATGCACAGGGGATCTAACATCTGGATTCTCCAACCAGCACTGTTTAGGCAACTAGATCTCCTCAGCTGAAGTTATCCTGTTCAAGAGAGCACAGGTCAATCCACAAAACTGCCCTGTGACTCCTTGGCTGTACCAGAGCAACCAGCAGCCGTGGCAAGGCAAACCTGCGCTGCCTGACCTGGCAGCCCTTGTCTCACATGTGCTTGCAAGGAACGTGTGGCTGACTGGCAGAAGTGACCACACTGAAGAGTATTACAGGATATACAATGGAGTGCATTAAACACATACATCCAGCTCCATTCTGGAGCTCCCAGTTCACCTGCAGACGTGTACTTGTGTCTGCTCAAGGGCACGATGCACACTGGTGTCTCCTCTCAAAGCTCACTCATAGGCAGTACTCAAACAACAGCATGGGATTGGCCTCAGCAGATGATCTGGACATAAATAACATCCTCATGGTTTTCAAGAATGAATTCAATGTGTCTCACATTGGTATTAGAACCCATTCCCATCAGAGAGATCCTGGGATATCTCTCTTTAACACTCAATACTTTTAAAAACAAGCAGGATCAAATTTAATACTACTTGATTTTCAGTAATCAAAAGAATACATAAATCCTTCTGACATACCCATTTAAGCAAATCTTTCAAATGATCCATTAACAAAAGAACACAGTTCAAGCAACAGTTCATATTAAAATCCTTAGACACAGTTCCACGATGTGACATAAAATTATTCACATTTATCTCTCAGTAAATGTAACAAGAAATCAACAGTAGCCTTTTTTTCTTAATCATTGAGCCAACTCACATTACTGGCCCAGAGGTTGGGTGATGTAGGCAGGAAGCCTTTCGAGATCACCTTATTGTAAAACATTAGCTATCAGATTGCTACACAGAATTTCATAAACATCTAAGTTTTAAAATATTTGCAGGAGAGAAAATTGAGATATCATGCTGAATCTGCTGTACATCAGTATTTTCCTACAGTTACCAAGAGGAGGTGTTCCAGTTACTTCAGCAAAGAAAATCAAGCCCAGAAATTAAATGAGAATAATGAATCACCCTCTGAAAGGTGAGAATTTAAGCCTGAAGTTCTCATATTTAATTTAAGCAGTCAGATAGTTGTCTCCTTCCAGTCCAAGACCAAGATGTGACATACAATTCACTCATCTGGATCACAAAAAACTTCCCTATGTATCAAGTTATCCCATAGATCATTGAGCAATCCACTTTTCCTGCTGATCTCTACATCAGATTCTAAGCTTTTCATTTTAGGCAACAATTTCAGCCTCACAAAAAAAAACCAACCCAAACCAAACAAGTAGAGATCTGAAGATGTGCAGAATTACCACCAACACCTGTTAACTCTGAAATCTAAGAACGTGGCAAGGCTGATATCATCACTTCACTGTTCAATCATTTTAGCACAACAGTTACTGTGCTTATCTTCCATGAGGTCAGATTGTCTCAACTTATATAACTCTTTTAATTTTGCCCTACCTACGTGCAAAAAACCTTCTTGTTTACCTTTGAAAATGTTTGTGCTGTGATAAGGAAATGCCATATTGATTTACCATATTGACATATATGTCAATGCAATAACCTGTACTAAAAATCCTGCATACAAAATGGATTGAATTAGACATCAGAATGAATAGAGCAGATTTGCTTTACTGACTGTATCATTCAGTACTTAAGTAAGTTAAACCTCACGGTTTTGTACTTATCAGAAGCTGCCAAGCAGTTGTTACTGCAGAGTTACCAAAATCACTGCAGAGCTCAAAATCATTCTGCCAGCAGAGCACAAAATCTTGTCTTTGCCTTGTCCCTGGGGATATTTTCTCCTAAAGGATGTTCTGCAAGACCCAAGGTAGCCAAAATCACTGCACTCATTACCCCTAGGGACAGAGCTTGGCTTGCATTTACATACCTGCATCTTTTTGGATCAGGACTCATAACATTAAAACTCTGTGACCATTTATAATAAGAAACAGTTATTAAAATGATTCTTGTTATTACAGAGAACTTCTCCTGGGCAACCACCAGTTACGTTTACCATCAAACCAAAAAAACCATACCATATCAAGGCACAAAAATAACAGATAAAGTGGAACATCAGCTCTCCCAACTGCCCTAAACTCCCTTCTTTCCAATCTTTATTTTTGATCCTCTTTCATTGTTTTATGTTCACTTCTTTCTCTTCTCCCTAAGTGATTTTTTTTCCTTATTGTTGCCTATATGAATGTTCTTCCACTTCAGAAGTAGGAGAAGCGTTACTACCGCAAAAAAGGTGAAAGGATATAATTGCAGAAGTACGTTCTTTATTCAAAATAGACTCTTTCTACTTTTCCTCACCCCCTAAGTACAGTGCATAAAAATCTCTTGTTAATGGTACATACATTTTTTATGAATTGGACCCTTCATATTGAGAGTTCTAGTTTCTTTTATATTGTATGCATTAGCACAAATATAATCACATTAAGGTCACAAAGACCCTATCAGTTTCCCCTGAATTCATACAACATTTCATACTCACTGTTTGCTGTTAGTGCTGGTGAATGCAATGATGATAAAGGTTACTTACCAGAAGATGGACAGTTGAATGCATTATTATTTCATGTTGGGCAGCTGATCCCTAGCTAAGAAGGGCAGGAGGCTTCTCTAAATTAAACTTTTCTTTCTTTCCATCCCTGGAAGCTTACTAAATGCCAAAGAGTGAGCACATTAAAGAATATCTACTTTGGCACAACTGCTACTGTTTGTCATCTCTACAGCTAACTATGACTTTTTTACAGTTTTTGCAGCATTTATCCATGCATGAGTTTTTATTGCTAATGAGACAGAGGGATAGTTTTCCACCAAAAACCCAACTTCTTGACATTCTCCCCATCTAGCTCCTGTAGCCTCCCCAAAATAAGGTAGACTACAATGACAGCTTATAACACCTCCCCTTTCTCTTTTCCTGGAGAACCTTGCACAATTCACCCATTGTGAGCTTGGCTGCTGGCACTGCAGGCTACTGAAAGCCAGGTAATACATGTGGACAGCCTCTGCTTCGTGGTAATTCAGGCTTCTGGGTAAAGGAAAAGGATGGCAAGTCTGGCATCTTTGGCTTTTCACAAGCTATGTTTGGTAGGCATATTTACAAAGGATAGGACACTAGAAAGCAAAAACAGTAAGGTGGGAAGGGAATGAATCCTGCCCTGTTTAGAAATTCCAGTCATCTGATTCAGTGAGTGGGGAACATCTAGTTAAGGAAGGAGAGGTTCAGTTAAACCCAGTAAAAGCACCTGGTACTTAGATCTTCATCAGAGCCAGCGTTCAGCAAAATGAATCCCATGATATATATAAACCCTTACTGGAGTGTCCTGATCAGCAAGTATGGTCCAGCAGCAGTGGCTTATCACTCTTGCTGTTACTGAGTTCACTGTCTGGTTTCACCCCTGTGGTGTCTTTAACAATTTCACACTCTCTGCTGTGGTCTTTACACAGCCCTGTGGGGCAGCTCCATCAAGTAACTCATTAAAGGTTGTTCAGCTGTTCAGACTTTATTGAGACTCTTGAAAGAGTCGTCCCACAGAGCAGTGTACTGTAGGAGTCCAGTTGAGATCCAGAAGGAAACCTTAACAGTAGCAGCAACTCTGTATGCAGGAGACCATGCTCCTAGATCAGACTAAATCACAAAACTGGTAAGTCTACATTATAAACCTATTTAGCTGCACATGTACCTTCAGAAATTCCTAGCTACAAAAATTCAATAGCCCTCCTCCTTCAAAAGCAGCCTGTGCCATTTGATATCTGCAGTAAGTTCTCATGATGTGGCTCAGCAGGGTGAGCCATTATTTCAAATGAAAGTGTTGGCTAGGAGCTACAGAAACTCATAGTATGCATGCCTCCAGATCTTGTAAATCCTGAACTGAATTAACTTCTGTCTCTTTATTATTGTCTGAAATCAATTGTAGTGACTATTTACAAGGAGCTTTTGCCAGGAGTTCCCAAACACTTTATATTTATCAGTTTTTAAGGAGCATTCAGTCTACCAGCCAGATTTTGCAAGCTATACCAAGCCTGACCATCACTAAACCAAGTTTAAATTGCACAGCAAGGAATTTTGTCTCCCCCCAACCCCCTCCATTCCCACTTTACTCTGTAGACCAACAGTTAAAAGGCTAAAAATATAAAAAAGACCTAAACAACTAGTAGTCAGCATTATCATCCTGTCTGTCTCCTGAATCTTAGCAGCTAGTTACCAGACAGTGATAGTGAAATGCTCTGCAGCCACCACTAAGACGGTCTTTCTCACGCTAAAAATACCCTAAAACAGATTTGCAGGGAAATAACCAAGTGGTTTACAAACATTTGGATACTGTTCCTGTAATACATTGATCTTGCATTTATGTGAGTCAAACTCCCAGTGAATTTCACACATGTTGGATTAGTTCTCTAGGTAAAAAAAACCTTACACATAACCTGGACATATCCCAGGACAGTCATCCTGCAAGCATGATCTCCTGGTTAGTAACGCCTTGTCATGGCAAGACCTCTTTGTAACAACATGCTGTGCAGGAAGGGAAAAAAAACCAAAAAGAAGCCACGCGGCTTTGCTTTGCCAAAATACTGAGCGGCAGGCAACTTGCTTTAAAGAATGAGAGAGGGCACTGCAATACATCCTAACAGGATTAAATTATATGGAATATACAAACTGTTTCAAATCCATGAGAATGCTTGTATTCATATATAAATATATATATATGTATGCCTCTCTATATATAGACATGTATTTTCAAGCAAACTAATTTCCTGCATCCCTGTTTATTTTTTCAGCATTACAGTAATTGAAAAATATCTACTGGTAAAAGATGCTATTAATTTAAGTGCATTCATAGTGTGTTATGTCACTAATAGACTTAGGTAACATTATTCTTTTATCCTTTTTACAAAGCATTATTTTATTGTCCTCTCATTTCTGAGATTTTACTTCCACTTAAAGTCAAGTAGAGTGAAAGCTTTGAAGAATTCTATTATATTATTGTCCTGTCATTATTCTAACTCCATTACACAACAACACAAAACCAGCATCAGCTTCCATTTGTCATATTATTTATTTTGAGGATAATGTCAGATCTCAGACCATGTGTACGTGCCTACTAAACATAATTTGGAGTTGGGCAAAAAGTAATCACTGATTCCTTCTAAAAATGTGTTTAAAGAATACATTTTAAAACTATCCTGTGTTAAAGAAATGATTTTTAAACATTTCTGTTACCTGATTTTGACCCATGCAAGCCTTTAGAAGAATCTAGCTGTATTTAGAAAAATAAAAAATGTCTAGAGGTACATATGGACAAACAGATTTCAACATCTTTGTCTGTACTCCCAGCCAAGTTGACAGAAGCCAGTCCTGGCGTGGACACCAGACAGCTGTGCTCACGTGGACCTCTATACACACACACACACACACACTACGTGCCACTCTAACACAGTTCTGTGGCTTCAATGCAGAAGCTGTCTTGTGTCTGGCCACAGAGGACCCGGAGCAAAGAGTACCCTGGGTCCACCTTTCCTACAAGTCACATCCTTTGGCAGCCAATAAATGGGTCAGCACACCTGATACACGTTATGCAAGTGGATTGTTGCTGCCTTCTTAATAACTTCTTTTAGTGTATCTGGCTTTGAAGATATGCAAAAGACAGCCAGGGTTGATTTGAAATAGCCAGCACTTTTACTGCCTGTTCTTTATGGCTACCATAAAGAAAAGAAAGATCAGGTGGTAATCTGGCACAACCAAGATTCAGGCTCAATGCTGAACCATCACAGAGTTCCTGTGAGACCTTCGTCGGCTCTTTTCATCTCACTTGCAAAAAGTGTTGTTGGGCTGTCAGAGCTTAGAGAAGTCCTGGACCAACGAAGCACGTTGATTAGGGTGGCTGCTTTGGCAGGTATAGCCAGCATGCTGCTTCCTCCAGTCACAGACACCTACCTTATCATCTGACACTACGTTATCTTTGGGGTAAATGTAAATGTTGGACATGGTGTAATGTCTGTGCAATTGGGCTCTACAGTTGTCTTTCCTACACTTTGAAGGAATTTTCTCTCAGATTTCTGGGATAACTTTTTGTTGTCTTTGGGACAAAACCACTATACAACTTCCTTTCATCCTCTCATCTCTCTGCTGCTGAAGGACTGCTAGAGAATATAATATTTGCCGACTACTGACTATATTGTCCCAAGTGAGTTTCTGGTCTCTATCAATAATTTCTTAAACCATCACTCAGATTGTCCTCCTTGTTATTCTGTAGGGCCTAGTGATTACATAGATAATAAAACACTAAGTAGATTTCACCTAGCAAGAGGTGTCTGGGTTCATAACTCAATGCAGATTGAAATCACACTAAAACCCCAAAAATTCAGTTCATACCATACTTACCATCTTCTCAGTTAAAATGATGAACTTCCAGGGAAACTCTGGTCCTTTACCACAACATGTACAATTAACATTCGTAGCACAGTTGTATATAGAAAACAGAATGCAATGTGTTCTTTTTCAGTCGTTGTGAAGCACAGCATTTATAAGTATGCACTTCACAAGTGTCTTGTTACAATAGCATTATTTTTACTTAATGTTATTCTAATGACTTTCCTCCAAAGTGCGTTTGTGGCCACCACAGCTCCCTAGATGGTAACAATGGATAAACATCGGTGTGAGAAATGCAGGTCTATATTATTTATGAAGCTGCAATTCTCCTGTAAATAACCCAGTTGTTAAAATGATATGTATCTATGTAATTGAGTCTTCTGTATACAAATAAATAAGGCTTTATTGCAATGTCAGAAGTTAACAGACCAGTCAATAAAATCAATAACTCACTTTTTCTTGCTTATATATCTAACTTTTCTCCACCTTTCCTATGTCCTCTGTTTGTTCTGGTTACACATTAACACTTCGAAGGATATATAGCTCTTATGATATTGTTTAGTAAATGGTGGTCTGAAGAGAAGTCTGAGGAAACACCACCTCAGTAATTTAATACTCTGCGTATTTATTGTGTACTTTAACGTATACCTGTCTGGTATAACTCAGGGAAAAAGGA
Source organism: Urocolius indicus (assembly GCA_013401255.1). NCBI lineage: Eukaryota > Metazoa > Chordata > Aves > Coliiformes > Coliidae > Urocolius > Urocolius indicus. The sequence goes on along the minus strand of WBNH01004199.1, from coordinate 139,921 downwards.
ACTGTCTTGATCTATACATCAGACTACAAGAGATTTTTAATGTGAATGACTATATGAAGGTCTAAGTAAATTAGGTTCATATTGATACATTTAGGGAAAAGTGCTCCAGGCCTGGATTGCATTATCTTATCACCACTGTCAAAACAGCACCACCAGATTACAACACTGTGCTGCTTATGCATCTATGGTTAAAGTTGTGTCAGCATTTCCATTACTCTCCCTGTTTTTCAAATATTTATAACTTGGCTGTAACATTTGCTGAAACTTGGTGAACCAGAAGCCAGATTCTACAACTCTTTACTCAAGAAAATTGGCCATTTTATTTCAGTGCGAGTGTTTCCATTAGTTAGGTCCTGCCAGATTACAAGCTGATGTCCAAGTTTATGAGCCTGTTTGGTGTATTTTCTTAATGAAATTATGATTTCGTCTCTTTAAAAATATTCTTTAAGAAAAAAAGAAACTGAAGCACTGTAAATAAGACTTGATTTTGTGATGTGATTAGGTCTCTAACTTGATAATCTCTTGTTTTCAGTACTTTGAAGAGGAAGCAAAATTAGCAGCAAAGCTACTGCAATGTAAAAAGTAGCCGTGGGGCATATGCACTAAATTTTGTTCCACTAATTACATTTTCTTGTGGGTTTTCATCTGGGATCTTAGCACACCTCTTAAACAGAGTAGAATTGGGAGGGCTCCAAATGAGCCATTCTCGTCCATCAGGAATACAAACATGCTCACAAAAGCTATCCTATTATGTATGCTCCATACAGGCTCTTCATTCAAAAATATTTTAACAGATGTCATGCTGGATAAATATAATGGCTCATCTGAGCCTCAGAAACGCTTTACTCACAGTAGAAACAAATTTGGGCAACATTTTTCAAATTGAGTTAAGTCCTTAATACATACCCACAGGCTTACTTAGACTTATAGATACAATATCTTTTTCTTTCGTCCTCCTTAGCTAGCTGAACACATGATCTGTTATTGAACATTTTCCTGTTCTGATGATGCTCTCTTGCTTCACTGCTGAAATACTCCCAACTCTGCATTTGACTTTTGGATAAGGTTACTGTAGAGCACTGGTTGAGGAACAAATTGAAGCCCCTTGAGCATGGCTCCAGCAGTCTACAGGTTATTTGCAGAGAAGCACAGGAGGTGCATGTTGTGCCACAGCATCCTCTCAATCCTTTCTTTTCGAAAACTGACCACAGACAGGGTTGCAGAGGGTAGAAACACATTCCTACACTTTGTTAACCTCAGCCAAAATAATCACAACAGGAAATGCTTTTAAAATAGATACAGAATATAAAATCTAGTTGATGAACAACATAAGACTGCAAAGTTCAGGATTCATTCTGGAGACTTAAACTTCTACTTCCATTGTCCCTGGTGCAGAAGTGTTGCAATAAGCTGTATTCAGCTCAATACAGTAAAGACTGCATTAAAAACATAACTCTTGTTAGCAGACTCACTAATCACTGAATAACACGACCATGAGACACTGGTGATGTTTCTCTACGCTTCTGCACAGAGCAAGTGTGTGGAACTACGCTCAGGTCTTGGAGAGGTTGCCAGGCTTTGCAAGGCTTCATAAGAATTTAAATATTTTCTTTTAGTTTACACAACTTTGTTTAGCATTGAAGAACCAGGCTCTGGCAGCTGCAAAGATACAAGTACACCATTTATATAGAGTGGATCTATTGTGAACAGAATGAAAATCCCTTGCACAGAAGTTACTTTCTTCCCTACAAATTTCATTCCATGTCATACAGTAACACTGAATCAAATCATAGCACTAAGCTACAGGCTGTCTGGTTTATGGGACAGTAGGTTTCTTTGAAGTACCTCTGACTTTTGCAAAGTTTAAGATCTTAAACACTGGGTTATACAACAGTGCATGCACCTGACTTATCAACTTGTAGGATAGTATGATCATTGTGTTGTGTCATGTACTGGGGACAGATTATCACAGAATCCCAGAATGGTTGAGATTGGATGGGACTTCTAGAGATCATCCAGTCCAATCCCTCACTAAAGCAGGATCACCTTGATCAGGTTACCCATGTCAGGTGTTATTATCCCAGCAGGTTGCAAGCAGGGATGCTGTGCATTCTCAGAAGAGCTTACATTGTAGCTGAGGTCTCTAAGTACAATCCTTACCGGCCATGCCGGGACCCCTCAGCAGCAGTCCTGGCAGCCCAGCTGCTCTGAAATACCAGCAGGGTAAAAGGGAGAAGTGCTCATTCTTTTTAGTAGCAGTTGATGTCTCTAAGACAGCCTTGCTAGAGACAGCTTGCCAAAATACTATCAATACTGCATCATCAAATAAGGCAAAACTACTGCTAAGACTCTCAGTGGTTTGAGCATCCCATACACTCTAAACCTCAGGAGCAGGGTCTGCCCTTTGGAGAGCAAAGGCATGGCAGCATGCTCTACCTACAGCACTGGTGGCATGCTGAGCATGCCCCTGTGCTTGAGCACTGGGCACTAAAGTAATTTCATATCAGAAATTCAGGCTGACCTGCTACAGGGGATACAGCGCAGGGGGCAAAAAAGAGTGATTTAGTCACTGCAAAAAATAGAGATAACATTTATATCTCATATCTAGGTAAAATGGATGCTGTCTTAACTTTCATTCATTTCCTTTTGAAGTACAGGGTTCTAAAGGGGGAAACAAGAATGCACACCCTTTATTATTTACAATAAAGTGGGCACAAGACTATAAAAATAAATGCATAATAATAATCTACGACTCGGAGTCATAATCTCTACAGTCTGATGAGCTGTAAAAAACACCACAGATCAAATCACACCATCTCTTCTTAAGCATAAAGGCCTCGATAGGTGCTAATAATCTAATCTCAAAGATACGACATAATCCTGAGAAAATATCCTGCAGATATTGGGGGACAAAAGCATTCCTGTAGTGATCCCCACATTTTTCTCCAGGGCTCTTCAATGGGGTTGCACTCTCATGACATACATTCACTCAAAGTCTGACACCTGACACACCGCTTCTAAGAAAGAATTACTCTCAGGCTACAGTTGCTTTCCTTGGCTCCCCTTTCCTGCTCAGCTTCCCCCTTTTCTGTGCTGTTTTCTTTCCTCTTTTTTTTTTTTTAATTTTTCCTCTTGGTCATAATTCCTCAAACTGACTTCAAAATTGTCTAAAATATGTGGAGTTAATTGCTTATGTTTTTAAAGGCAAGGCAGCTCTTAAAAAAAGTCTCAAATAAGTATATAAGACAAATTTTAAACTTTATCTGAGAATAACTATAATTACAATAAAACAAGTGTTTTGCATTAAAATGAGAACAATGGAGGACCTCAGAGCAGATGGTGACAGACTTGCCACTGACATGAAGGTTTAAAATTTATCAGGGCATTCTTCCAGGCTGGAGGCACCACACACTTCACCTTTTCATGCTGGAACAGAAAGAGTTTTGCTGTTACAGGCAGCTCATCTTCCAAGGATACTTTCCTCCTCCACAAAGATAAATATTTTCAGACACTGTATCATATTCACACTCTTCTCCTGTACTTACTAAAGACATAAATATCCTACTATTTCAAAACTATAATATAATGCAATATGATTCAGCATAATAACATCCATCAGAAAGGACTACTTAAAAGAAAAACATTGCATTTTCTGTATGGAACGATGTATAATGACCATTGCCCAGAAATGGATCAATCTGGCTCCAGTGGAGCAACTGCATAAGCATTCAAAACAAGCAATAACTATGAGCTCTGGTGAGGTACTTTGCTTCCCAATGTCATCTCATTTTATCCCCCCTGAGCAAGGCTTGAAGTCATGCTGAAAAACATCCAAAGACAGCTTTCTCTGCCCCCGTTCCCAAAATTCTGAATTTTACTAAAAATTCTCACTTGGTTATCAATTTTCAGCTGTTACACATTGTTCTGAGCCCAATTACAACCTCTATAATTTTTATTTTTTGAGTGTTTACAGCATTTGGGGGATAAAAACCCTTTCTGGGACAAAATGACACACAGAATTTGTACTTTAAAAGGAAAGGTTTTTTTGTTTAAAATGTTTTTGTCATCTACATTTTATACGATTGATAGGAATAATGCAGGTAATGAAAAGTGTCATTCTCATCATTCTCCTATTTTAATATACTTTTAAATCATTTCAATGGAACAGAAAAGAATCAAGACTGAGTTTGTGTATTAAGAGGGCAGATATCACTGAACCAAATATCACCAAGAACCAAATAGAGTTTTCCACTCTGTTTCTATCATGCCCTTTCACAGACAACTTGATTCCAAACCAATATTTGAATTGAAATAACCCTCAGCTTCTCTAATATGTGACAGTTTGTAATTATTCTCAATGGGTATGCTTGAAAGTTGCCAAAGGTCACAATAAGAGTACCGTATACCAAGACAAAAGCCAAAGCCTTGCTTGGTCAGCTCATGTACCTCCTGTACCATAAAGTTTTGTTTTGTGAACCCTCAGACCTTTTCCTGAGCAGATCTGGAATCATTCACATAATTTCAGCCTAAATAGCCTCTTCTTCACAGGTCTACAAGTGCACAAACCAGAGGCTAAAAACCCTTTCCTGCCTCCTCTAGGAAATTCACAGGTCCTAGGTCTGTTCATTCTCCTGAACTCATTTGATAGCTTTTAGTGATTTTTTAAGACAAAACTATAGGGCATTCCTACTGTAACACCTGTGGCTATCAAGGAATTATCACTCACATTTAATAAATATCAAGAAATGCTAATGATGTGGTTATAGCAGCTGACAGCATTAATTGCATGGCTTTTTTTCTGCTCTGTCTACCTTGGGGGAAAATTTTCCAGAGCTAACAGAGGCCAAGAGCAAATTCACATCTCAGACACAACCCAGAGTCAGGAGTTTTAAATGAACTCCTCTGACAGACCTGTACAATCTTTTCCTTGCCATGAGCTACCATGGAGACAAATACCTGTGAATACACTGGCAGCAGTAGCCATCACCTTTCTAACTAACAAGCATTGTTTTAAGCAGCCCAACTCCAAAAGCAATTTTGTGTCAGGCTCCCATCTTCTATAGCCCAGACAACACCAGTAAACACAGATCCAAAGCAACCACTCCAGCAAGGATTTTCCATAGTCTTCCCTCACTCATCAGGATGGCATCAAGGCTCCCAGAAGGATGTTGGAGTTTCTTAGATCCCATTATCACCATGGTAAAAAGACCTCAAGATTGCAAAAAGCTTCAGCCTCACCATTGTCTCCTTAGGCTCAAAAGTTTTCCTAACTGCTTTGCATCCAACTTCCCCCAAGTCCATTTCTTTGGCATGCCATACCATTTATGTAGATACATAACTGTACCAGCTTGTCCTGCTGGGTAACCCTCTGGTTTCACCCAAAAGCTCATCACTCTGTCAAGCTGTTAGGGACCATTAGCACAAAAGACCCAAGACGGTCCATGTGGAACACATTGCCTTGCTGCCTGCTAGGACATTGGTCTGAATTACTTTCTGCCCAATTAATCATGAATAGAAATGGCAACGACCTCACTTAAAACTAGGATGATCAGCAAAGTATTAATTTTTACCCCCGTCAGTCAGTTCAACAATAATGATGCTCCATGAAGTCTTTCCAGTCATTTACTAACTATGGTTTAAATTCACTCAAGGGCTTCACATAGCTGTTTCATGTGTAAACAGTACATAATTATTACCAGACTATGCTAATCAGTGTTACAGAATAGGCAAAAAGCCCACCAATTATTTTTCCTCTCATAGAGATTCTCAAAAAAACACTTATTTTTTCCCCAAAACGGTCAACTCCAGGAGTGGTAGACTTTTTCCCAAATTTACATCTGGTTGGCCAAATACTGCTTCTCTGATGCTGACACAGTTCAGCTGAATACAGGAGAGCTCCAATGGATCACTAAAAAAGATGAATCCTGTGAAGGCTGGGCTGTCCTCCAGCTCAATTGGTAGTTTATAGATTTGGTCCTGACACATGTTATATTAGGCAGGCATGCGTCAACATCTCGTACTGTTCAATTTTGAGCCTACCTATTTCTGTTTAATTTCAGTACCTAACAACATGTATAGGCGTGAGGCTCAACTGACAGCTAAACAAATCCCTCCCTTCATGCATATTTTTATACTTAAGCATCATGTCTTCTATGAAGAACATGAATGTGCAATGATGTATATTTCTGCATCTCAGCTGTGTGTTTACACATCTGCTACATGATGTGCTGGCATTGCTTTTTATGCACCTATGTTGTAACCCATCTGGGGGAAATGATATATTGGCTGGAGAACACAAGAAAAACTTTCTTTTCAGCAGGATGAGCTCCTTGGTTTTGTTCACCATATGGGTTCAGAGCAGAGGGCAGAGCAGGGTCAAGGTAGAGTGAGGAAGCTTAACCAGCAGCACTACCAAAGGTGTTAACAGTTAATTCTGCAGAAAGGATTCATCTTTGGGCATCTACTGATGTGAACAGTTTAAACACATACAGAGACTTATACTGACAGTATATTGGACTGGTCATTTTTATGGTCCTGATCACAAAATCCAGCCCTGTGAAATTGTGCTCTGGATGACAGAACTGGAAATGTCTTCAAGCAGCAAACGAGACTGAAGACCTTGCTTTCAAATTTTTTACTAGGCACATTGCAATATAGATGAAATACCTTTGTACGACACTCCGTCTGCTTTGGATGCTCATATGTTCACACCAGAGACTAGGGAAGCCTGACAATGTACATTTTATTCAAAAAGTCCTCTTCTCATGAAACATTGCTTGCCTCCAAATAGCAGTACAGCAAAGTGCAAAGGGGTTGTTTGCCTTCTCACAAACAGGGCAGCATGGGTTTTAGCAATAGCAAGCAGAGCTGGTATATCCAGACACACAAAGGCATAGATTACTCAGCCTGGCAGCATGAAACACTGAGCTTGGAAATGAACCTGGAAGCAGGCCAGGAGATAAGATCCAGAGTAGCTTTTTGTATTCTAATACATGTGTCTGAATCAATGTTCAGATGAAAAGACTCCCGATGGGTCTGCAGTCTTCCCTGACACTTTGTTGACATGTTTCTCAGCAACATGTTGGCCGATACGTACACTGCTCTCAGGTGGGTTCCTAGGGAGCTTGTCCTGCTTCTGACTGCTCAATAGTTTTCAAGCTCTCCTCTGCTGATTTCAGAAAAAAACCCAACCAACAGCAGACAAACAAACAAAACCACCACCAAAACCAAGAGGATCTAGATGATTTAACACATCAAAATTGCAGTTTTGATCCTGTATTAGATGCAATTTCTCTGCTAAAGGAACTTGTGCTAAGAGATTTGCTGCATCCTGGTGGCCAGGGATGCTCTACATGGACAATGAACTTACTTTTGCAGGGCACAACACAAATCTAACTGATTTAAATAACAAAGGACATTCATTGACTTCTATAGGTTGGATTCAGCATGTCAGCCTCAAGCCATCTTGTAAGAAAGACCAGGAGGAGTATATGCAAACAGTACTGTTTACCATGTCCCCAGCAAGTGCTGAACTTCTCCCTTTGTGCCTTGCAGGAGAGAGAGGCATTCCATGTACTTACAACTTAAACAATTCTTTAGACATGCTCTTATTATTTCTGGAATCTGGCAATCCTCTCATAATAAATTTATCATGTACTTAAAAGTGCCTTGGTTTTCAGATCTGCAGCAGACAATTCAATTGAGACAGAGAAACTACCACTGTTTAAAATCAGCTTAACGTGTACAATATCACATACTTCCCCATCACTGTTAGTCACAGTGAGAATTACCCAGTAAAGCAACTCATGTGACTGGCATTACAAAACAGTGTACAGATCCCATTGCCACTCTGTTGTATGCCATTCTGTTTGGAAATTCTGTTATTTCTTTTGCATGCTGAGCTGGTGGGAATTGGTGACAAACCATAGTTACCTTTTCCCCCTTTATGTCTTCTTCTCCAAATCTCCTTCAAATATAGAATCATAGAATCATTTCAGTTGAAAGAGGTCTTTAAGATCATTGAGTCCAGTCTTTGTCCCAGTCCTATCAATCACTAGACCATTTCCCTAAGTGCAACATCCACTTCCAGAGCACCTCCCTGGGCAGCTGTTCCTATGCCTGACAACCCTTTCAGGAAAGAAATTTCTCCTCAGATCCAACCTGAGCCTCCCCTGGCACAACTCGAGGCCATTTCCTCTTGTTCTATTGCTTGTTACTAGGGAGAACAGACTGACTCCAGCCTCACTACAGCCTCCTTTCAGGTAGTTGTCTCCCCTGAGCCTTCTTTTCTCCAGGCTAAACAGCCCCAGATGCCTCAGCTGTTCCTCATATGAGACATGCTCCAAATCCTTTACCAGCTTGATAGCCTGCCTCTGGATCCTTTACAGCACCTCAATGTCTTTCTTGTAGTGAAGGATCCAAAACTGGACACAGTATTCAAGGTACAGTCTCATCAAAGTTGAGTACAAGGGAATGATCACCTCCCTGCTCCTGCTGACAACACTGTCCTTGATACAGGCCAGGATGCCATTGGCCTTTTTGGCCACCTGGGCACACTGCTGGCTCATGTTCAGCTGCTGTGAATCAACACTCCCAGGTACCTCTCTGCCTGGCAGCTTTCCAGCCACTTCTCCCCAAGTCTGTAGTACTGCTGGGGGTTGTTGTGGCCCAAGGGCAGGACCTGGCACTTGGCCTTGTTGAAACTCATGGCACTGGCCTTAGCCCAGCCATCCAGCCTATCTACATCTCTCTGTAAAGCTTCTCTACTTTCAAGCTGATCTACACTTCCACCCAGCTTGGTGTCATCTGCAAACTTACTAAGAGTGCACTCTATCCCCTCATCCAGATCATCAATAAAGATGTTAAATAGGAGTGGCCCCAGTACTGAGCCTTGGGGGACACCACTCATGTCCGGCCACCAGCTGCATTTCACTCCATTCACCATGACTCTTTGGACCCGACCATCTAACCAGTTTCTCGCCCAGAAAAGTGTTGGCCCCTCCATGACAAGAACAGTCAAGTTCTCTAAGAGAATGCTGTGGGAAACAGTGTCAAAGGCCTTACTAAAGTCAACGTAGACAACATCCACAGCCTTTCCTTCATCCAACAAGCAGGTCTCCCTGTCATAGGAGATCAGGTTTGTTAAATAGGATCTGCCCTTCATAAACCCATGCTGACTGGGCCCAATCACCTGGTTGTCCTACATGTGCTGCATAATAGAATTTAGGATTATCTTCTCCATCAACTTCCCCAAGCACTGAAGTCAAACTGACAGGCTTGTAATTTCCCAGATCATCCTTCCATCCTTTCTTACATGTAGGTGTTATATTAGTTGATTTCGAATTAGATGGGACCTCCCTAGCCAGCCAGGATTGCTGATAAATGATGGACAGTGGCTTGGCGAGCATCCCTGCCAGTTCTCTCAGCTCTCCAGGATGTACCCCATCTAGCCCTATAGATTTTTGTACATCATTGTGGAGCAGCAGGTCACAGACTACCTTCTCCTGAACTGTAGGGTGTACATTTTGCTCCTCGGCCCCGTCTCTTGGCTTGAGGGGCTGACTTTCCCCAGTGGACATGCTCTTATTACTAAAGACTGAGGCAAAGAAGGCATTAAGAACTTCAGCCTTATCCTTGTCTTTTAGATTCAGAAGGAAATTTGGTAATAAACAGGGGATGGAGGCTCTCCCTGAACTTTCTTTTATAATTGATGTAGCAGGTGAGTTTATTGTTTGTGAAGTTTTCAGGTACAATTAATCATGCAAATCCAGGTATTCAACCATGTCTTGGATATCAAAATCCTTCCTCTTGGATAGTAATGGCCCAGCTCTAACTATGCTCAGGGAAATAAAAAGACTCAAAAGCTTCTTTCTCTTTGTCCATTCAAGATCTGTAGAAATTACCCATAGATCTCTGGTGGTCCTCAGATTAAGACTTATTTATTTATTCCCAAGAGAAGCCAAGCAAAGCTTGATCAGGAAAAAATCAGCATGTATGGCAGAACCATTTTCTCTCTTTACTATGTTTCTGCCATCTGTAATCTACATAGAAAAACCCTCAAACTCACAAAAAAGAAAATAAAAAGTTCATAAAAATTTTGGAAGTCTAGAAGCTCTGCAGTTGGTCATAAGGAAGATCCAGTTCATATCCAACCTACTGTCTGGAGACTTAGATCTATCAACCTGAAATAACAGGAAAGTTCAACTCTCTTCTATCTATTTGTTTAGAGCGGTAAAAAGGGAAAAGAAGTAAGATGACCCCCACTAGTTTAATTGATAAGAAAATTAGGCACAGGGAGTAGACGGACTATGATCTTGCCCGGGATTGACTTGTCCAAGATAATGCATGAAATACATGTCAAAATTGTAACTGATCTTTTTTTCTGGAGCTGCTTTGTACCTATAGCTGAGCTCAAATGAATGCAAAAAAAAAAAACCCTCACAGAACAATGATAAATGTTATTGGCAGATGGAAAAGTAGAAAACTGACTCATGGGAGCAAAAAGTTGCCCATGAAATAAATGCAAGCATTCTTCAACAGAAACTTAAAGAAAACTGAGCCACAGAATCTGAAAACATTGCACAAAAATTGATAAGAAATAGCAAACCAGACATTGTTAGGTTTTTCCAAACAGGTGGTAATGGATATTGTCTCTCAAAAGGGTCAAACATAGCCTGTAGTAAGATACAGCAACCTTTGCTGAGCCCCGTTTTTCTCAGATTTGAGATGCCTCTCTTCTTGAATTATAGAACATTGACTGGATCCAAGCTCATTCCATTCCCTTCACTCTCTTTTACCCTATGAATTGCATGCAGCACTCTGAGCAATGGACAAGATCATTCTGTAGTCATCCAAGCTACATTGAGAGGCTGTATTTAAATATGTTCTGTTTGCAACAAAGGAATAAAGCTATGAAAGGTTATTAGAAAATTAAATGCAGCTATAAATTAATTTCTGTAACCAGTACCCATTAATATTTAACATATTTATATTAAGGATAAATCTCAATTCCCTAGGCATTCTGCATTTAATAATGTGGAAACAGTTTACCTCCTTCCTGTGGCTGAGGCTGGATTTGTAATAACTAGTAATGTTAAATGTATTTTTAAAAAAATCAATAATAAATAAATACATAAACACTTCCCTCCAGAATGCTCCTGATGTTATTTACAAAATTAAAAAAAAAACAACTCCAGAATGCCAAGGGAGTTCATAACCATTTCATTACTACCATCCTAATTGTATGTGGTGGAACTGCATAATCAGTTTATTGAAATTGAAATCTTTGGAACTGATTCTCCCTACAGACATTAACAATAAGCATCCTGTGCAATAACACAGTACTTAATGTAATATAAACATTATATGCACCAAGCTTTAAACATCCCTTGGCTTTGCCTTCTGGAATTGGACATTTTTAACACCCTTGTGTTCTGCCACTGCATTGAATCAAATATCTAATTTACAGACTGCAAAACACAATATTCCCATATTACAATAAATAAAGGAAGATACACTCAGAAAGCACACACACCCCATCGGTATGAGGATAAGTGAGACTACATTTAATAAAGTGAAAATAAAGCAGATTCTTCTAGGAAATCTGAATGGATTTTGACGTACAATATGAAAGAGATTGCTTCTGCTACCCTGCAAATAACTAGGCTGATACTGCACAGTCCAGATCCAAATTACTTCTACTTAGCAAGGGGACTTTACTCTTGTAAGTAGCTCCACTCATGCAAGCAGAAGTATTTTTACTTGAGTGGATACCCAGACACCAACATCATGGCTCTCTAAAAAAAGGTTCATATTTCAGTTTGCAGGACGTAACACGGTAGCAAGTCACAATAAGACCAAGAAACATTCACCTGCACATTCTCAAGTCAACGTTAAGTCAACATGAACTCAGACCCCAAAACCTATTATACCTTTATCTGTTTTCATTTTCAACAGCAAATTAAAAAAAAAAAAAAAAGCAAGCAGAGATTTTTAAAACTTGCTCTTATTTCTATTGCAAAGGTTTTTGTCCTTTTAAAGGTCAGGAAAAAGGATTTTGAGGGGCAAAAAAAAATTCCAATGGAGTTCAATAACTTTTTTTCAGGTGCTTTAAACTGCAGTTAGAAAAGTCTTTACCAAACAAGAGTTCAATACTTTGGCTAAAGAAGACTAGCTGGTTTCACTAATAATTCTAATGATTAAAAAAACCCTAGAAACAAAATTTTCTAAAAGAACTTTTAGCATTTAGTAAATGGAAGAGAGAAAGCTGTTTCTTTTCTGTTGCTTTTCAAGTGTCAGCAATGGTTTTTGGACTTCTTAAAATTGTCAGTCACCTCATCTTCACCAAGTTTCTATAAGCTGCTGAAAAGGTAATTAAGATTACGGCTATTAGATCTTGGAACTGTTCAGTTCTCTTGTGGCCCTCCCTTAGGTTCAACACAATGCCATAGTAATATGTGGTCACAGTCAGTGTGAGCCTTCACAACTACAGCCAGCAGCAAATCATCAGCTTCACTTCTGAGCAGGGGACTCCAGCGTTGAGCTCAGCATTTTGCAACCTGATTTTATACTTTTTAAGAACACAATAAATAGTTTTACAAAGTTGTGCAAGACACCAATCAGAGCATTTGGAGCCAGCTCCGTGTTTGAACAAAACCTCACAACAGACTTGCTCCTACAACGAGGCTGGATATCACATCATGGTCAAAGGAGATCGCTGGTGTGTGTGCTAAAAGCTGCAATGAGAAAATAAATTGGAGATCATTTTAAACACAGAGGATCCACTTAAATATTGCTCAGTACTTTCTGGTGACCACACAAACCATGAGATATAGCACTGTCATTTCATGAGGAATGAGAGGAAATAGTCTTCCACAGACTTGGCAAGAGTGTAAATGACTGCAGAGGGCGTGAGACAGCACAATGTCTTGCCCATAGTGTGCTACTTTGATTGCTTAAACCTCAGTCTGGTAAAGCACTTGAAACACATGAGTCTCCTAACAACCAAAAGGCTTGTCAAAGCTATCAGAAAAACTCTATTGATTTGAAAGGTGAACATCGGACAAGGACCACTTGGCTATATGTGAAACACTGGTTTATGACAGAAAGGTTTGTGTCTTGCCCTTAAAACATTAACATGCTAAAAAAAATATAGAAAGAGAAAGGGAAAATGCAGTCAACTGGATTTAATTACACTTCCTCCTCAATGAGTCCATCCTCAGTTAAAACATCAATCAGTGGGGAAGCATCGTCCATTCCCACCAACTAAAAGCCCACTGAAAACAATCTAAGGACAAAGCAAACTCAAATGTATGCAGCAATCAAAATATCACAAGCAAAACAACATCATTAATGCAAGCGTAATGCAAAAGGATGCAATTTGTTTTGTTGCTCATGCTGGCTTTTCTGAACATGGCACAAATCATTGAAAGTAGGCTAGGTGGCTTTTAACAAGTTTTATTTTATTCAATAAAAGCTTTATTTATTCAATAAGTTTTGGAAATAACAAGTTTGTCATAATACATGTGTGTATAAATATCTCCCTCCTGGCTTCCCTTTCTCTGTTTTGAGCAAAACCATCCTCAGATCCTCTCATACACAGAAATGCAAGTAGGCTGACTCTTGCAAAGCAGAGACAGCGTTCCCCTCCTTCCTCCTCTAGGGTTAGTTTATGTTTCAGCATCATTCAGAAAGACAATGAATTACAACAGAAATATTCTTCCAAAAGTCAACCCCTTTCAGTGTCTCATCTTTAAGCAACATTTTGCAGTTGCAGTTTGTAGTAGTTACATGTACCTGGCCATAAAGGTGAGCTAAAGTACCCACACACTACACCAATAGTTTCTTTTTAAACAGCTAATTACATTGTGTAAGTCATTGACCTCAGGAACCTAAAGCATTTATAGGGTCAAAGCAAATCTAAGAAACTAATTGAAGGGAGAGTTGCAGTTTTATGACTTGAATATTTTTCTGCCATCTGAGAAATAAGGAAAAGGCCTGAGCTGTAACTAATTCTCCCTTTTTATGGCATAGCCAGCATTTTCCACCCAATCTCTTAAAATCTAATGAAAAAAAAAAAAGCTCTGTGGCTGGAATAGGAAGAGAAAAGTCTTTTAGAATTGCACCAGAAATCAATGCATCTTCAAAATATGTGTTCTGGATGGATGAGATGCAGAGAAAAAATATATAGGATCAGGAGGATCATGTCTATCACTAGCATAAAGAGGTGAAATGCACATGGGTTAATCTTGCCATGGTATAGAAAGCCTGTAAAGAAATGAAATTCCTACCAAAGAGCAGTGCATTCTCCACTGAACTTTTATCATTGAGAAATTAGCATTTAGTATTACACATAGCTGTTGGAAGAATATCTGCACTGTATTTCAGCACATAAGCAATACACTGTGCCAGGGAACATGAACTCGCTGGGCTGGGAGAAGGGGCCAGCAGAGAGACAGCTAGCCCGGGATTAGGGGCATGATAAACTGGGTATTCAGCTGTAGACTGGAAGTACACAAACCTGAGCGTGAAAAGGAAGGTCTTTAAGCTATTTGCTATGAAACCAATAGGCAATTGGCCCAGACTGTGAAATAACTCCTGTTGAGGACTGCCAGCTTTTCATGGAGGCAGCCACAGGGGTAAGTTGCCCCTTGAAGGAGTATCCAATTGCCTGATGGGATCAAATCAGATCAGCACCTGATATAGAAAGGCAAAAGCGCTTCTCCTCTTCGTCTCTTCTTGTCCCAGGAGCACACTGAGGCAGGTGGAAATACTTCCTGACTCACCACAAATTCAGTAAAGAGGGCTCCCAAGGGAAGACTGAACTAGATTGGGCTTGGATCCTGGCAGTAGAGCTGCTAAATGGAAACAATAGCATGCTTTAAATAAAAGCGATCGTGTGTTAAAAATGCCTCTGCAAAGCCTGTTTACCTGTCTGATTTCTTCATATTTCTTTCACTACCCCAAAAAGTAGATTTGAAGGTAGAAGGCAAATTTGATACTGTAAAAGACTGTAAAAGTTCATAAAATGTGCAAGATTTCAATGGCTACTTCTTTGAACTGCAATATGGTAACTTTCTAGCAGTGTTTGGCTGAGCCATATGCCAGCACAGACATTGGGTCTTTAGTGGTGGATTTGTGCCTAAAATGGTATATAAGAGGGAAAGCACGTTGTCAGAGTATTCATAAGACCCTAAGAAGAGTTAGTGAGGATATATAAGCAAACAAGTCCTTCCCATTATTCCCTTTGGGCCTGCTGTCCTGGCTATGCTTCCTCACAGCTTCTTGTGCGTCTCCTCACTGGCAAAGGATGGAAAATTTAAAAAATCCTTCAGTTAGGATAAGCACTACTTTAGCACCAACTAAAACATCAATGTGTTATCAACATTATTCTCATACTAAATTCAAAATACAGCCCTGTATCAGCCACTAGAAAAAAAAATTAACTGTCCCAGTCAAAAGCAGGGCACAATGATCTAAATTTCTTTAACGGTATGGTACACTCCGTATTTCCTTTATACCAGCTCAGTTCTCCTTTCTATCCTTCTTAGTCAACATGCCCAAATTGTCAGGGAGAGTGGCAGCACTTCGACAGGAAAGGCCACTAAAGCTGCTTACTACTATCTATTGTCATGATGTGCCACTACGTGACTTGGTTTTCTTACTCTCTCCTACAAAAAATCCAGGGGAGGAGGAGGAGGGAAATTCAAGCCAGGACTTGATACTTCTTGATACCTGGGAAATCTCCATTTTCCTAAGGAACTGATTCCTTTAATTATTATTTCCATTACTGTCTTTAATAAGATAAATCACCAAAGGATACTGTGACGTCTCTGAGGTGCAGAGACACACAGCAAGCTCTGGAGAAGGCACATTGCTTGATAGAGTGAGGGAGGATGCAATGCTGTCTCTGCCAGGAGAAGGCATAAGGCCTCTGGAAGTGCTGGAGGAAGCCACCTGCAAACAGTGGCATCCAGCTCCGATCTGCAGAGCAGACGTTGGTTCTGAAAACACAGGCACTTTCTCCTGCAACATGCTTCTGCAGTGTCTGACATGACACTCAGCTTGAGCCTATGGCTGCCACAACAATACAAGTACTAACAAAGCCGAAAAAAGAAATGCAACAGTGTGAAAGGTACACTCATGAATCAAGATGAAAAGCAGCAGCTTTTCTGCACATACAGCATTTAAAAATCGCTGAAATTGTCCAGTAGATACTTGACATCAGACCCCTAAGACAGACAGGTATGAAGTATCACTCAGGTCACAGTAACAGGTAGGGGAAGCGAGAAAAGAAAGTCAGGAGTGTTTTTGTCCAGCTTATGACTTGGGATTTCTTGACTACCGATCCCCATGCTCCAATCACTAATCCTTGCATTCAATAGCTAAGGAAGCTCCATGCATGTAACACTAATCTTGACGCTGGAAGAAAAACAGATCAATACAGTATTCATAAGCTGATGTATGACTAAAGAATTGATGCAATTTTTCTCATGTGTATCAGTGCCTTGCTATTTCTATTTTGTGTGCTTTTCTGTGTATGCAAACTACATACTGTGTTTCTAGCTACTGTATACTCTGCTCTTTTCCATCCTGTAAGAACAAATAAAATAGAGAAAAAGCTTCAGCAAGACTCCTGCTCAACAGTTTTGTGGTTACTTCAGCATTGAAGGGTTCAGTCCTGCCAGACCCTGAGCCATCCTGTGGTTTATGAAAATTGGGAATATTTTGGCACATCTTGGAATTAATTAGTGCCTAATAGGAACTGTGCCCAAAATTCTTTACCTTTCATTTCAACTATCTAATACTCCCAGCATATTAAATTTTTCTTGTTTTTCAAAAATCCTGTAACTTCTGGGGATAGCTCCGTCTTTTTGTCCTGTATTCATATAGCATCGAGTGCCATGAAATCCTTTGTTACAAAGAATGGGATTACAAAGATCTTATACAATAGTCATCCTTCCCAAATTTTACCAAAAGGAGTGGGTTAAAAATATGAAATATTTCCCTATTAGAAAAAAAAATCCCAATGCTTTATAAAGTAATTAAAAACACATTTACAAATTTAGTTTGTTGTTTTTTTTTTTTTTTTTAAGACACAAAACCTTTGCAAATTTCATTTTCCCTGCTTGGTGATAAGGACTGCTATAAACTCTACATCTCTGACATGGAATTAATTTGACCTGTAGAGCCAGGTAGAAAATTCCTGATTTTATGCTATTTAATTTTTATTGGAAAGTGACAAAGCAGAAAAAAACAGTTAACTGAATTCCACCAAAACTCCACTTTCAGAAAAGGAAGGCTATCCTCAATGTATAGCAGAACACTCATTTCTAAAATCCAGAATGACATTTGAGACTGAAAGCAGAACCAAGAGCAAAAGAAATGGACTGGGCTTCCTAAGAACAGCCTCGGTGGTTTCTGCCCTTGACTGAGTCTGCAAGCACTAAGATCTGATTCAGGACACAAACCTGAGTCTCATTTCCCCAGCTTATACCCCACAACATCATAACCTTGCATTCTCCAAGATACATGTTCCTCTCTGTCTTCTTTCATTGAAACAGCTCCATATCTTTTCCACATAGGAATTAAGTTGGACACAAACCCTTGGTGCTTTATCAAAGTGAGACTCCCATGTCTACTTTGGCTCCACGCTAGTGGATACAGAACTGTGCTACCTGTGCTTCAGCATCTCAAACACAGCGTCAGTGCACAACTCGCACAGCACAGAGCTCTAGAAACTCAGGCCCATCTACCAGTCACAAAGAAGCTGCTTTGTAATAGTCCTGGTGTCACATGAGGTTCATATGTGGAAGAGACGTAAGGACCGCGATCACCTTTCCATACTGCTTCTACTTAAAAAAGCTCATCCAAGTCTGCCAGAAATAAGCACTTGTTGTGAGAATTAACTGGTGTTCATTGTACTCAGAACCGCAAGAATTTGAGAAGTGTCTAAGTTTTCAGCACTGGTAATACTGTCAAAAAGACCACGTGCTAGTCTTTAACAAACTAGCACTCTGACACCATGCATCAAAAATCTAAACTTCAATAGCTATATATGTATTTTTAAGAAATGTACATTTTACATGATGAAATTTCTTTCAACATCAATTACCCATCCCCATGAAATATTTGTTCCAATGAAGAGACCTATTCTACTCCTTCAGCAGAAGGAAACCAAATTTTTTGTCTGCTGCCTCCCAGGCAATGCAGAAATGACTGCGCAGAGTCCCTGCAGGGACGACTGATGCTGTGGGATGCTGGAGACCCTCCTGGCCTGGTCTAGTGCATCATCCTTAAAACCAGAAAGAAATGCCTTGCTGGGTCACAGTCAGGGTACACTGTATTTTGTGGGGCTAGGAACATCTTTCTGGGGGAATAGCATACTGTGTTTACTCATTTGGTTAAATCTTGCAACTTTAGTAACAGTTCATATGTCACCAACATTAATAGTCTGATGCTGAAGCTACTGGTTGCCTTCCCCTCCAGAGGGGTTTTAATCAAAAGGGAAGAATAGCACTAATATTAATCACTAGGCAGAGTGGCTCCAGGGCATACATCAAAGTATTTTTACGCAGGATGTGAAATCTCTCTTTAATGCCACGTGTCCAAGACATAGCTGCTGATGCTCCTACACGATGTATCATGCATGTCCCAGAGATACATTATACAATGCACAACATACCATCTGAACACAGACATATATTTAAGTTTGCCTCCATTGTTCTTTCCTTGGATTTATTATATTCATCATGATACCTATTTTGGTCACTTTCCTGACCAGCTTTCCAAAGTTCACAAATAATCTGTAAAATAACATGCAGTCCTTCTTGGATTTTTAGAAAATACAAATAATATAGAACTATAATAATGAGGTGATTTCTTTATCCATGTGATATTACAAGGCATGACATACACCTACACACTCAGATCTTCCTGTGTCGCATATGAACATTTCATTTACACATCTCACGTGGATGTTTTTTAACCTTTAATCTCCTGATTAGCTGACTGATTCAATGGGTAATGATTTAATTCCAGTCTCTCTGCCACAGCAATATTATCTCCTTTGTCAACCTACAAAAAATGTGAAATCTGTATCCAAAGTTAAATTCGCTCTGCATATAGGGTCAGGGAATCTGCCCTGATGTTAGGTTTAAGGTGGAAGCCTTTTGCAACAGTCTCACAGAAAAAAAAATCCCTAAGAGTCAGAGCTTGCTGAAGCAACATATTTTCTAAGCTAGAAAGTCTTCACTTGAAACATTTCAATATCATTACAATTTCATGTAGAAAAAAAAGAGGGATTTTAAGATAATTTTTATTTCAAGAAGTTTTATGGATCCCTCTGAGCCAAGTTCAGTTCAGATCAATCCAAACACACATAAGAATCAAAAAGTAACTGCAGTAAAAGCAACGCAGAGTAGCTAGCAACGTTTGCATGTGCTTTCTTTTACCTTGGAACTGATACAGTGGCTAGAGATGCTCCAGGGCAGTAAGGAGGTGGCATCCCCCATTAAATATTGTTCCCAATTCATATTATTCAAGGGGCAGGAAATCCTCTCTTCCTTGCCTACTCCACTCCTGCGCAGCCATGAACCAGAGTGGGGTTTCTGCTCCCTTTGGTAGAATTATATCAGTAACCTTATGGACACACAGAAATATTTATGAAACCAAGAACTCACGGTGTTCACTGCAAAGAGAAGTGTGGCGTAAAGATAATTAAAAGCTCACCCGTCCTACTGGCCCATCTGTATTTCACGATGTCAATAGACTTAAAGATGCATTGGAAGAGGAACAATAAGAGTGAGAAATATAGCTGAGGCCATTAAGCACAAAATTTCTAAAATAGTCTTGGCAGATCGTCATGGCTTTATCTTATACGCTCTGTCATGCCAAGTTTCTCAGGCTTTCACTTGAAGGATTAAGACTTTCTCCTGAGACGTGTCAGGCCAGGCTCCCGTGAATTTCAATTGCAATGCTAGGCGCTGCATGGGACTTGGGATAATTTATTATGAAGCTGGCTTCACAGATCTTTGATAATTTATTACAGATCTCTCAACTCTGTTTAAAGAGCTGTCCTTGATCAGCCAATTGTCTAAGTTAAGGGAAAAAAAACCCCTCAAATCCTAGGCTGCATAAGTAAGCTGTTATAAGAACTAAACACTTTGTGGACATATGGAGATAAAGACAGCACAGAAACCTCACTCAGCTGGCTGCACTGTTTAAAATGTCTCCAGTTACCACAATACATCCATCACTGCAAGTCTATTGAGGATATTTAGTTTTAATTCTTGAAGTGACATTAATGTGAAGGTTACATGTAGTTATGTAAGTAGCTTACATTTAAAATGAAGTATCGTTATTTTAGTGAATAGGAACAAATTCAAGACAGAGTTTGCTGTTGCTCTTGCATCCTGCGAAGTCTAGAAAATGTTAATTGACACAAATTTTGAGTTGTCAGACAAAACTGCTACTGGCTGATGATAAAAAATTCAAAGGGAAGCACTGCAAATACAGGCTTGCAGTGCTAAGGACTAGATTTAGGGGTTTTGTCAAAAATCTCAGGTGCTTTGGATCTCAGAAGCTAAAAGGTAACTGAAGTCCTTAACCTTTACCTTCTAAAAGATAAAGTTGTGTCAAGTAAACATGAAGTCTGTGGGTTCTTTTAACCTATTTCTTTCCAATGAGTGATGAAATAAGATGAGTATTTCTGAATTTTTTTCTAATAATACAGCATGAAAATGATACTGAGACATATCTGTGTAGTCTGCTCACCTTAAACTGAGTTCTTTTAATTTCTTCTGGTGAGAAAATGTCATTGCAGGTAACACCTCTCGCTGAAAAAATGCAACCGTGTCTTATAAAAAGGCCTTGAATTCCCTACTGCAAGTGAAAGCAGACCCTCTCAAACTACAGACACTATTTAGGTGTGGATCCAGTCTAAAATATCTGAAATTTGTCTCACATCATTTACTCTTGCTTCAACAGATCCTGCAGGTGCTATGAGCATCCAACACAATTGAGCACCATTGCTGAAGACCTTTTATGAAAGTTACTCCAATCACTGCATAGAAAGATAAGAAAAAGAAAGCCTTTGAGTGCACATTCTCTTTGTATTGCCATCGTACCGCAGTGCAAGTTTGATATTAACACGTTGTTTACTTTCTTCATCAGAGCACTTCATGAAACTATCACCAAGCTGTAGGACTTTTAGATCACTTTAGGAGAAGAGAAGGGGAACAACTCAGAGAGGAGGGGTGAAGGCCGCATTTGTATGAAGGAAGGCCATTGTAGCCTTCTTGGTGGAGTGATCTTTCCTGATAGAGTTCAAAGGCCTGGCCATAGCTATTTCTTTGAAGACACAGGAGAGTTGTGTCTTATTCTTTTCCCAAGCTGTACAGGTTACCACTTCTGTTGTGCAATTACGTCTCCCTCCTGACATCCCATCTGTCAGTAGGGTTCTTTAACCCCTGGAGTGAGCTTTTAGTGCTCACACTGAGACTTCAGACATATGAGTCTTCTGGGAATTGTCATGATGGGCAATTAGCTTTCGACTTCAGCATAGGGTAACATCTTCCAAGCATTTCACATTTCCAGTTCAGATGCGCATACCATTGCTGAACTGGTGTTTCATGACGAGGACATGGAGAAGGTGGATTAGCAACATCACTGTGTCCCACAGAGCTTCAGACAGTGAGAATGCAATTACTGTGTTCTGTTCCTACTCGGGGAATGTCTTTCTACTAATAATCTTGGAAAAACTCATATTCTACTCAGAACAAACCTGTCTGCTTCTGTAATGTTGCCAGAAGTGCAAGTAAGCAGCATAAGTCTTTTCTGACTCTCTCCCCCCTGCGACTAGGTTACTGTGGAAAGTTTTTTCCTCCTTCCCTACATCTTCAAACGGCTTGCGAATTAAAGGAAGGGGCCATGGAGGTGTGATAACTTGCCTCAGATTCCCTAGGCTGCATACAGCACAGCAAATCTTGCCATTGCAGCTGCCACAGGCAACAACAATCCACCAGCAATATCTACACCGAACTTGGGTGGAAAGCTTTTATTATACAACTGTAACATCAGGGGAAAAAAAAAAAGTAAATGAAAAACCTGCAAACACAGCTCCTCCTTGCTCTCCCCTAAAACTGAGGCATGTGGCAGCCTTTTGCTGCTGGTCCCCCTGGGATGCCCAGGAGCAGCGTGTGCCACGTTGGCTGGAGCACCATTGCCAGCCATGCCCATGCTCCACAGCCAGCAGAGAAACAAAGAACCAACACCCACTATCAAAATGTCAAATATCTATAACCTCTAACACAACATAAAGATTACAGCAAACAAAATAGACATCTAAGAGGCAAAGAGCTGTAGGAGTGGAGGAGGGAAGTGATTGTGAGCACAGATCAGGTGCGAATGCCTTGCCTGACACTGCGAATGGTGCAGAAACGCAGGGCTGACATGTTGTGACTACGAGTTACGCTTTTTACAAACCCAGGCTCCTTCGTCTTACAGTACTTTAGAAAACATTATCAGGTTTGCAATCAGCCTAAAAGCAAAGCGTGACTCGTAGGTCAGACTGGAGAACTGGGCAGCATTAAGAACAAGTCTCCCCTGCAAATACTCTGGAGCAATTTACTCAGATATTTCAGGCTCTCATTAGGTGTTTGTTTCCAGCATGCATGGCAATTATTCCAGCTAGCTGAAGATTTCATTACGTAAAATCTTTTGGATTCTGACACACCAACAAGAGGCCAACAGCTAAAGCACAGATGCAAAGCTAGAGCTCAATAAAAAACGATTCCTGAAATGCAGACTATTTTCAAGTTATATTAGCAGAGAACCTCTTAATTGCTGTCTTTATTGGTATTTTTACCCTCTGAACCATAGCCACTATACAACAACAGGCTATACCCTACACAAGTCAGATATGTTGTGTACCAGAGGTAGGGGCTTAATTCTGCTTTCCTGACATATTCCATGTTTCAAAGTCAGTAATCCTCTGCATTCCACTGTTTAGGTTTGCCTGCTGGCAAAACTGCCTACAGCTGATCTGGATGATCACGGCCCTGTGCTGACCGGCCTTCCTCAGCTCCCAGCTCAAGGAAGCTTTCTTATACTTAGAGTAACTTTTGTAAGTATTCCCCTGTGCACATGTGGGCAGAAAACCAACACTCTGAATTAAGAGAGAGATTGCACAGAGTGGCCGTACACTTGCAGGTTTCTGACAACAAAGAGGTTAAAGTTCTGCAAGTGTTTTATAGAGGGAGGAGTATTGTCAGCAAAAAATGAAAAAAAAATTATGTTGGAAGCAGATGGAGCGAATAATTTCCCAACCTTTGCTACATAAACACAGTCTAAAGGCTTCGGGCGACTTTTACCCTGGACTCTGTTTTTGTCAGATCAATGACAAGTCACGTTAACAGCGGTGTTTAATTCTATCAATATGTGACCAATTGTGTTAGATTGTTTGGCCATTGATTTCACTTAGTGCTACAGTTGAGCTCTGAAAGGAACTGCTTTCCCCTGCATTACCACACACGGTGACAAATGCCCAGCGCTGACTTTCCGTCCGGCATGCACAGAAGCTCTTTTTTTTTTTAAGAGGAAAAAGCCAGGCTGCTTACGTGCCAGGGGAATAGAGCATCATAGTCATATTTGTGTTCTTCTTTATTCATTTTCCGAATCGCCAGGCCATCCCATGCAATTCTGTTTAGGTTTGAAAGAGGATATTCACAGAAACAGCTGAGTAGACAATAAGAGAGACAATGATTTGGCCGCATGAAAATGATAAAGCAGAGCTGGGAAGCTGCACAGCAGAGGAAAACAAAACTGAAAAGGCTAATTTCTTTCATATTTCCTGCAGGTGGGCCACATCCTGAGGCATCTGCCTCAGTTACTAGCACCACTTGCTGAGGCGAACTCACCTCGTGCATGGGAGTTTTGACCAGCAGTGACTTTACAGTAGTAGTCTTTAGTGTCCCATATCTGCAACAGAAATCCTCTGCACCAAATTCCTAGTAGGGAATACATTTGCCACAATACGCACAGCTCTCAGTCTGAGACTTAAAGAAGAAATTCCGGGTTTGGCTACGCTCTGGCCCATGTAATGAAAATGTTTTTTTATGAAACACTTAAACTGAGTTCATTTGCAAAAAACAGCAATCACTGAAAATCATGTAAACACCATGAGTTTTTAACCATTATTCTTCCTTCTGGCATTTTCAATTCTCTGAAACTTCAGAGATCTCAAATGACACAAAATAATCCAGAAATCCTTAGATTCTCACTAGCAACAGAGTAAATCACTACACATAAGACAAGGAAATACTCCTAATATTTAAAGTAAATGACACACTGGAAAGATAGTATTCCATATGATGAGGGTTTATGCTTCTCAGAGATATCTTGCATCTTTCAAGAAGAATGATGTTGCCTCCAAGTACCTGGCTTACAATTTCATAGCAACTCACCCAAACATGCTTCCAGAGTCAGCATAGCTATAAGAGGGAGCTGTGTCACAGAAACCCTGGCTCTTCATAGGACTGCAGTGACAATGATGCTACGAATGCCTAATTTTCAATAATCTCATCTGCATCTGTCTCCTGAGTCATCTTAATAATAAAACTTCCTTGATCCTACTTAAACAGCCTTAAACCCTACAGTGTACATTTTTGTTTAACTGTCTTCTAATAGCTTTTTTTGTTTTCATGCAGAGATGAAATAACTTAAACAGCTCTTGTGGCTTCCCCATGCCTGTTCACCAACTCCTGAAGGAATTCCCGGGGCACAAATGCTGGGATGTGCCAAGGCCCCGGGGGAAGCTCTCAGGGCTTTGCACAGGGGGTTCCAAGCAGCATCCTGGGCTGGAGGCTGTTTCATGCTGACAAAGTGTGCAGCTGCTACAGAACTCCACTGCTAATACTGTCTTGATGGTGCCACCAGCTTGGGGCATACTGGCAAGCAGAGGATAAGCAATTCACTGTTTTCCCAACTTACAGCTTTGCAGTTGTATGGCACATTAGGGCTGCCACCAGGACTGTCAAACCAGATGTTCCCAAAAATCAGGAGTTAAGCTGGAAGACTTGAGGAGGTAAACAAATCATACCATTTCTATGGAAATAATGAATGTACCATTATTTTCTTTTTCAGATCATTTAGACATTGTTTTGTGGCATTTCTCCCCAAAAATAGAAAAATATGTTAATGTTCCTTACGAGATTTTTCTGTGAATCTGAGAAGTGTTGCTACATAGAAAAACCCAGGTAAGATTTACAATATATCAACCCTTATTTAAGTCTGATTCTTGCCTCTTGCTTTGCCCAAAGCTATGCTTCAGAAGATTTCTACAGCATTTACAGGCCACCTTGAGGAAGAAGTATTTGCTTAGATAACATTAACACTGGGATAGAAATTCTCTGGGCCCCTCATCCACTCCCTTTATGTGGCCTCAATCAATACCTGACTTTTTGAGTCAGAAAGACATTATAGAAATCAACTAAGATGATGAAATAGAATTAATTTTACCAGTCTTCCTAAAGGAAGGAGGCTTGTTTATTTTCTCTTGCTGAGTTATCAAGCAAGGATCTGTCAAAAGAGCCTACGCTGGATGAAGTTAAGTATAAGGCTTCGCAGCAGGGATAGCTTCAGTGGGACCTGTTATTTGAGCAGTCTTATCTTTTGACAAAGAAGTTATTTTGGTTTACTTTTTACAGGATCCTTACAAGCATATTATAACATTTTTGAGGCGATTCACTTGTGAGAAGCTCATTCTTTAAATTATTTAGCTATAAAATATTTACTCAAGAAAAAGAAAAAAAAAAAGAGGAAAGGAGGTGTGTGCCACTAGCTGACTTAAAGAACAAACTGAAAATATTTCCCCCTCCTTCCCCCAAGAAACCCTGCTGAAATCTACAAATAACTATTTGGTGCAATCCTGCTCCAAATAAGATACATGCCAAATACTATAAAAGCTGAAGAAAGAGTGGATTTATAAACCACAAAAGTCTCATAGGGAGGCTTTCTACTTATCTCAGAAGTCCAGGATCAACTTGAAAGCAAAGGCATGCATTTGAAACACAGTGCAGCTGCCTTAATTGAAAAAAAATATACAAATATATAAATCCCCCAAAGGACTTGACTGCTCTCTCACTGACCTGCATCCCATGCCATTATTTAAAGATGGAGAAAGCAGCTCTCCAAACTGACCTGCATCCAGCTCCACTGAGTTGGAGGGGGGAAACTTCCAAGCTCATCGAACAAGTTTCTGATCTATCAATGTTTGGTTTTAAATCTAAAAGGGAGGAAAAGTGCACTTGTTCATGTCTGTTGTGCCACGGCCGTGTGATAGATACCGGGGAGAGTTTAATTTGAGCGTATTTCCCATCCTCTGCCTCCTCCTGAGCCACGCTCTGTTTAAGGAGGCTGGAGGACAGCACCCAGAGTCCACTCTTAATTAAGATGGTCAGGAGGTGTGCGCGTATTAAAAGAGCTCAGTCAGTGGGCTGTTGTGTGCAGCTTCCTAAAGCCTTTAGCCCTTGTGCGCCTTTACAGCACTCAGCTTATCAATTTACTTGCAAATGGCTCCCTAAAGTATTAACCCAGGTTAATTATTCGTCAAATATGATTATGCAGCGGTAATGTAAAAAATCGGAAATGCGGGATGGAATTTTTCACTCCAGCGGTTTGGCAATTGTGGCAGCTGGTGGAGAAGCTGGAGTAATTACCAGCCCATTCCAGCTGGTGGATCAGCACTCTGGTTCAGGGCGGGTGGGGGGAAGAAAAAGCAATAAAGAACCAGAGGAGCGGGAATATGAGCCGTGCCAATCGACGTGGGGAAAATTTCACAGCTGCTGGTGGTGATAAATGAGAGACGGTGGCCCTACTTCTAATCAATACATGTAAATGCTACTCATTACAGCTTTTATACACACTTCTCAATTAGCCTTTCCTCCCACTGGTAACAAGGAATGTCATGCTTTCTGGACTGTGAAAGTGGTTCGGCGGTAGGTTCACCTGCATCGGTGAGACGCGGGAACAACGCTCGCAGCTCAGCCTGGCAGCAGGTGGTAGCAGTGGAAGTCTAAATTCCTCCTGTAATGTGAACTAAATGAAATCCCAAGTGTTGTCATTTAATTAAATGGTTTTTTTAAATACCACTTCCTCCTTCTTGCAGCTAGAATAACTCGGTCCCAGACACACTCCTTTGCCTACCCTGAAGCCTTTCACATAGGAGAGTGAGGAGGGACTAGCTAAGATAAACTTTTAAACCTGTAAGACCAAGTTCACCCTGTGAAGAACAGACACATAACAAGAGATTAAATATTAGTCCTTCACCCCAGTAAAAAAATATATCTTTTTTTCAAAGTTAAAAGCTCCACAGTTTCATTTCTTCCTTGTCAAAAAGGTTACTTGCCCCCATATTCCCTCCCTGCCCCTATCCCTTCCCCACATGCTATCTCAAAGGAAAAGCAAATGGGATGACCCCACTTTCTTTCTTTGCAGAGGGAAAAATCATCACCACCCACTATTTTCTATGAGCTTAGTGCAGCAGAGGCACAGGCACTACAGGGGCTCACCACAGCCATCCTCCTGCAGTTCCTGGTGCCACACTAAGTAGCTCCCCAAAGCTCACCTTGCATTCGTGGTGGCTGTCTCATGACATGGGACAGCAGAGAACTGAACTCTAAATGGAAATACACCACTATGTCCCATCTTGGGGTACAACTTTCACCACAAGACTTAGACCTTTTGAAGAGTCACAAAGTGTGCTTGCTACTTTATTAAGCCTAGAAGCTATAGACTCAATAACATAAAAAAAAAAAAAAAAAAAAAAGGAATTGACACACCTGCTAATTTTTCACAGGGTTCTCTGTCTAGTGACCACATGTAGCCTTGAAGTCACCTTCATCGAGACTTATGGTATTGAATGCTTTTGTAAAGGTCCTATTGGGTGAATCAGCTGAATACAGATGAGTTTTCTCCCCCCAGCAACAAAAAAAAAAGAAAAAAAAAATCTCATCTTGTCATGGTTTTAGAGAATGGAAACCTGAACAGAAGGACTATGGAGTCTCAAAACTCAAGAAGCAAGAAATTGTTGTTTAAAAAAACTCAAACCCCTATGATTTTTATTCATGATTTTGGGAGTTGATGTTCCCAAAGCGATTCAGCTGTTTAATGCATCCTGCTCCCATGAACCAATGCAAAGTACTTATTTTACGAATGTTTTCTTAAGGGTACACAGTCGCTATATTTTTCTGAAAATGTAGCCACACATTCTCCTTCAACTTGAAGAGTAAAATACCCCAATTTCACTACCTAAGGCTCGATTCATCTGTCATCATCAACTGGATTCTTCATGCACATCCAAGATCAGCATCTGACCCTGCAATTTAACCCACACATGTAACCTTTCCACTTGACAAACTACCATTGCACTTTGGGGGAACCATGTGCAAAAAAAAAAAGCCACAGGACATGATCTTCAATAAGTCTTTAGTAGTTAGCTAATGTTTCCAAATTACAGAGTAGTCAGAGGTGAAAGTAAAATTTTCTAAGCACTGTTAAGTGCTATTAATCCATTTTTAATTAATTTTGAGACATCTGCTTTGTCACAGACAAACACAACGTGCCGTTTAGAGCTTCAGTACTCAGCCTGCATCAGCCAGATATGTAAGACAAGTGTGTCTGAATGCTTTCTTGCCTTACTCTTGATCACAACACATTGTAGAAACACTATACAGCTGCGTAAAACTGATTTTTTCCAACCAAACAGAGAACAAATACAATTGGAGGTGTATCACTAGGAGCAGTGATGGACTTCTACTACTAGAGATGTGCCTGATTGAACCAACATGTGATGGTTTGGGAGTATGTGTGGAACGAAGTGCATTTTAAAAGTCTGCCTGCATACAAACGTAATTCTAACTTCCTTAATCATAACTCACTTAATTGGATTATTTAATTTTACTTTAAATTGTTCTCCTTTGCTGATGGATAATTGTGGCTGAATCAGCTTTGCACAAAGGGTTAATTTAGGCCCTTTGCACTGCTTTAGCTAAAGAGACTTTTTAAAGCTTTGCTGGAAGAGAGACATCCAGGATCCCACACTCAGACAAGCTCTAAGGCACCCCGTGATTTGGAGGCAGCAGCTCCCTGGCAAGAGGTTAGATCCTGCAATAAAAAGACGCTTTCTCAAAGCAGGGACTCTTGCCAAGCCATTGGTGTCAAGTCGTGATCTAGACAACATACTGGCTGCTCCAGAGCTCTGCAAATCACCTGCTTCAGCTAATGCTGAGCCACTCTCCTACCCCATTTGTTGCTGTCCTCAGAGAGACCTTTATGTTTGATGCAATCATTTTTATAAGGCAAAAATATTCATTCTCTGTGGCAAAATTTAATCCAAGTCTATACTTTTACAAACCCTTCACTAAGATACAGCCTCTCAAAGTGTTTGGATTACTGAGAATCCACTATACCTTCTGTCCATTGCATGCATCAATATTTACTTACTACTTTTCCATCTTAACACAACCTGTTTCTGATACACACACATTTAATGCACTATGATGCACGCTTTTGATACAGTATGTTGTAGAAATCTCAGTTACTGATACCCTAGGTTATATCATCTTTGTGTACATTGTGTGAACATATTTGTAATTACACATAATCATATTTGGTTCCCTAAGCATATTATCATAGACCTACATCTAATTTTGGTTCATAAGCTGAGCTGTGCTTCCATTATTTATTAAATGTCTACATGTGTATTTTTACATGCTGGAGTGTTTCACACTGATAGAAAACAAGTGAGGCACCAAAGGAAGGCTGCAGAGAGAAACAACAGGTAATGAGCTGTAGCAAAGTGTTTTACATAAATTTTACACATTTTGGAATGTAGTTTTACTTGTAAAAATACGTGGCTGATATTGACACTAAAATTTATATTTGGCATCTTGAGTAGGTGACCTCCCCACCCTTTAGTATTCCCTCAGTGATCCCATTCCGTACTGCAGAAAAACGGTGAGATTCTGTGTTTGTCTCTGCCTGCTACAAGCCTTATAGGGTATTGGAGCCTCACTTCTTGTCACTAAAAGTCACCTAGCTCTGTACTGATAAGCTGTCAATGATGTTATTTCAACTGATCTACTTTACAAGCCCAGGATTTGCACTTTTCTCATCTTCCACATTAAAAAGGAGGAGGAGGAAAGAGAAAGAAAAAAGGTTCCTCTGCCTTAAAATAATTGTGTCACATCTTACAGCTTTTCATTAACTCACACATTTAGACTGCAAGCTATAGATGTACCTACACTGTTTTTTCCTCATTATGTTACCCACAACTGATGCTATTTATTTCATGTACTAATCTAAACTTCTCATGGCAATTAGACTCCAATCAGTCTTACAAACAGTCAGAAGCAAAACTAGGGAAAGAACTTAAATGACAACAACTTGCAACTTGGCTGCCTTTACTGAGCAAGGCATACTCCATGCTTCCCCTCTCAGGTTTTCAATCTTCCAGAATCAGGACTTTAAACTTAGAAGGATGATCTGTTTCCCACAGGAGTTTCCAAACTGCTCATTCTGCAACTGTAAATGCCACCTCCAGCAAACACCTACAGAATATTTCATACTCTCAGTTCTGGGACTGCCTCTTCTTTATAACTATTGAAGGTGTTCAATACCTCCAGTATCAGAACTGAAGAAGGACTGATAAAAACCTGTTCCAGTATAAATTACTCAGCAATGTCCTCTGAGACCACTGCAACTGTATACTTTTGTTCCAGAATGTGAAACTACTCCGATATGCCCTGATCCAAGATGCTGATACGTAAGCATCACACATACGTTCTCACAAACTTAACATAGGGCAAATATCAACATTGCTTCTAATTCAGGACATCCTTCCAGGGTTCATCAATTATATCAGGATCACCAGACCATGACCATGCAGTTCTTGCCCCTCTTGAAGAGTTGAAGGAAGAGGAACACCGGGATGCTCTGAACCTATTCTACTATTCTCCCATTCAACACAAACGGTCCTCCTGGAAATGGAAAATCAAGGCTTTTCTTTCCTTGCTTACAGTGGATTTTTTTAAATAACAAAAAAATATTTAAAAACAAACAAGAGACAGTTGCTTTCAGGACTGCTAACTCAGCCAATACCATTTTCCCTACATATACACAGATGCTGAAAAAATAAATAGTCCTGTATAAATTAAAGCAAGACTTTTCAACTGATTTTGAGGAGAAAGTTGGCTACAATTTCCTAGTGCTTACAAAAATACACAGACACAAAACCAACATAACACAAGTTATTCTAGTTTTGCTATCTGTGTTTGGCAGCTGTAACTACGTCCTGTTATTCCATGTGCCTTAGAGAACCTGAGAACTTTTCCCTAATTTTCCAATTACTTTCTTGAATTGTCTCCTTTTTCCTCTTGCCCTGTCAACTATCCCAACATTTCCTAAATTTCCTGGAAAGCTTTCTGTGTTATATGCTCCCTCCTTTTTCACCAAGCAAATAAATCCCTGAGTTTTCTGAAGTTTTTCTGAAGTATGGACATGAATAGTTCTGCCTCAAGGTAAGTTTAAATATACTGTCTGTTTTCCACAGGTATCTAAGACACTGCATTTATTATGCCTGCAACTATATTATTTTATAACTTATCCACAGGCTGAATTCTAGCTTGTGGGAACAGAGATCACGGGAATATGTGAAGACACGGAACATGCTGGCTTTTGCCAAAGCTGTTAATGAGCTGTACTGAAATGGTAGCTGTCACTTTGCATTGGATCAGAGCAATCTGTACAATGTAAGGAAATTAAAAGCTCCCAATGGCAATGGATCCTGTTTCAGTCATTAGCTGTTAGGGAGTGACAGAGACCATTCAGAGGACCAGCCCCCTGTGAGGTTCTTTGGTCCTCAGGGGATTCACTGCTAATGCTATTTTATGCCCCACTTCTTTGTGATGCAGAGTGAGCACAAATGAATTACTATTTAATTTATTTATTTAGGTGCAGCTAACATTGCAAGGGAAACAAAAAGACACTAGGAGGAAAAAAAAAGCCCACAAAACATGGATGCATTAATCTAACAATCAAGATGGCCACACAAGTCATTTGGTGAATGCCTATAAAATGCCTACATGGATGTGTGTGCAGTAGATACATTATAATGCAATGAATACCAAATATATACTTTCCAGTCCTTTGCTATTTTCCTTTGAAGTAGGTCCACTGAGACTGAATTAGAAAAGCAAAACCTCCATTAAGTCTTATTTTGGTGTAAGACATATGGGTGTAATATCAATCTATCTATATTTTAACAGAGAGTCTGAGAATATTTGCTTCAATCTTTGTGTTTCTAAAGAGAACGAATCAGGCAGAAGGACAGAAGGTTACAGATTAGTCCTGGTCATTGCTCAAAGAGTGTGGGTTATAAATAATAAAGGAGAAAAGGGTGAAGGACACTAAAATATAACTTGGGGCCCACAATGGAATAATCAAAGCAATGAATCTAATTTCAGCTTAAAAACACCAAGCAACTTTGGATCGCATGTCTGTGCTGCTCCTCTGCAGAAATATAGCAACTGAGACACTAACACACATTTTAGTAAGTTCCAGAAGGAGAACAAGCTAAAATGTCTTGGTTTTTAATGCACTGTAGATGTCAGGAGTATTTGTGTGTATGTGCACCTGTATGCATATATATATATTCCATATATATTCTTTAAAAGTTCCACGTCAAGCAGAGAACAGTAAATGGTCTCAGTATCTAAGGTACTAATAGGTGACAGCCTATACACACCTGGTGTGTATGTATATATGCACATATTATACACACATCCCTACACACACATGCACAATTTTTTGGTCATTGTTAGAGAATCAATTTTAAAGAGCAGTAGGTGGGGCTTATCCTGAAAACCTGCCATATGACAGTTACAGACCTGACATACGTGCAAGATGAGGCATATTAGGTGAAATGCTGCAAGGTGCTGAGAGGCAAATATCTTCAATACACAACCTTTCTCCCTCGTGGTGAGAGGGCTCTGTGCTGCTAAAGAAGCAGTCGCCCTCTGGCAGGATCAGCTTCGAAAGGGTCTTTTGCAAGATTGGTTTTTAGCCAGATAACTCAGTGTCAAAATGAGGGAAGGAAGAAGCGAATCACTCAGTGAAAACCTTTAAAATTATGAAAGGGTCTGAAAGATAATTTTCTCCAGCCTCTTGGTTCAGAAACTTCTAGGTTTGACCCCTGTATCTATTGCTGTAATAGAAAATCCCACTATTCCAGCAGGATCAGGCCATCTGTTTACCCAAAGTATAAGCTTTCCTGAAGACGACCGCTGACTACAGGAGATGAAATTTACAGGCAACCCTGGGGCTAAGGCAATTTTCCTCATTCATACATCTCATGAAAATATGCTTAGTGTTTCGTGTGCTCAAGCAAAGTGAAGATCCACATCCTCACTCAGATCGCTAGGTCAAAAGAAAAAATGAGATTGTAATCCAGTAAGTAAAAATGGAGAACTACTAATATGAAAGTTTATCTGAGCCTTAGGGGTGCCAACTCATAACATCCATTACTGTTACAAGTGATCAACAATGGGATTTTAATGTCCCAACACAAGAAAAAAAACAAACTGAGGAAGTGGATATGGAAATCACACAGCACAGCCCTTAGCTCTGTAAAGAGCCTGTGGGACTGTGACTTCTTGGTTTCACATGCAGGTCAAGTGAGAGGCAGCAAGGATCTTCTGGGCAGCTCAGTCACTACCATGTGGGTAAGATGCATTTTACTAAGGGATTTTGAAATTATTTATTCCCAGAGGAGTTTCTGAACTGTAGGAAGAAGTAGTTTTCTTCAGTTTCTACTGGCTGTCCTCTTCTGCACTCGTTTTCTCTGATTTTAGCTCTCCCAACCTATCCTTCACCTAATCTGTTCTCTAGACACAGTGCTTTGTGCCAAAGCCACCACAAGATTGATTCTGAGCTGTGGCAGTCATCCTGCTCACTTTCTGTACACCTGAGATGAATCTTACCAGTGAATGCAAGACAGACTCCTCCACTAATTTAGCTGCTAGTGACTAACTAGGATGAGAGTGGAAAAAAATGAATTCTTGATGACAGAAGAGTCAAATTTAGGCAGATGCTAAAGGAGGTGTTGAGAGGACATCATCCTGCCAAATTTTGTTCCAGTATATGTGAAACAAACCATAAATGAATTAACAATACTGGGTAATACATATTTCCCTGATGTTCAGTAGGCAAGTGGTTAAATCTTCATTGTTGCAGGCAAAAGTTACCCTCAGGCAGGCATATGACATAGAAAACTTTAGTTTGAAGTTTAAAAGTTAAGGCTGGAACTTAATAAAGCAATAAATCTCTGAAAACATACTCTTACAGTGGAAAATATTAGGCAAGCCTTACTATAGAAATTTCTCTCACTACTTATGACACAAAAGAAGTTTCAGAAGCATTCTCAGATCAATTTGCTTGGATCACACACACGTGTATCTCTATACACATTACTATGTCAAGATTGAATCTTGCTGCAAGTTCTAATTGCATGACACAGTAGTCAAAAGAAGACTAATTACATATGTGCACACACACACACAATTTAAAACACTCTGAAAAAAATTGCCAGATTTCTGTCTTTGACAAACATGAAACTGTACAAATGTCAGTACGTGTAACTGTAAATAAAATAGAGAAGAAAAAAGCTCAAAATAAAGGTCAGTGAAAGCTGAAATTCTCCCTCCCAGACATAATACAGTATATAAAGTTATTACCAGGCCTTCCAGGCCTTGCACAACTTTGCCCCTTTCTACATCTCATCTCTAGTTGCTCCTGACCTCTGCTTTGCCAGTTCAACTTACCTTTCCACTATCTAAGGTGTTGATATAGCCCCCATTAGTGTAGTACTGGAAAAAGAAAATCTCACAATCTTTTAATGTTTTTATCACTGTGAGACAGGGACAAGCCATTATTTCTACTTTATACAGAAAGGATCCAGGTAAAGCAAGGATAAGGCACATTTTTTTAAGTGCTTAGATTCTAGCATTAAGCTAAAGTGCTTGAAAACTCCTAGGAGAAAGTCCATATAGACACATCAAACTGACTTAAATTTACGTCCCTTCACTTCCTTCTTTTATTTGATCCTCCTCAAATGTTTTGAGGTTCCCCTGTTCCATAGCCATTTACAAAAGTGACTACCACAGACAGTGCCTAAAACCCAGTGAAAAACAACAGAAGGTAACTAAAATGTCATGGACTGGATTTTTAGAGGTGTTTAAATACTTGAATAATGTGGACATAAATCTCACCCAACAAAACAGCTGAAATCCTGCCATGCCTACAAGAGTAACACTTTAATACTTGTAAACTTTTGGCTGTGCCCATCACTATCATAACAAGTATGAAAAGCACGAAGAAGCTGCATCTTGAACCCTGTATTCTTGAAGCCTTCAGGAACACTTTCTTTGAAGCACTATCTTTTCTCTCTGCTGTCACAAATTAATTCTGTTCACCAAAACAGCCGCCCGAATCTGGGAGCTCACTCACTCATTCCTCTGCCAAAGCCCTTCTCTGCACCAATTTCTGGCTCGTTGACTGTCCTTCACCATCTCTGAAACCTTACTTTGAGTTCAAATGAAATAATGTGATTTTACACATTAAAATACAGAGGATATGTGCTAATTACTAGCTTATAACTTGTGTAGATAAATTGCTTCCAGTTTTATATTAGATAACACATCTTCCTCCCTGGTTGAGCCTGCCTGGTCTAATCTCTGTAGCAAGAATCTGAACTCTGCTATAGTCCCAAGGAAAAGCCAGAAATCTTAAACCAGTTCTATAGTATTTTAAAAACATCTGAAGGAAATATGAACATAAACGATCAGTTCTTTTTTTCCTTCTCAATTCATTTTAAGCTTCCTCTAAATTTTTAGCCTTGTGCTACAAATTTCTTTTCCTCTGATGTTGATCAGGTTTTGACAGAACAATGCCAAGGTTTTAACTACAGGGCACAGAGCAAGAGGAATACATTTGGTGAACGAGAAGGTGCCTTGAGAGTGTGACAAAACATCCCAAAAATATACTTGCTAGCTGCTTCAATTGGAATAATTGGCAAGAGAATAAAAAATAAAAATAAAGGTAATTTCCATTGTAATCATCGAGATTCAAAGATTCATTGCAAGATGAGCCAGTTCCACACTCCCTACCTGAGGCTAAGCAGATTCACAGACCTCAGGTGGATGTCAGTGCATTGCTTTACACTCTGTTCAGATTACAGGTTTGCTTTAAGGCTAGGAGAGGTTAAGATCTTTCACTTTTTAGTATTTTTTGTAGAAGCTCAGACCTGGTACTCACTATGAGAAAAGCCCTAATAGGAAGCAAAATCCTCCTAAAGACATGGCAGTTGTAGTAAGTTTTAACAGGCAACAAAAAGCCCTAAGCTCTCCCTCAGTGCTTACCACAGTATTTTCAAATGTAAAAGCACCAAACTTTACTGTGCAGCATTTCCATTAGTTTCTTCACAAAGGGAAGAAAAGATAATTTTCTTTCCAATGACAGAGCAAGGAAATGTGATAAGCAAATGTTGCCTCCCTCTTTACACTGTCAGCTGAAATCCTCTTCCACTTTCAACTAAGTAAGATGTTCTTCAGTCCCTGTCCTGAACTACTTTCTAAAATTGTGAGCTACTGAGCATAGCGAGTGTTGTAGATGCAAATCAGGCAAGACAAGTGCAGAGCTGACGTGAAAATTTATAACAATTGTCCTTTGTGGTAAGAAAATTTCAATATCTGTAAAATATCACTGACATGTTTCCCTAAGAAATGCTAAATTAAGATCTCACTTTATGCCTGCATGGCTTGCAAAATTTCATGGTAAACCATTTGTACACAAATAACAATTTAATAAAAATTGGGATTAAATGAGGAAGCAACAACAAAAGAAACACAAAACTGGTTGTCTTTGAGATTAACACACCTAGAACACTGGCTCAAAACAATAATCAAAGTTCCTCTTGTGGATATCTACTTCCCTAAAAAGAGTTTAAATGAGATATTTCCATTAATCTGCCTTCTACAAACGTCCACATTGTTCCCAACTCGTGAGGATGTTTTGTCTGAAACACTTTTATTAGGAAATGCAGTCTGCTACCTGGTTTATTCTTTTCTAAAGGAAACATGAAATATTAGTACAGTACGTTGTGTGCACAGAAGCTTTATTAGAATAATCTCTCCCTAAAGATGCTTTAAGACTAACCCATCCACTGACCCATGAAGGGTAAATGCTAAGTTCTTACAGTCAAATATTCATTGTAACTCTTTGAAAAAGATGGATGAGCTGTGTCTCCTCTTTAAATTACTGTGAGATAGATAAGTAGGTACTATCATCTGGAAGGTGATCACCATCACTAGAATCATCATCTCCCAGCTGTTAAAGATGACTGAATTCTGACAAAGGGGGTTTGTTTACATAGCTATAAAACTGCTGTGGTATCTCACACTCCCTCTTTCACTGTATGTATTTATAACACTGCTCTCATGAGAAGGTAAATTTCAGATGTTTGCAAAGGCAGCTAGAAAGCAGACTTTTACCAAACCACCTGTTTTTTAATAAAGCAACATAAGCTAATAATTAATTTATGAACTGATAAACGTTAATCTTAAATCAGGAAAGAATTTATCAAAACAGTAACAGTGTGTGCATTGCAGTATGAAGCTTCTTGAAGACCCGCTGAAGGCTAAACACAACAAGCTTCCTTAAGCTGAGCCAGTGGTAACAGTTGTGTAGTATACGGCATCAGGGCTTGGCCCAGCAGCATGTGGCTGCATACCTGTGGGTATCTTGGAAGACTGGTGGGAATTTTGGTCTCAGGATCCAGCTTGAGTACTTGAACTCCATAAACTCAGAGTCCTTAAAAACATTTGGAGCTTCACTTGAACCTGAAGGAGCTCAGAGACTAACCCTTAGTGTACTATAACTTTGCCATAGGGAAAATCAGTCTGTAGGGTACAGAGCCCACCAGAATAAGGAGCCACAACATCTAGTTCTACTGCATTCATGCTGGGTAGGGAGCTTGGAACCAAAAGCTACTGCCTCCTAAGAGGCACAAGAGTCTTGGGCAAAATTGTTAGCCTCTGGCTCCTTCTGCCAGCTGAGCTCTAGACAGAGGCCAGATGCTACCTTTGAATTTGTCTGGAACAAAGAACCACGTTTCTTCATGGTCTCCTCTACTCTGAAAAAAGTAAAACTATCAGGAAACTTATCAACCCCCCACCACTGCCGTCAGCTTTTAAGAAGCTCAGAATAATGCAGAACTACTTGATGGATTTTCAAATGGATGGATTTACAAATAAAGGACTTCAGCCTCAGAATAACAAGTGGATACCTTAGTAGAAATATAAGCCAAATCATGTTTCAATCACAGTACACAAAAAACCATCAATCACATCAATGATAAAGTGTTGCCTTTAAGTGACAAGTCCATGTGGTCATAAGTACTAGAACGAGAATGAAAACCAAGGCTGTTTGATAAACAAATGACTGCTCCTGGTACATAGCCCTGAAGCATCAAGTTCATTAACGGCATCAAGAAGTAAATAATCATCATCTACTGAGTCTGAGCACACAACTCCCAGATACAACACTTCAAGTCCTACCTGCTCTCTGGGATGCTTACAATATCTCCCCAAAAGAGTCACTCAAAGTGATTTAACTCTAGTTTAATTAGAAAGCACCTTCATGTAGTACAAAGAAAGCTGTTTGTAAAGTTTGATACAGGTAATAAGAATAATTAAATCTCACGTGAATTTAACATATACAAGCAACAGTTAAGCACCTTTTACTAATTCTCTTAGTCTTCAAGGCCTATATGTCTAAATATATGACGTAAAACAATACTTATTGATGTTCTCAAGCTTATTTTTTTAAGAATGCTTCCAAGTCTAGAAACAGAATATCCTATAAATGGGAAAAGTATCACAATAGTAAAATCTAAAATGCTGATGTAATTCTAGAATGACTTGGATGAGCACAGTGCCATGTAAATGCAAACAAAATCCAAGAATAAGTTCTTTTAAAATTGTAAGTGCTTGTATTTCATAACATAACCTCAGTAAGTATACAGCTGCACATTCAACCACAAGTCTGCTTTCCCTCTTATTGTCTTCTGAGTATCTGGATTTGACCTCCAAGATATGTAACACTTTTTTAAAAAAAAAACAACAAAACCAAACATAGAAAACCCAGAGTACAGTAAGTGTTTTACCCTTACTATCTCATTTTGTTGTCTCTTCTATATGACCTTTGGGTGTATAGGTTATAATAACTCTGTTTCAACTGCGATTACGGTTACTACAGTTGTGGGAATCTAACACATCTACATCTAACATCGACAGTATCAGTAACTACTGCATTCTTAATCAGGAGGAACAAGTCAAAGGAGGTAACAAAGGCCTTAACTGTTTCCATCTTAAAAAACAAAGGTAACTTTTCTCTCTCATGACAAAGTCTGAGCAGCCATATAAACATGTGCACAAGGAAAACAGTGTGCTCTTTAAAACATAAGCTTCTGAGTTTGAAAATGGGTTTTAGGCATGTCCTCAGAGATTAAATTACATTCATCCCTGGAACATGTAAAGATTTCCCTTATTCTTCTTATAGTTACAGTTTCATAAATTTCAAAATCAGTTTGTACCACAGATCTTATTTAT
Source organism: Urocolius indicus (assembly GCA_013401255.1). Lineage (NCBI taxonomy): Eukaryota > Metazoa > Chordata > Aves > Coliiformes > Coliidae > Urocolius > Urocolius indicus. The sequence goes on along the minus strand of WBNH01004199.1, from coordinate 100,202 downwards.
TCTCAATTTATTAAAATAGGAGGTGTTTCACAAGTAGTAAAATGGAAACAACTCCTAAAGATATAGCACTGCTTTAGTTTACATTTCCCACAGCACAGCTTACCAGGTCTATAATGTATTTTTCACTCTCTAGTGTTTGCTCAAAGACTCTCAAACACAATATAAATTCCTCTGTCAAACCACACAATTATTTTTACTAATCCATTGAGAATGGCAGAAGCTGAAGCGCTTGAACTGAGGCAGCCTGGTACAATAATCTAACAGTTCATTCAAGCAGGTGCAGAAGTGTTATGTAAATTTCAACTAACTTTTTTTTTTTTTAATGCATGAACACCTCACATTAATATTCCTTGGCCATAAAATTCATTCCTCTGACAGTCACCACTAACTCACTATAGCCAGTTATCACCAGAGCGGTATCGACTTGTACATGCTACAAACAGAACATGTTTTCCTAACTCCCTTGGTTAGAAGGACAATGGCTGTAAAAGATGACCTAGCTTCAAGGCACAGAAGAAGTAATCCAAAGTAGCAGCATGGAGTTGCACAGTCACCACCAGCAGAGATGCTTGAAGTGTTGGTCCTGCATTTGAAAGCTGTGCATCGAAAACTTTCTTCCGAGATAAGCTTGAAGGGTCTTATACAAAAACTCCAAAGACTAGGAGAACTCAAAGAGTATGAAAGTCATCATTAACTTTTGGGAGTGGAAGTGTTTTTTCCTACCCACAGTTCATTCTTATTTTAACTGAAAACAAGCAAGATAAAATTTTGGCAGGGTTCAAAACCTGTTATTACAGCAGGTAGGAAGTCTTTACTTAGATCTGTAAGTTCTATTTGTTATACAAGGTCCTAAAGTAGGCTACAATCAGTCTTCACAGCCTTAAAAGGCTGAGGACGGAAAATCTGAGAAGGCGGCTTTCCACACTGGCTTGAGGTTGTCGGTCAAAAAACCTTTCCATATATTAAACTTCATAGAATCAATCAGTATGGAGAAGTTCACAGAGCATCTTCCCTTAAATCTGGGCTACGCAAGTTGTGAAAATTGCATCATCCTCTGTCTGGAATAAACTTCATGTACACAGCTGCTGAGCACTGTTGGTCTGAGCAGAGCAACAAAACCTGCCCCACTAGTGTCTCACGTGTCTGCACCTGAGACATTTTGTTATAGGGCTTCTGTTAAGCTGCTTGTTGCACAGTTACAAAGATACTTAAAATTAATCTCTAACTAGCAATAAGAAAATGGGAGTGTCAGGGCCATGAGGGCAACAATGGGCCTTGGTGTGCTCTCTGGTGGCCTGAGGCTTTCCCCTAACATGCCTTGTCCATGGGTCAGGGCAAGGTCAGATGCCGTTACTCCTTTATAAACTCTTCCCTTCATCAGCACAGTTCCAAGCAGGAGAGCATTCACCCACAGTAGAGACTCTTCTCATCCAACAGATACCCAATTTTTGGAAAGAACTTTTCTTTGATACTTGCACTGGGCTAATCATCAGAGTCACACCATTGTTCAGGCTAACAAACAAGATTCACAATTCCCACAAAGTACAACACTAAGGGTCTAAATTATCATCTTATCCTCCAAATACAACAAACAAATAGGATAACTGCACCTACTGTGCTGAGTACTTCCCCAAGCAGTCTTCACCACCCTAGAGTCCAATGCAGCTCCTAAAGCCCAAGCTACTGTCACAACATTTGCACTTTACCTCTTTCTTAGTTATAGGAAAGTGTAATTGGTTCTGCCTGAGGCATACAAGTTAAATTCAGATTTAGAAATATATGCTTTAAAAGGAGACATTGAAGATGAATGAAAAAAAATGTCCTTTGTTGAGCAGGATGGAGCATAAAAGTGTATTTGTGAACAAATATCAAAGTTTTTATTGTTAGGACATTTTAAACAATTTTTAATTATCTATACCAGAGTTTTTACTTCAGCTGTGAATGTAATGTACAGTATTAAACTTAACAGTAGCAAGAGCAGAGGTTTATTAGCTAGTTTACAAAATCTCACAAAACAGGTCAATAAAGAGTAGGGAATGTCAGCTAAAACTGTGACTTACAGCAATACATGATTATAAAAAATAAATGGGTTTATGGGTTTTATATTGCTGTGCTGCATTTGAGATAAAAACATAATCCCAAAGTAGAAAACTCTTTCCTGCATTGCACCATGGGTAGATCTGTGTTGAGTAGGCATAACACGTTCCCATCCTGCCAGGATAAGCATTTCACATGTGCTGAGTTTGAGTGTGACCTTAATGAGATTAGGTAGAAATTAGCTCTCATGTCATAGGAATACGGGCCAGATACACATGATGTTTATTAATAAGAGCCATTTCTATCCTTTTAAGTAAATCTGAGGAGTATCACCCCACAGGTTTTCACTGGAATTCTGCCCAGTCTCAATCCTCCCCAAGGAAAGAAGAATAAAATCCCAGAGAGGCTGGTCACTCCAGTCTTCAAAAAGGGCAAAAAGGAGAATCCAGGAAACTACAGGCCAGTCAGCCTCACTCCATCCCCTTAAAGGTGATGGAACAACTCAGCCTGGATGCCATCTCAACACTCATGAAAGAAAAGAGTCAGCATGGATTCACCAAGGGGAAATCCTATTTGACCAACCTAACAGTCTTCTATGAGAGTACACCTGTCTGGCTAGATGAGGGGGGAGTAGTGGATGTCATCTATCTTGACTTCAGCAAGGCTTTTGATGCTGTCTCCCATAACATCCTCACCAGAAAGCTCAGACTGTGGGGTGGAGGAGTGGATGGTGAGGTGGATCGAGAACTGGCTGAATGACAGAGCCCAGAGGGTGGTGACCAACAGAGCTGAGTCAAGCTAGACACCTGTGGTCAGTGGGGTTTTGGGGTCCTGGTCTGGGGACATTCTGATTCAGCATCTTCACCAACAAGCTGGTTGTGGGAACAGATAGTACCCTCAGCAAGTTCCCTGATGACACCAAACTGGGAGGACTGGCTGATTCACCAGAATGCTGTGCTGCCATTCAGCGGGATCTCAACCAGCTTGAGAGTTGGGCACAGAGGAACCTCATGAGGTTCAACAAGGACAAGTGCAGAGTCCTGCATCTGGAGAGGAACAACCTCATGCATCAGGACAGGCTGGGGGTGAACTGCTGGAGAGCAGCTCTGCAGAGACATGGGAGTCCTGGTTGACAATAAACTAACCATGAGCCAGCAATGTACCCTTGTGGCCAAGAAGGCCAATGGCATCCTGGGATACATCAAGAAGAATGTGGCCAGTAGGCCAAAGGAGATGCTCTTCAGACTCTGCCCTGGTGAGGCCTCATGTGGAGTCCTGTGTCCAGTTCTGGGCTCCCCAACTCAAGAGGGACAGGGAACCTCTAGAAAAACAGGGCCACCAAGATGATCAGGGGACTAGAACATCTCTCCTATGAGGAAAGTCTGTGAGACCTGGGGCTGTTCAGCCTGGAAGAGACTGAAGGGGGACCTTATTAATATTTACAAGCATTTAAAAAGTGCGTATCAAGAGGATGAGGCAGCACCTTCCTTCTGTTGTCTCCAGTGACAGGACAAGGGTAATGAACATAAGCTGGAATCCAGAAAGTTCCACTTAAAAGTAAGGAAAAACTTCTTGGCTGTTGAGGTGAGGGAGCCCTGGCACAGCATGCCCAGGGAGGGCGTGGAGTTTCCTCTGAAGGTTTTCAAAAACCACCTGGATGTGTTCCTGTGTGACCTGATCTATGCAGACCTGCTTTAGCAGGAGGTTGGACTGGATGATCTCTAAAGGTTCCTTCTATCCCCTGTCATTCTGTGATAATTCTATGATGAAAGGCTGTAGGTACTTCTTCAGCTGCACAGCCATTACGCTTTACTACACAGACACATAGTGTCCAGAAATACCTAATCTTTGGAGGAGTTTCATTCAACTACCTTACACCTCATGCTCTTTCATCCTAGCATTTAAAGATGCTGCTTAGCACCCAGATAAGGGCCTGGTAGGATGATCTCAACATTTATCCTAGAGTTACTACATATTGCCACTGTCCTAGACAAGCCTCTCTTTATTTCCCTTGTCAGTTCATCGTACCCTTATAGCAAAAGTCTCCTCTATCAACTTTCAGGCCTTGTGACCCTATAACACATCTTGGAGTTGGAGTTTCAATGAATTGCAATTAAGCAAATTAAAAACTTATTGCTTTAGCATTTGATCTTATCAAGTTTGATTTTATTGCTTACGATCCCATTTAAGCATGATACTCCTATGAGAATTAAGTTGAGATATTTTGGTGGTGTTTCTTGGCCTCTGCTTTGTCCAACATGCATGAATATGGTTTCCATTAAAATTACATAATAGAAAAACAAAGCATAGTAAATAAGCACAGTTCATGTAAATCAGCACACTTCTTGAGGCTAAAATATGCAATATTGGCAATAGCTAACGTGCATCACAGAAGCCTCCTCTTCGGACAGTAGTAATCCAGCAAAATGACCTATCTAAAAATCATTCCTAAATGACTATTGATTGTTTTAGAAGCACTGCATTTGTAAGTTGTATTTTCCAGGTGGAAGACACATTTATATATGTTCCACTGTCATTTGTCACCTCTCATTAAACAAGCAGATTTGGCTCTTATCTGCGCTTACACGACAATTCTCTCAAAGAAAAGTCAGGTTGGACAAGAAAGATTGGAGGGATATTTCAGAACCAGTAGCACAGCATGTGAATAGGAAAGGCCACCAAGCATGCTCCCAGCACTGCAACGCATCTCCCTACACATTCCATGTATTCTAAGATAGGCTGAGAAGTTAAACCAGGTTGTTCTCCTGGAAGACTGACAAATCTCCAATCTTTGCTGCTTCTGCCCTTACAGTCTTTTACAGTTAAAGGGATAAAACAGAATAGTACTAAAAAAAATCCTTTTCCCTACAGCTGCCTTGAGAAATACATTCAAAATGCCACAGATTCCATCATCCCATCATTTTATACCAGCTCCTGAGTTTCACTTCAAGGGACAGACAGTCAGTCTCTGGGCATTCATGTTGCTGCCTTCTAACTCATGTCAGAACCAAAAAGACCTTCTAATCAAAAATCAATCAAAGAAATAGTTGTAACTATATGAAAAAGGCTTCATTTTATCTGACCAACTGTAGTTGCTTTTTTTAAGCTTTTATTTCCTATGGACAGGCTTTTTAAAGCACTACCCAGGATCACTTATTATTAATTTTAACTGACTTTATTGTAACATTATGAATCACTTAAGAGGGAAGGTGCTTTCTAAAGTCACTTCTGAGTTGGATTACACCCATGAAACCTGCAGACTCTTATCACACCAATTAGAAATGATAGTATGTTTTCCTACACATAAAAAATGTATAGGGAAAACATATTGCCAAATAACTCCAACTTTCACTCAAATTATTCACAATTTGCAAAGTACAGTGAGAGTACAACCTTTAGCACCTGCTATTTTACCAGACTGCTATCAGTTTTCCCTATGTTCAGAGCTGTTAGGCTTCCCCAGCAAAAGACAATTCTGTACCTGTGTTTTTCGGGGAAGTATGGTTTAAATTCTGGTGTTAGAATCTAGCTTATAGGGACTAAAGGATGCAACGACAGAAGGATTTGCAAAACTAGCTCCTGTGGCTTTTTTTAGTTTGTTACTGTGTTCCTGTCTCTCAGAGAAGAGCTGGTGAAAGTCTTTTAGGGTGGAGAGTGAGATATACTTAAGAAATATGGCACTGATTATAAAAATGCAGAAATTTTATTTCATAGCTGTGAGTTTCATTATTTATTTAGTAGCTAGTTCATTAATTTCGATAATTCTCCCAGGCCTGAACAACAGCTCCACTTCAAAAGAAAACTCACAAAAGCATTCACAGAACTGAGTAAGTGCAACTTTTTTTGTGTGTATGCACGTGCTTTGTCAGGGACTGATATCTTGTGTTATCCAGTGTTTGCTTAGCAGAATCTTATCAATGATTTAGTGAGCTATTTGTTGGACAGGATTTTTTTTAAGAGGGGATGCCACAGTCAAAGACATGGTTTAAAAAGAAAAACAGTTGAATAGTAACACAAAAAGGCTAAATTGTATCCTCAGGAACACATTTATGCATAGTTATTCTGTTCCACTTACCCATGAAAACAATGCACAGTCAACTCATGTAAACCCTAACCCAGAAGCATACAGAATTACTGAAAGTGTCATTGTGCGAGAGCTTAAATAGGCACTTACTTTACCTAAGTGCATGCTCCTCCCAGCCTCTTTGCATATTAGTGCAGGCTTGGGGGTAAAGATGCCTTCCTCTACATTGAAAATGCACAACTAATGTCATTTTGCTACTCCAGATTTTTCAGTTTGATTTTTAATTAACAAAAAATTAGTTTTTTTAATATTTATGCTTTAGAAACACTACATTCACGCACACCAACTGCAGTCCTCCTCTCACAACTTTACACATAAACTTCCTGTCCATCACATGATGCTGTCTCTAAAACACCAGGTAATTCCTGCCAGAACAGCTTAGAGAGTGGTTCAGAAAGCAGCTGGGTGCGCAGCACAGAGCAAATCAATGTAATTACTTTTGCAGAAGCTGCTACCCATCCCTGTTACTTGTAGGAGCACAGGTGGAAAGATAAAACACATCCATAATGCCTTAAACATAGTGGATCCTCTATCTTCATTTATGGGAATTCATTTTAATTTCCTGGATCCTACTGTGAATGCTTCCAATGGACTGCACAATAGCTACATAAACAGAGAGCTGTTGCTCAATGTGAGGATGCTTGGTTTGTTCGCTGGCACTGAGCATCTGCATTAGCTTCCCTGCATGTATCCCTGCAACTTCCACAGTTTGGGGTCTGTGAGCAGAGAGAAAACAATTCAAAGACTTTTAACAGTACTTGTTATGTGTGTTTGTTTTCTGTACACTCATGCTTGAGAAAAGGGCTGCCAGGACAACATGCTCAGGTGCAGCGGGAGAAGCCTCCTAGAGCACCAAGGAAGGAACTGCATAAGGAACACTTACAAGCAAGCTAGAGCAGGTTCAAGCTTATTTGATTTTATATTGAGGTTCCCCAAACTTTGCCTTTTCTCTTCTCTCCCCTGTCCATGCACAACAGTTTTAGATATGATATTTAATGAATATAAAAGCAACTTCACCAAGTTAATGCTAGACAAATAGCAGTCTGAGTCAATATGAGTCCACATGCTTCTACCTGAGAGACGTGATAATGAAACAGGCCGGAGCTGGCCCACAGAACTGGTAAAAGCTTGGCAAGTAAATCCTGTCCTGTTAGAAACCAAATTCTGCTCAGGATAGAAGCCTTTTAGAGAGACCACTTGCACTCTCCAGTGGTACTATTGATCTTGAACAATTAGATTCATGCTGCCTTTTGGTCATATTTGGCCCTCAATCTTTGTTACTCCTTAATGTTTCAACAATGACCATTCTGCAACAGAAGCACCTCTGTCTCCCCACTCAATCTGAGAGGATGATGGTTTTCCAGTGGACAGTGTGGAACAGAGCATAAGTGGATGCACAGAGAATCATGCCAATGCGGAAAGAGCCAAAAATTCTCTTTCAGAATAATTCAGCAGAAATTAGGTAAATTTCTGAATATAGATAGGCTTTATAAATAAAGTAGAAAAGCCTTTTAGGTGAGACAAGAAAATGGTGTTTATTCTGGACATAAGAGTCTGGCAGTTTAAACATCTGCAGCTGTTTAAATGCATACTCACTTCTCCTTCTAAGTTCCCTAGAAATACGGACACACTACATTGATGTATTATATACACAAAGGCATTTACATGTGTAGGAGAGCAAATTCCTTTGAGAAGCTGCTCTGCACCACAGCATAAATACTATACCACTGAGGTGGAAGTTGTTAGTGTATTTTACCAGTAGGTCAGTCAGAGATTCCATCTGTCTTTTTGACAATTTGTTCACAGCTCCCCAATTCCCTTGCGGTTTCTTGTCCGGTGAAACCCCGTGGACATACCATGATTGCAGGTTACTTTTCTTCAGTACTGTGCAAAGGCAAGCCATGGAGCAGAGGGTTAGGGTTTTTTTTTCCATGAGGCCAAATGCACATTCCTTCACAGTTCCTTCCTATCAGAGCTGTTAAATTCACAATTCAAAATTCAGACCAGGTCCAGCCGAGTCCCTCAGCAGAGAATCCTTTTTTTAAGAGGGTTTAAACAGCTTCACATCCCATTGCTTATGTTGACAGATGATGGCACCTGCCCCCCGCCTGACATGGTCCATGTATGGCTTGTTTACAAGAGCCTGTTCATGCACAGAGTGATTTAAAGGGTGGGTGTCAGGAGTCTGGGGCATCCTTTTTTTCTGTTGTAGCTAGCAACAGAACAAGGAGTAATAGGATGAAGCTGGAACACAAAGTGTTCCACTTAAATCTAAGGAAAAGCTATTTCACTGTGAGGGAGCCCTGGCACAGGCTGCCCAGAGGGGTTGTGGAGTCTCCTTGGAGGTCTTCAAGACCTGCCTGGATATGTTTCTATGCCACCTGATCTAGGTGAACCTGCTTCTGCAAGGGGGTTGGACTAGATGATCTCTAAAGGTCCCTTCCAAACCCTAACATTCTATAATTCTATGATTGCACATCTGATCTTTTAGTTGCTTAAATCAAAGTAGTAAAAAATGAAGAAGACAGTTTTACTCCATCCCTCTTTACTGTACCTCTCCCTGTCAGATCCTCATATTGTTAGCAAAAAAACCTGTGTAATGCCAAGACAAAGAGGTGGCAAGATCCAGATGACATGAAAATATGACATATCACAAAAGAAATCCTCAGAAAAGTTTCATTCATAACATCCAGTAGAGATGCCAAAAAAAGCTTGCTAAAGCACCAGTCTTATTTTCCTTCCTGAAAAGCTAGAAGCCTGTACAAGCGAAGTGACTACATATTTTAAAGAGATACAATGCCTTTCTCAGGACTCTACTTTACTTAGGCAGCTGCAATTGCAAAGAGCTAAATTCCGACCTCCCTCATCTTTGGGAGACCCACATTGAATTCAGTAAGGCTGCAGATTCAGTGAGGGTTTTGAGCACAGGATGCCTAGGCAGACAGACACAGTTTACTTGTCATTTCAGTTCTTGGTCCTCTCCAGCAGTAGTTGTGCAAAACAGTCCATTGAGGTGCAACACGATTTTTGTTTTTGCAGCCTCTCATAAAATGTAAAGAATTTTTTTAAGTGTTTTTACTTTCTCTTCCTCTCATCATTTCTTAGCATTATACGTATCACTACAATAGTATGGGCATATAATTTATAAATAAATTTACTTATACGGGGGGGGAGCACATTCAAAAGTTTGTTACCGATCATAGAATAGCAGGGTTGGAAGGGACCTTTAGAGATCATCTAAGTCCACCTCCCCTGCAGAAGCAGGTTCACCTAGATCAGGTCGCACAGGAACACGTCCAGGTGGGTCTTGAAGACCTCCAAGACGGGAGACTCCACAACCCATCTGAGCAGCCTGTGCCAGGGCTCCCTCACCTGAACAGTGAAATAGTTTTTTTCTTATATGTAACTGCTACAACTACCAAAGTTTGATGAACGCTGTTTTACAGGTGTTGTTATGGTTTACTTGAGAACACTGTCACACCAAGTTATTTTAGTAGGATTAATAAAATTTCTTTTCAAATGCTGTCTCTAGTAATTAGTACTTTCATCATTAACCTAAGCCCTATGAAAACAACCAAAAGAACTGCTTCTGTAGTCATGTCCACTTCTTCCCTTTATGACTGAAACACAGAACAACTGCCCCTCAATTCACTGAAAAAGTTATCATGAGTAGCACATATAATGTCAAAAGGGGAAGGAAGAGACTGGAAATATGTCTCCAAGCAGCACACAGTATCACAACTCTGTTTTCCAGAAGAACAGCTGCCCACACAAAATTGAATGGGATACAAATGGGGCGCAAAACATCCGTGTGCCAAATCAAAGGTCTCCTGTGATATAATGTAAATATCTCCAGCCTCCTAAATCCTACCCCAAACAAAACTTTTGAGGATTAAATGACCAGTGAGTGAAATCCTAATGAGTCCAAGTGGGACAAGATTTCACCCCCAAAGCTTTTGAACATCTCACTCTAAAAGGGGAAAGAAGGGGCGAATTCTTCTCAAGATTATATTAAAACAATGCCATTTAGAACAGCTCACTGTTCAAAATGTTTGCTAAATAACAGAGTGTGTGTTATTTTAAGCAAAGTTCATTTTTCCTTTAAAAAATATTTTTAATTCCTCTGCTAAATAAAGTGACAAAATATCTCAGAAGCAACATAAATGTGCAATTTTAATGCCTTCTAATCACACAAATCACTACAAGATTTTTGTACTTGTGCATGACCTTCTTCAAATTATCCCTCCATTTTGGCTGAATCAGAATGAGCGTGGGCTATTTGATAAAAAACACTAAGTGTGTGAAATGAGGGGCCCTCATCGCTTCTGCCAGACTCCTCTTGACAGAATGATGATAGAAGCATCACATCCCTGGGAGAGTAAATGCAAACTGACAAGAGATGAGCCTTTAGATGTTGAATATAATCTTGAATTGTGCTTGAAGTGTCTTATTATCTTGTCTTTTGATGTCTGAAGGGGTGGCTCATTGTTAGAAAAAGGAAAGCCCTTGCACATCTTTGCCATCTTTAAAAATTGTTTGGCCTTTAACAACTGCTTTTCCAACTAATGTCCATTTCTCCTGACAATAAATATGGCAGGTCGTCAGCAAGTGACAAACAATTTACTCTACATGCCAAGCTTTTATGGTTTTTGAGAGCTCATGTGGAAGCATATTTTAAAAAGCAGCAGGAAATTAGCACCATTACAAATGTTAAGATGGCTCTGTGTGTGTAGTTCACTGTGTGGTTATTCATTACTGCTATGTTTCTGTTTTCATGTCCCGTCTTTCCTGTATTCAGACTGCTGTTAAAGTTCTTTATTTATCATTGACTAAAAATAGTCAATGAAAAATAAAGAGCAAGAAGCAATTTTCTTCTGCTCTTAAGAAAAAAAAAAAGCACTATTATGGATACAGTACGTGGCTAATGCATAAAATCATATTTATTAATCATAACAAATCAATATCAGTAGTAGTAAGGCACAGTTTACCTGTATTGCAGACCCTTACAATCACATCACTGCTTTTTCCACCTTCAACCAGCTCCACTTCTTTCCTTTTTTTTTTTTCCCCAAACTTAAAAGTTTAATGACGAATCAGATCAATATGATTCCTTAGCAACTAAATCACAGGCACACTAGTTTTTCCTGTCACAGCACCAGTTTTGCGAAAGCAGTCAAGTTCTTTTTTCAGGTCTCCGTCACTCTGAGAATCCATAAGAATTCTCAAATGGATCATAAACTGTTACAGGGTTCAGGTTATTGTATCATTATAAAAACGTATTGATACAGTACAGATGACAAGACATGCAGCTCTTGTGCTAGTCTATTACAACCATCTGAATACCATAAGAAATATCAGATATAAACAAAATAAAACAGTCAGCAGTAAGCTGTCTTGTAGGGAATCCTTTTTTTTTGGCGGGGGGGGAAAGAGGGACACTGTTTCAATCTGCTTTGAAATACAGTAGTTACATGAACCCACAGAAAAGAGGACACAAAACCAAAAGACTGGTTTATTAAAAATAACCAAAACCTGACAATAGCTTAGAGACATTTAATTTGTTATTTTAAATCATTGCATGAAAGGGCCTTATTCTGTTCTTTTCTGATAAGAATGGATGTTTTGCTCCTAACTTTTCAGAGTATAAACCTAACCCCTCCCTTCAGCCCTCCAGCTCCCTTCCAGCACAGCTCCAGACAGCCTCAGTGCCTCTGCTAGGAGGATGCACTGTGGGTTGTAACATGCCAAAAGCACTCTTGCCTTTACACCAGCCGGGGGTTCATACCACATGCAAGCCTGAAATATGTAAAGTGCCATTCAAAATACACCAGCCATCATTTTACACAAATGAGGGAATGCCAGTGTGAGAAAGGCTCAGCCCCCAAACTCAGTCCCTTTGAGGTCCAGGGTCACAAGCCAGAGTCCCACAAATCCAAAGTTGCTCATTGACTAGGACATCTCATCTGAGTAAACCTTTGCATCATCTGGTCCCTCTTTTATTCATTGCCTCATAAAAGCAAAGGGATGTGGGGGCTGGGGGAAAGCGAGCAGGACCAGTTGATTGAAAGATTTTTTTTTTCTTGTCAGCAACTGTTATGAGAAGGTTCACTGTGCTGTATCCATGCAGTTAAAATAAGGAGACTCTGAAAGCAATGCATCAAATCCCAGCAACAGAGCCACAGAAGAGTTTCCTTCGTACTCTTCATACTGGGGAAAACAGCACAACTCAAATGGCTTATGCAGATGCCTTTCTTGCTGGATGTTATCATTAAATTTACTGTGCTTATGATAGTAAAGGATATTCAATTAATAGAAAATAATATTTCTAAAAATATTTTCATTTTCTGCTTTCTTCCAGTTGTAAATTTCATTTTTCCTTCAGAGAGATTTGTGGTTTGCGGTCCCAAATATTTATGATTTCAGGCGAGGAAGCATAAGAAAGGAGGAGAAATATCAAGCCTGTACATTTACAGTCACTTTTGAGCTCATATATATCGAATTCCTCTCTCCCATTTTAATCACTGCTGATTTTTCTAGTCATGTTTTTGTTTCAGTAATAGCTACCACTTATGGTTCATAATTATTTTTAATGTCCAATTATAATAAACCACTCTACATGCCCCATAAACATTCCCCCAAAACTTCTCAACCTCTTTGGAAGCTTTACATAGGTTCTGACACCTACACACCCTCTCTGCCCACAGCAAGTTCCTGCCATAGCAACTGCCTGTTGCCCCACGGTAAAAGCATGGAGATGGAGTTGCAGAGCCCTTACACCACATATACATGCCTGTGCTGCAAAACAGACATTCACAGTAACCCTGGGACTGGATTAATAGAGTGGCTACTTCTTCCCATCAGCATATTTCCTTAGCTGATTTTATCTCCAGAACATGGGAAGCTGTAGACCAGTGACCATGTTAGAGAGGTGGAGGCCATGGACTGGCATGAAAGTACTTATAGGACAAATACCCCACTGAAATCTATGGTCTTCCTGTGTACGTGATGGATGGTCACTGGAGACCTGTCAAAATCTGGCCTCATGTTTATTCAAATCACTGAGCAAACGTGACATCTCTACACCATGTGGATAAATCCTAATTCTATGCAAAATAAAATACAAAATTGTCCCATATTGTATTTGCTCAAGAGATTAGACTTAATTCAAATGATCTTTCTTCCTTTCCAGTTAATACTGTGCTGTCTCAAGAGATAATTACACATACTTAATAGTACAATATACTAAAGTATGCCTTAAGGTATATTTACTGAAAAGCAATTCTCGCTTCTTGATTAAACACAGGTTTTAGATCATCTTCTTCAAGGAACAGATCTCCTCCAAACACTAAGCTTCAAACAAAGCATGGAAACCTAAAGCAGAACTCAACAGACAGAGGAAAAAAGCATATGGGTAGAATGAGCAACAGCTGCCCATGCACAACTGTGTAATGCTTCCAGCTGTGTGCACACACCAAGGAGCAGAATGGATGGGAACAGCTCTCAGCCCTGCTGTAAGGAGAGAAGCAGAAAGGAAAGGTGGCACTGGTTTTTACTGAACCTCTACTTCAGAAGCTTTGGTGTGGGTGGCAAGACTAACAGGCTAGGCTGTGTGGCCAGTGCATTCTGGGAGAAGACTTCCTTTATCTTCTGCTGGAAGGCAACTGACTGCTAATAATGCTTTAGTCAACAACTTGAAACCAGGATTTTGAAAACCAGGACTATGTCAGATAGAAGGCTGAGCTAGAAAATGACTTCACAGAATCTGTAATGGTCATCACCCCACAGAACCACCATCTGAACAGAAAAGCACAAAGATGTTTTTAAAAGCTAGTGTTAATGCACTTTTATACACTCCACACTGGTTTTCAAAGAAATAATCTCATGATAGAATGCTGTAGTGAGTACTGTTCTTAGTATAAAACATCTCTATTTCTTAATTATGAAACATTCAGATCTTTACAGTAGCATGATGTAGTCTTAGGACTCTGATTTTTTTGTTATTGCACTAAAATAATTTACATCCTATTCCAGTCAAACTGGCTGATAACTTCTATACATGTATTGAACATGGGTGTATTTCACTTTTGAAATAATTTTCAAGTAGCAGGATTGCTTTGTTTTCTGAAACATAACGTTTTCCTTAAGACAACTTCAAACTGTTCAGGAATTAAAGTGATGGTTTGCTTTCTGCAAAAAAAAAAACAAACATCTGATAAGAAAACCAAAACTCCCACTTTTCCAACTCTTCTTGTATATTCTAAAATAAAAAACAAAGATCTTAAACTAAACTGAAAACTAAAAACTAAACCTACTTTTAGGAATAGACAATCAGTAGTTTAGTGTTACGCAAGCTTCAGAATAGCTAGGGCTTGGGTTGTGCATTGATTTGGTAGATGCAGATATCCCTGGAATATCTCAGAGAATGAACTCAATTTCAATCTCTCTGAAAACAGCAGGTTTTATTTAGCCAGACAGGATGAAGTACTATTCTTCTTTAGATGACCTCTGCTTTCAAAGTAAAAGAGCTTAGTGCTTCTTCCAAGAGCATCAAAGCAGTATCACAACATAAGGCAGGACACGTCACAATACAAATCTTCCTTTGTTTCATACTGATATTGATTTTGATTTTTACAGGGTGGAAAAAGAGAAAAAAATGAGTCTTTACACTAACAAATATCAGACCACTTCCATGATAAAAATAATATTCCTGTTGAAACCCAGAAATTGACACATTTCGTTGTATTCTGCTTTTGCCCCTGTTCAGCATTAATTTTCTCATTTAGTTGTCATTTTAATGTAACTTCTACCATTGAGCTCATCAGAAATGATTTTGTAACTAGCAAAATAGCATTATCTTGGTAGCACTCATGGTGGTCTCATAAAAAGTTAGAAAATAAACCATTAATGGAAGAAATATACTGAATACACAAATCAAAGTATAAAAGTAATAAAGCTGATCTTCCCATCCTCACACCCTCTGTCCCAGCCCCCTACAAGGGGACCTGAGGTGACAGATGCCACAGAAGAAACAGCTTAGCAAGAAAAAAATAATTAAAACAAAGAAGAGCCCACAGACGCCAGAAAAACAAACCTAGGAAGACAACACAATAAGGAAAACCAAGTGCTATATAGGATATTAAAGGGAAAAATGATCCACGGGAGAATGGCAACTGTTACTATGAGCTTCCTACAGCTACCTCTGCCTTTGGATATTTTTAAAAAATTTATTAACCTGACAGTAGGAAACTTTATACAGATTGCCCCCTGACAGGGTGCCAGCTTGGTATAAGCACTTGCTGTCTCTTTGTTTAGCATAAGGAAATCAAGAGAGGTGTTAAGAGGTGCCATGTGCACATTTGGGCAATCTCACTTGGCCCCATCTGCCTCACCCATACATTTCTATGGACAACTTGCTTAATCGTATGAAGTCCTATAGAAGCATCCAGCCCTTTTTCCTTCTCTTTTCTACGTTTGCTTCTTTTTTAATGTGCAAGTGTCTGATCTATTATTAATCTCAAAACACAAACCGGCAAGGATCTCAATCAAAGAAAGTAACAGTTCTTTCACAAATTACCTGTTTACTGTCTAGTAGCCAGCAAGTCCCCTTTGAAACAGCCAGCCATTTATGTTGCTTTTAAACAAGTTTGTTGTTATTTTTATAACTTCAAAGACAGGCAGAAGAAAGATTAACTAATTAAAAATGAACTTGAGTTCATCCTTTTTTTTTCTCTCCCATCTCTAATGTTAGTCTGTGTTTAAATACAAAAATTCAGACTTCAAGCCTCATTTAAGAAACTCATAATATGCTTAACTAAAAATAAAATAGCTAAGAAGTAATTAGAAATTCATGAGAACAAACAGAATTGTCTTTTAAATAAAAAAAAAAAATCACAATTAATTTTCTCCATGCTCAAATAGCTTTTGTTGTTAGTTTTTTTTTTTTAAGTAGGTTGTCTTTGTCACAATTCAAGAACAGCAGTATCAGACATTTATTTCCATGTAAGCTAGGGAATTTATAAGTGGAGCTGTAATATTTGCCCAATATTACTTTCATTGAAGGTTACAGGAGTAAGACTCCAGGCTCCTCAGAGTTGGAATATATGTGCTGGCATCAGTGCCACCAGTGCCTACAATACCCAGGCACAGCAGGAACAGTGAGCTAAGGATGGATTTTCTG
Source organism: Urocolius indicus (assembly GCA_013401255.1). Classification (NCBI taxonomy): domain Eukaryota; kingdom Metazoa; phylum Chordata; class Aves; order Coliiformes; family Coliidae; genus Urocolius; species Urocolius indicus. The sequence goes on along the minus strand of WBNH01004199.1, from coordinate 83,904 downwards.
TCTCATCGCTGAACAGGCTTTGTGTTTAAATAGTCATAACATCTTTTTAGGCTTTAATGGGCATTTACTCCCCCATTCTTAAGTGCATTCCCCACTGACTTCAGTAAGAACTCTGCCAAGAATCAGACAATAACATTATTCAGAGTAGTTACTTGTGTCCCTAAGTGTTTGTAAACAGTTGTTTAAAAATGCTCATGTCAAACATAGCCTTCAGAAATAACAATCAATCAATCCATCACATAGTCAGATCTTCAGATTCCTTGAAAACTTGATTGTTAATTGATCAAGATACCACTACATTTTCAATTTTCACAATACAGCCTGTGTTGTGATCCGGTTCTGTAAACATGCCACCTGTTCACGTTCCTCATTTACACAGGCACTGTAATGACACAGTGCTCCTAATCCACAGGTTACTCCCTTTAATAAAAGCGCCACACACTGAAGCACCAGCAGGATCTGTCCTATGGCCCTTACAGATTGCATGGATAACTGATAGCGTCTCGGAACAAAGCATCCACAAAGTGGAAATTACTGAATACAATTATGTGAAAGGACGAGAATCTTTGTATGCAGATTAAACATATCTCAAAGGTTTGCTGCGTGTAGAAGGCGACTCAGATTTTAATACTGAGACCCTTTGGACCATGAACTTCCCTATCAGAATAGAAATATCCACTAGAACTTGAAAATGCTGCAAGAGTAACAAACAGATGCTGATTGCTTTCATTGAAATAACCAAACTTTATCAAAGTGTCCATGATGGGCAGAGATCTTATATATAGGCCTTTAAAATATGAGAATATGACCAAAATGCTGAGAATCATCCTTAAATACACTGATGAAAGGGAAGCTCTTAGTCTGAAGGTCTTTTTTTTTCCCCCCACAGGCTAGATACACTGTTAATGATGATAATGGGAGCTTCCTCACAGCAACCTGGCAATGACCTCTGCTCTGACCTGCAGAGACCACTGTCTCAAGAGGTAAAACACAATTTAGTCCTTGATCCTTTGTAACAGAAATTACTCCAGTGCCATAAATTCTAATCAAGGCAACTTCTGTTTAAAAAAAAAAGTAAATAAAAATTGGATAAGGCATGATACTATAAAGAGAAATACAAGGATCTACTACCAAAATACAATCAGATAGAAAACAAACTTCTGTTCCACTGCAGCATATATGTTTATGTCTCTATAGAAAGATGCACACAGTTCTGAAACATCCCTAAGAATAAGGGAAAGGAAAACAAAATCCCAAAGCCAATGCAGAGGTCTGAAAATAAACCCTTGTTTATGGAAATGTGTGCAGATTCATTTAATTCACATATCAGCACACTGTATTTCCAGCATACACAGCACTAAGAAAAACAAAAAATACTCCTTGGTAGTAAACCAAATAAAGTCACAGTCTTCAGACCCAGCACAGGAAGCCTAAGACTTAATTTCACTGGAACAAAGCCCTGCCAGCAAAAAAAAAAAAAAAAAAAGTTAGTTGTTTGTTTGGGGTTTTTTTTTCTGTCCTGAAATTAAATAGGAAACCTTTGTACTCCACAAACGAAGCACAAATGGCTTGGTCTCACAGTCAGTTCATACTTAGAGCTTTATTTCAATAAGTTAGATGCATAGAACTACAAGCTCAATCTCAAAGATCAACATTTTGTAATACAGTAAAATTACCTTCATGTGCAAGTGCATTCCTGGCTTTCATTTTACCATCATTTAATTATGCCACAAATTGCCTTCAATTAAGGATGAATTAAGGACTAGATCTCACTCCAGGAAAGCCAGCCTCAGTCTACAGGCGCTTCTGGGGCTTGGATTAGGCTCCTTTTTCCTGGGAATTTTACTGTACAGAGAATTTTATGCACGACATATCCTTGGTGCCAATACCAACTTTCAAATCTCAACAGTTGTAACATTGCACAGTTAAACATGAAGAGGTTCCACCACCCCCCCACCCCGATTTTTAGGTACTTCAGAACTTATTCTAAACTTGTTCAAAGATATCATAAAAGATGGCAATCAGGACTGATTAACTTAGGATCAAATCCCAGTGTATTTATTCAAGTGAAGCTACCTAGCATCAACAAAACCTTGGCCTGGCTTTCTATTTTGAAGCGTATTGCAGAGTAAGACAAGTTGATCTGAAAATGACACAGTCAGGAATGTCAGTCAGACTCAGTTCCTCTGTTTCTTAATTACATCACATTACTAGGGTAGGAGATACTGCTTCACAAGTATTTTAAAGAGTCATTAATACACTAGAAAATATTTTGCAAAGCAACTTTGCCTCAAACTGGGATTTCTGTAACTGCGGAAACAGTGAGCTGTGGGGGTAGCTGTGCTAACTCCACACTTCAAAACTGTACTTCTGAGCTGGTATGTTTCAGAATAGAGTCTGTTACCAACATTTTGCACTTCAGAAAGTATTTTTTCATCATGTTTTTTACTCCCTTCTCGTTTCACATTGTTTCAGTATCAAGAGTCTTTTGCCTGCAGGTAGACAGATTCCAGAAAGTCTTCTGGTATAAACAGCCAAGCAGAGGGCTACAGATGCAAACCAGCAGATGCCAGAACAGCCTTTTCTCTCAAAAAAAACCCCCAACCCCAAAAACAAACCAAAAAATCACCCCCCCAAAAAAGCCAACCAAAAAAAAACCCAATGACAAAAAAGCAAGCAGGCAAACAAGCAGCAAGCATAACCCCTCTAATCACAGCTGCTCCTGTCATCACTCACAGGGAACTGCACCGCAGTGACCAAGTGCATCTTCTCAGACACCTCTGTACCAGTTTCAGGTGGGAGCTATTTCAGATCATCAGAAACTTAACCCAGCTCATACTGGCATTTCTGAAACCCAAGGAGCTGTAGCATTCCCCTGCTTTGTCACCACTAACAAAGCACTCATAAGAGAAACAAAAGTTTACTGCATATCTTCCCAAGTCAAAAATAAGTACCATTAATTGTACTCCTGCCCTTTTCTCACCTGCAGCGGGAACTGCTGTTGAGGAAGTGTCATTTTTATGATTAATTGTGCTATCCGCTACCACAACAAAAAAAGAAATATACATTGTTTCTATGGTATGCAGTGAAATGCCCAAACCAGGAAGTCTGAGAACAAGGAGGTGGATTTTAGGAAAAGGTACAGGTGAGCAATGCAGGTCCTTGCAGAAATAAACTCATCCATCAAATGAAGCTAAGCAGAATGTCCAGTGAGCAAGAAGAACGCTCTTCACATCTAATCATTCTACTCTGTTCATCTATATGAAAACAAGTCTCAAGAAATATTGCTAACATCAAGACATTCAAATGCTGGGCATTCTTTCCAACTAAATCAGTGCATGTTTTTTCAGAAGTTTCTCAAACAAACCCTCAAAAGCAGCAGTGTAAAAAAAACCTTTATTTTCTCTGGATCTATCTCCTCCCCTTGACTTTCTAAAATGCTCCTCCCTCTCCTGCTTAACAGATTTTGTACAAATTTTCCCACAGCATAGATTATACATTATACTGGAAAAAGAAAACTGGTATCTCTGATCACATGAAAGAAAGATGGAGGAGAAAATTGTCAATCTCTCTGCATCATATGTCAGCAAGTCCACAAAAAAATTCAGAGACGAAAAGAAAGGCCCCAACTATGCATTCCTAACATGCTGCTCACAACATTAATCAAACAGCTATAGAATATAGATATTTATGTATCAAAGCTTTAGACAAAAATACACTTAATTCTTTAAAATGATTACTTCAAATCTGTCTTAAGGGATGCATCTGTAACATAAAGGTTAACCATCTTTATTTCAAATCAGTTTGAGCCTTGAATGAATTAAGATAGCCCCACCATCCTTTCTTTTACATTCTCAAAGTTACTAAAATTAACTGACAGGAGCTGCTGCTGCTGCTAAAAGATCTGTTGTATCTGTCATGATAGTAACAGAACCACCATCAATGGTACATAAGTTCATACTGAGGCAGTTCAACTATTTTACCTACTTTAGTTTACTTGGGAACATCTTTCCAGCAGTGTAAAAATTAGGCTAGCAAATATCTTCCACCTACCAAAGGAAACAGCACAACATATTAAATTGTAGCTTTTTCGTTAGTCCTTTTAGGGACATAAGTGACATTTGCAGTTTAGAAGGAGACAAGGCATTGTTGCACATTATTTCTATACCCCACACAGCAACTCTAATGAAAGTGTCTGTGTATATTTCACTATCACTGTAGAGCATCCAAATGACAATGGCTCCAAAAATATCCTGCCTTTTTATTACAAGACTTGCCTGATCTAAAACCAAACAAACAAACAGACATTTTGCTGTCTTCAAATTAAAACTCTGGTATTGGTTTGAATCTGCCTTGCAGTATTTAATAGATGCATCCTAAAATTTGAGCAAATAAAATACATAAACACAGCTGAAGATATTTATATTACTCCAGACAACCAATAGCCCTCTGAATTTTAGATGTTACGGTTCTTTCCTGAATGAAATGGACTAAAATAATTATTATATGCTTTTTGAACATTGAAGCTGCTAATGGAAATTATGCTTTCCCATGGAAACAAAGATTACTAAAGGGGTGCTTAAAAATGGATGTGATAGTCAGTCATGGTCATTACTGTAATCCAGAAATTAAATTGTAGGATTTTTAAATTATTATTATTATCCTATAGCTGTAGTGAAGTTGTTTAGTAAAACATTTTGTGCTGTATCTTTTAGTAAGGGGTAAAGAAAATTTGAAAAGAAAACTGGATGTATTCTTTTGTTTAAAAAAAAATCTTGCAGCTCTTACAATAGCTTGAATACTGAAATCTGAACACTGCTAGAGATTTCCTTATAGATTACGAAATCAAAACTTGAATCTTAGAAAATGGGCTCTCACCTTCTCTCCTTTAAAGCTGCATTCCCTTTAAACAAAATTTTTTCCCCTGCAACTTCCACCTATCATATAAATGTTCTATTTCTATTAAGGTTTGTCCCAAGTCACAGTAGAAATAATTAAAAGGAACTCCTTCAGGAGAGCAGTCTCTCTAAACCCAAAATGTCACTATGTACCATATAGTGCTGCTCCAGCTCAGACATCTATCAACATCTATCACTCAAGCACGCGCCTCAACAACTCTGCTCCCTTTTCTGATTAGAGATCAGAGTTGCTTGAGTTGGCTTACAGGGTGTCATCCGTTTGAATGACAGATGTCTGTGTTGGAGTGCCACTCGCGCTGCTTTTGTTTAGATTGTGAAAGATTACACTAAACTGGCACAATTTTGACTATTTACAAATAAATCAAAATGCAAAAGGTAATTTCTCTTTGCACAGGCTTTAGAAGTATTTACTTTCTAATTCCAATTCCAAAAACATTAGCTCCATGTGCAGTACCCTTGGTAGCCTTTGTTTACTCTGTACAGAGGGTTTACTATGGGAATGTTTCAGCTCTCTTCAGCCAGCTTTATCTTTACCATATTAAATGATAACTTTTCAGATTAATACAGCTGCTGAAGAAGCTGGTAGCATGAGACACATCAGCACCTAATGCAATAAATGTTAACAAACTACTCCAGGAAAATAATTCCTCCTCCTATTATTATTATTTTCAAAAAAAAAACATTTCAGACCATGGATCAAAAGAAACCATGAAATGTATGCAACGGGCATAAAATAACTTAAGTGTCAACAAAAGTTTTTTCAGGACTGACGCTGTCATTCTGGTAACCAGTGGCAATGGGAGCAGAGAGCTGTACGCCTGCATGCTCCAAGCTACTCCTTCACACTTACAAGTAAACTNGGGAAAAAAAAAAGGAAAAAAAGAAAAGAAAAGAAAAAAAAAAAGGACCAAGGGGAGATTGCTCTTCCGGACAACATGGTAGCAGTGAAATGAAATACCTAGACAGACTTACCGAAGAGCTTGCTGGGAGTGTCCTCGCTGTCATTTGATTCCACAGGCGCAAGCAGGGGCTCATTCAGCTCGTTGTCTGAAGTAGCTGCCTTGTCCTCACCTCTCAACTCTGCATTCATTTCACTCCGCAGTGACAGCAAGGGCTTACTGACTTGTCCAGCTATCATTGGATCCTAGGATGGGGGGGGAGGAAAAAAAAAAAAAAAGAGTGAGGGGGAAAAAAAAAGTGGAGGCTTTGGTGTGCGTATACTCTCTCTTCCACTCCCTCTCTCTCACACACACACACATACACACTCTCTCTCTCTCTCTCTTATCTCTGGCTGCTCCTGCTGTTATTGCTGGCTGCAGTCAAGTGAAGAGCTATTACAGATCCAATGAGTTTTCCATTACTCCCCACCCTATTAAAGCTCAACTAGCATGTGAGAGATTCAGGTTGCTTTGGAGAAAAACTTCTATGAAAGCAACATAACCAACATAGCTTTAATTGTGGGATGTGCTTTTTTTTTTGCATGTATATGTTTTTACACCTCACCCTGTCCTTAACGTAGTAAGAAAAGAAATTCCTGTATGCTCCAGCGCCACGGAAGAGGAGCGCCCTGTGAGCACTCCACAGTGATTTAAAGAGGCATCCTCAGCTGTACTACATTAACAAAATCAAACACACAGTTTCTAGCGTTCCAGCATTTCTATGAAAATACAGAGCAGTAAGTAACCATTTCATTATTACAGACATTCAGAGACACAGATTTCATCTAACTCTTCCAGTCTTTGGGATACTAATGCTCCAAAAGTCCAGAAACACACACAAACATACGTTTTTCTTTTGAAAATTAAAAAAAAAAAAAAAAACACCAAACAAACCACAGAAGCCATTTTTAACAAAAAGATAAAATTAGGGAAGATACTTACACATGGAGTTTGCAATGATTCTTGTGTTTGGGATATTATATCCCCCATAAAACATTACACATATATGTGCACATTGAAATTTTTCCTTGATGTTTTGAATCTGTTTTATCTTCTGTTCATTGAGGACATTTGGGGGTCAGGCATTATTTCCAAGCACATTCTAATATTCCGTTTGCAAACTAATAGGCATAATATCATGACAGCATGGAAACCACAATAACAACAACAAAAAAAGCCCTAAATAAAAGGAGAGGAACAAGTGACCTCTTTGCGCTCTCTAGCAGCTATTTATTGCAAAGTTCATGCCTAAATGGTTCTTATGCAGAGAACAGGTGACCAGCGAGCAAGTAGGTTGGTTAGCATGTTCCCTCTGTCCCGTCCTCACATTGGTCGATGTTTGCCTATGGGTTTTTTAATGTATTCATGTCTGAAAAGTGAATTTGATATGACACATGATAATCTATGAAAATGTTAATCAATACAAATAGTTTAAGCTGTCATCAAATGCACTTCTTTAGTCAATACTCATATCGCTGAAAACAATGTCACTGTCACCAGGGCTTAATTTGCACAGCACTTAAATATTGGACTCTGTGCATCAATGCACTCCTCTTCAAATACTGTAGGTAAACACATTTTCTCCCTATTTAAGGCTGAAGCACTCAGCACACATTTAGCTGAGCCGAATCCTCCCTTTTGAATACCTTGATAGGTCCACTGGAGGGCAAAATTAATACTTAATTGAATCTCACAGTCATCAAAATAATCAATACTTTTTTATTATTTATTCTTTACAGTCTGTTGACTGTTTCAAACCTCTGAGGGAATGGTGGAAAGGATTCATGGCTTTGAAACACTGTCATTTAACAAGGTAATTTTCAGTGGGGCATTAGGGGTTGTGAAACATATAATAAAACAAAAATGGTGGCTTATAATAGGAAGAAAGAAAAGAATTATATTTCTGCCATCTAACAAAACAGGATAAATAAAAAAGCAAGTGTGAGAGGGAGAGGGAGAAAGGAGGGGGGGAGAGGGAGAGAAAGACTGGCTTTTGAAGGGTTTTATCATATCAAGAGCAGAGCTGAGCTTTCATAATGCTGACATTTCTCATCCTGACAATCCTAAACAAGTGGAAAGGATGAGATCGCAGATATCATCTTTCATCACATTCCCCAGCTTAAGAACCAACATGACAGCTTCTCTCCCCTTTACACTGTTAATTACTAAATAAAATACTGCTCTCTGTCAGCATTAGATTATTGCAGATAGCAACCACAAACATTACTCCATTGTTTTGGTTTGCCTTTTTTATTTTTTTGAAAAGAAACCAGTGATACCTACCTTGAACTCTTCAGAAAATAAATTAGGCTTGTGTCTACATATTGTAAATATATGAAACATAATCAATTTAATCAATGTGGTCAATCCATGTTATTGTCAGGCTAAATTGCTGGTGATTTATTAACATTTCATTTACTGTATTTATTAGCCAGCCACAATCTGAACTTTTCTTAGATGTTTCTGGAGAGGAAACAGAAGTTCACAGATTTCTTTTGCAGCTACTGTTAAAAAAAAAAACCAAACTTGGACTTGTTTTGCCTCATATTCATGTTGCATTGTAGCCAGTCATTTACTGAAGAAAAAGAAAAATATTTGTTTGCTTTCGTATTCTAAATAATGTATTTTAGCAGATTTTGCTGTTAAAGGTCACTGAGAACACAAACTGTTGTTTCAAAGTCTGGGCTGCTGCCTTCAGTTTCAGCTCTTCAAAACTAACATCAAGAGTGGTTCCATAACAAATGTGAATCAGGACAAAATTTGACTCTTTGCATCAAAGTATTCTGGGGAGGGAACTAATCCTGTCCACAGAGCTACACTCCTAATCTGAAGACTAGCATTTGAAGATGCTGAATCAGTAGGATTCTAGATTAAAGTCTCAGCTGCCAAATTCTGAAGTTGAATACATGAAAAATGGGAGTAAGAATAATGTAGAAAATGTGACAGCACTGGGAGAAACCTCAACCCTTAGATGTCAGTGAATTCTCAAGAACTTCAACTGGGCCAGGGTTTTACCTGTTACGTACATCAATAATTCGGCCTCATCTAGAGTACTTTGTTCATTTCTTGTTAGCCCTTCTGAGAAAGATGCATCAGAAAGAGATGTGCAGTAAGAATAATAAAGAGATTGAAAGGATTGGAAATGTTTACAGAAAAAAGTGAATAAGAATGAGCATGATCAAAGTATACAAAATAATAAATGGCAGGGAGAAACATAGATCAGGAACTACTCACCCTACCTCATCTGAGGAGAAAAGAGGCCTCCACTGAAATGGGAAGATCATAAATCTAGTAATAATAATAATAAAAGATACTTTTCCAAAGAGTATGCAGTGAAATCCCGTGGAACTCATTGCTGCAAGATATCACTGAGACCTGCACCATAGTACACATCAACAAAATCACTCACATGGCTGGGCAGACTCCTAACAGTGAATTTACACCAACTTTGCAAGAACAGAGATAGGGACTGTAAAAACTGAAATAACAAACTGCTGCCCCCTCCCTCAGACAGTACCAGAACCTGTAGTTAACCCCCAGGGTAGCTCTCTCTGTCAGATGGTGAATGAATGACAACTTTCTCTATAAGCAGACAGATTAGATACTGTCTAAAATTCTAGTCTACATGAAGACTAAATAAATCACTTAAATGATGGGTTGAGGGAAGGTTTGTTTCCTTCAAAAAGACACTTTAAAAAAGCCTATTTTTTAAAACTCCAGGTTGTGTCCAGGCCTTCATTTATTTTCCATACTTAAGAATGTTTATCTTCTGCAGTGGATTATACATGACTAAAAACTTTTCCTTTTAGAAAAATCATAATAAATTTTAATTCCAGTGTGCAGCAAGTGGCCTAGTCTGCAAAATGCATTGGGAACTGAAAGGGTTGTTCCTATATTTCTCAATGGCCTCCCTAAAAATAAAGCCAAACCTAGACTAGTTTCTATACCAGCTGCAGGCTTAGCAGCCTTCTCTCATCATCCTCTGCCCATCTACAAAGCTGAGCCCAGAGAGGACCCACAGCATCCGAGAGGATGCATCGAGGCAAGATAGCCCAATCAAGATCTGCTCTCCTCTCTACCCTGCAAGTCTGTAGACTTGACACTCACCATTTGATTTTTGGAAGGTGTTAAATGTCAGGTTACACTGCAGTGTAACACAAGATCTTCCATTGACAAATAAATAACCATGCTAAAGTCTCAGGTTTTCATATACAACATTGAAAAGTGTAAGAATGCATAAAAAATGAGCAAGATAAAGTTTGTAAAAGGGGGTTATATGCTTTAAAAAAAGAGGTAAGAGTACATAAAAGGGACATAAGGCTTCAGAATTTGAGATGGCATAACCATAAGAGCAAAGTTCTAGTTATGTGAGAACTAGGGAATTACAATCCCCTTATTCAAAAAAAAAAACCCTGTATATACCACACGCGCAGTGACAAATTTTACATGCATCTCTTGCAGATACTCATATACTTGTCATCTATTTCTTGTCCAACTAGCACTAGTATTTCCAGACTTGACTGTTTTCTATGAGATTTTGTTGACAGTTTAGTGCAGCAAGTGGTCCTCCCTGCTGTGTGTCTCCCTTAAGGGTGGCTTATAGCTCCTGTAATTCAGCTGCAATACCTGTTACACCCTTTGTTCAGCTCTACCACTCCTTGACAACTTAAACAAGCTGTTTGGATTAAATCTAACACTAAAAAAAAATCAGGTGGATTTGCAAATGCAAATTACAGTTCTGGTTACATACCCTCCTTTAAAAGCCAAAACCTTTACCACCTTCTTATCTGCAGCACCACATGAAGTACAGGAGAATATTTATCCCTGTGTTAAAAGCACTTTGAGAGTAAAGGTGTAGTTTCTAACCAGGACTATTTAGTAGCCAAAGACAGCTTTTAAAGGCAACTATATGTTTTTTGTGTGAAACATGCCCTAGTCAGAAATCTAAATGTGAGAGAACAAACTACTTTTAGCCTTAACGTAGGACTTGGGTGATGACAGGGCTTTATAAAGGCTTCATGCACTGGTTTAGTCACAGGTCTAAATTTTGTACTTAATGCAGCATAAATGTTCTGAATTGAATTGCTCTAATTAGTAGAAAAAAAAAAAAAGAGATCCTTTGTTTTGCCTTTTATTTTGCCCTTAGTTTGAAATTACTTTGCCTAGATTGTTTCTCTGGCTTAGAAGTGCTTGAGATTAATTGTCTGATTTTTTTTCAAATGTGAAATAAAACCTGCCTCCTGATTCTGATCCTGCGCAGACTTCTGTTTAGGATATATGCAGTGTGTGTGTTTGAACCAATACTCCATCTATACTACCAAAGAAGACAAAATTTTTACCATCTATTCATTACTCTAATGACTATCCAAATAAAATAACCCAAATTGTAGCTTTTTTTTTTTTCAATTAAGACAGAGCACCATCATAAACTTGGATAAAGCTACTGTAAGACATAACTTAGCTTTTAGTTTTCAAGTAAGGAATACATTAGAATGACATTACTGGCAGGAAAGTATTGGATGTATTTTGTGCCCGGTACCAGTGAAATTTAGGATTGTACTCATTTTAGGAACTAGTCCTTCCTCCTTCATCTTGTGGCTTCAAGAGGTACTCATTTTTTTTCCCTCTGTAAATAATGATTTCTCACAGACAACCTTCTTTGATTGTTTTTTCTTTAAACATTGTTTTATCTGCTGTTACTAATATGCTGATATTTGCACCCTAATCTTTCCATAGTTTGGTTTATGCAAACTACTTTTAATTAAGCTTTTGTCCCTCACTAATCTTTGACTATTACTACTGGCTGTCACCTGTCTGGAAAAAAAAAGTTAGAGAAAAATCTTATTATTTTCTTCATCTGTACCACAAGCCTTAGAAGGATGTTTCTTTAAGCAAAACAAACAATTCTGCTGATATATGATCATTGATCTCCCTTCACAACTTTGATCTTGTACTTCTATTTACTGCATTACATATTTACTTATATTACCTATATTACTCATATTTAACTTACTAAAACTTTCAGTATTGCCTCTCTTTCCTGTTACAGCAAAAAGCTGATATATCCCCAGCTCTTCTCACTCAATGTGAATATTATTACCCAAAATAGTCTACACTTTTCTTCAGCTCGAATGGTATTTATTTGCCTCATGAAAATCTCTGGAGCTGAAAAGATACTTCTCCATTTTCTCAACAATAGCGTGACTTTGAATATTGTATTTTTACAAGAGATACTCATCTTCACATCTTGTGTCTAGGTTGCAGTTAAAAAGGAGCATTTTCTAGTTTAAAATTAACATAGCTAACAGTGCCTAATTATACTCATGTTATTAATAGTACTGTTCTTTAATTAACAATTAAATTTGGAGTGTTAGAGACACTATCACTAGGTACTTTCTTTCAAATATTCTTCTCAGGTTAGACAGCAGTGCTAGGATGGTTTCCATTTATTTACATAATTTTAAGTCCTCCAGAAATTGAGTCCCACTTATTCTTCTCATTTAGCTTGCAAAAGAGAGTACTGAGGGGGGACCTCATTAACACTTACAAGTACTTAAAGGGTGGATGTCAGGAGGATGGGGCAACACTTTTTTTTCCTGTAGTGTCCAGCAACAGGACAAGGTGTAATGGACTTAAGCTGGAACACAAAAAGTTCCACTTAAACTTAAGGAAAAGCTTCTTTAGTGTTGAGATGAAGAAGCCCTGGCACAGGTTGCCCAGAGAAGGTGTGGAGTCTCCTTCTCTGGAGGTTTCCAAATGCACTGGATGCAATCCTGTATGACTTGATCAAGGAGAACCTGCTTTAGCAAGGGGTTGGACTGGATGATCTCTAGAAATCCCTTCCAACTGCCATCATTCTGGGATTCTGTGATATGGTTAGTGCTGGTTAGTATTACAGCTCTTGACTGGAAAATAGAGTTTCAGAAACTCATGGACGTTTTCATTGTAGCTTTAGAAATCTTAAACTTGAATTAAACTTTTCTTTTTAACTAAGTTTTATGTGGCAAAGTCCCTTTAATTGCTGTCTTGAGATTAAGATCCTACAACATGTTTTGAAATAATACAAAAAATCTACCCCACTAAATGTATTTTTCCCTCCTGCTGAACATTATTCCCTACTGAAAGTGTTTCACATATTTCTTACTCCTACTGAGAGCAAGCTGAAAGATTCACAAGAGAAGTCCTGGCCAATTTTCTAGTCATGTTGTTCTGCAACATGCTGACTGGAGGCTGCAAGATGAGAATATGCACACTGCAGCTGTACAGTATTAAGAGGCCAGGTCACTATTTATTTGAAAATCAACTTGGGTTTTGTGCTCTAAAAGCACCCCAGCAGACACACTGCATGCTTCAAACAGGACAGAAAGGCAAAGGATGTTGGTTTCACCATAGAAAGAAGTGAGGAGCAACTATATCATTGTAGGCAATTGCTGCATCTCTGGTCCAGAAAAGACGTCTCTGAAACTGGCTAGGAAAGACTCACATGAATGAATCCAGATTGTGTTTTTCCTGACTCACATGACTCAAATCACTAATGCCACAGTACACAGAGCATAAAAGCTAACACCACTTTTGCTACTCAAAACATTGCTTTCAACTCTTGCAGTTAACCTTAATGCTTCCAATCCAAATATTAATCTGATTTAAGAATAATTCTGCTCTTCTTGTTCCAAACCCTTTCATCTTTAGAGCTTTCTGCCATGTACAGGGTGAAGCTATATACAATTTTCCTCAATTAACTAGGATAACAAGAGTTGTTATTTTGGTCCATTTGCAATGATTTGCCATTTAAATGACATTCTGGATAACATTCTGCTATTCTAGGAAGCTACCATGCATCTCAAACTACATGACAGGTAATGGTGCACAGCCATCAGGAAAATAAAAAAGTCTTGAAAGTGGCAAGAGAATGTTCACAACTTTCTTCTAGTTAAAGATTCTTACAGTCATAAAAAAAAACAAGCTAATCCCATTTTTGAGAAAGCAGGTCAGGTCCTACACATCATGACAGGACAAAGGAGGAACAAGCAAAGACATTTTTGACTGGAGCCAACATGGTGGAAAAAGTCTTCAAGAGTCTTTCCCATTAATTTCATAACATAATTTAGGTTGGAAAAGACCTTTAAGATACTTGAATCGATATATTTCCTACTCTTCTGACATCCAGTCTCCCAAAATAAGGTGACCAAAAGAGAATTACTTAGGAGGGCAATTAAATCTGGAATAAGATGGTCCCTATTAGGAGTAAGACTTTGACACATTTTCTTCATAGCAGAGTGGGTGATTCCCATTGCTCTGTCAATTTTATTCTGCAGGGAGCCATGTCAAACATAAGAAATCATCCAGAAAATTATAAGCCTGTAAGAATAACTAGGATTTTCTAAGACTTGTAATACTGTTGGGCAAACTCATCAGAAGACTTGAAAAAATTTCCATTATTAAGAGGAAGATATTGTCTTCCATTAAAAAAGAATAAAAATGAAACATTCCTATAAAGGTTTTCAAATTCTTAGGGGGAAAAAAAGATACCATTTCCCCCTAATGTTATAAACAAATAGGGCAGTTGTCTAAATGATATTTGCTATCAAAACAAAAACTCCTTCACCCTGAAAATGATTTCACATTGAGTTGTTTCGGTCTCCACACTGACAAAGGAAACATGGTCCTATTTCACAAATTATTGCATTTTTTTCATGAGTGCTCTTTCACAAGCCTGCCAGTTCCATAACTTTCCTTTTAATTTCTTTTTTTTTCTCCTATTTCTTTAAAAGCTGCTCAAATTCTATTCTGAAGGCACACAGGCTTCTCTTTCCAAACAATCTTACTACATATGTTAAAAGTTCCTTCTAGAACTTACAGCATCCTCTTGTCAACGTAATCCTTCTGCTCAACATGAGGAAGACCAGCAGGTCATAAATGGCCTTTGGAATTTAAAAATCATAGAATCATAGAATGGTAGGGGTTGGAAGGGACCTTTAGACATCATCTAGTCCAACCCCTTTGTCAGCAGGTCCACCTAGATCAGGTCACACAGGAATACATCCAGGCAAGTTTTGAAAATCTCCAGAGAAGGAGACTCCTGGGCAGCCAGTTCCAGTGTTGTCACCCTCACAGTAAAATAGTTTCTCCTTATGTTTAAATGCAGTTTTTTGTGTTCCATTTTCTTTCCATTACCCCTTGTCCTGTCACAGGATGGCATCACATACAGTTTCTCTATATTTTTATTATTTATTATTTCCTACTGTGCATGCACCAGAAAATATTCTGTGGAAAGAAATGTCAAAGCTAGGACTCAGTTAAAATTGCTTTTTTTTTTTTCAGAAAATAGCACATCTAGAACTACACCAAAACCAAACTTTACAATATCGTTTCAGTTTTGATCATGTAGGAGAGAAACTTGTCTAGGCAGCATATAAGAGACTCAAAGCAATTGGAAAGCTCTCTTCTTGTCATAGTTAAACAAAAACTTGATTTTATGTAACATGTTAAGATGTGTGAGTTGTAAAACAAAGAAACCATTAACTTCAATTTTTGAAAAGCAGAGGATGGGTTAAACAGCAACCTAGCCCAGCAGTTAATTCAATCACTTGCATTTGATCTAGGAAAACGCAAATCAAGGTCTGTCTGTAACCAGACTTGAACAAGTCGGGAAAGTCACTTTCTGTTTCAGAATGAGTCTTCTCTGGCTCTCACCAAAAGTTCCAAAGACACACAAAGTAACACCTTCAAAAGAAATTTGTTGAAATGAAGACTTATCAGTTTTAGTGCAACAAAGCAACCTTTTCTAGTGAAAATTTTTCTTCAGAATTTTGAAGTGGTTCCAAGTCCAGTTTCATCCAACTTTTAGTTTGAATGATTTTTTTTAAAGCAGTTGTGATCTATAACACAACACAATTTGGAAACCAGGTATATACACATGTACTTCTGTGAACCTTTCAAAATGCTTTATAAATAGGGGTATAGCAAACCAGGCAAGTCAGGATTTCACCAGAATATCACAATCAAAATCTGCTGGAATATATTTATTTCAGTATCGGATTGTTTGTTGTCAGCTCGAAGCAAGTGAGAAAGTCTGCCTTGAATTCTTTTTCCCAAACAAGATTGAAGGCTTCCAAAGTCTGAATACAAACTTAGGATAGCTCAGCCTTGATTTTGTGTATTATGTGATTAACAAAATGGTCAGCTCTTATGGGTGATCTTCATGGTACTTGCCTTAATATAGCATGCTTCAATTCTCATGAAAAGTAAAGGAAAGTACTTATTTCATGGCATTTCTACTGATACTATACATTCTAAAGATGAACTCTAAGATTTCCTTTTATCTACTCTATACATAGAACAAAATCGCAATAATGTCCATCTATTGAAGAAAAAGAAAGATTCATCTAAACTAAGCCTCACAGACAAAAATGTTCTTTTGCCAGATACAAGATGCATTGCCATAAAATGTGGAGCTCCCAGGTTAAAAGTAAGTATCCCAAATAGTTTTTCTATGATTCTCCTACACTGAGCATATCTGACAGCAAATCTGCTGTTATAACTGCTAAACATACTTAATAATGCCACAAATACTACAGATCAATAATGTTATGATTTTTATATTATCCAAGCCTTTCCCATTGATAAATGAGTGCATTTTTTTTTTTTTTTAATCATTACAGAGGATCATCAGGTTTACTTTTCTTCATACCAGGTCTTCATCACCACCTAGGTACCACATCTTCCTTTTCACATTGTAGATCACAACATACTGATTTCTAATTAAATATATTGCAAATTCAACGTGTCTTTAACTATCATATAACTTCACACTTCTAGTTAAATTTGTCTAAGGACTTGGTTTTCTTTAAGAACATGATGCCCAAAAGGTGCTTCACTTTTCTGTCAATGGCCTTAATGTTCTGGAAGTTGCAGGTATGCTTACAAACTCCCAATGTTCCATTCATGATGCTTGGGTAGGATATGTCACACAGCACACACAGTAACAGTGTTGGACATACAGGAGGATCACTTTAATTCAGAGCAGCAGAACAGCACCTTTTCTGTTTAATGCCTTACAAAAGGAAAACAGTATAGCACTTCCTGATCATTTCAGCAGCGATTACAGTAACTGGATTATCAATAAACAACAAACGAAGCATTTCTCAGATCAGCTAGTATTTTCTGTCACGGACAATTCTATTCTTTATTAGATACAGTTTGATTTGGGAGTGTATTTTGTCTTGGTGGGGTATTTTGTTGTTGATGGGTTTGTTTTTTTTTTCAACAAAAGAATTGCCATGCAATGGTGTGCCATTGATTCCCTATTATTCGTTAAGGAAACTCCTCCTAAACAAACAATATTTAAAAGCTGATCAGAGAGTGAAACAAAACATGCAACTACAGCAATACTTTGTTGCTTGTGTCTGTTATTTGCAAAGTGGCCAAGATCATTGGGCTGCTCAATTAACTACCACTGTTCTCCTTGTCATAGTCAACAAGTGTTGGTGATTATCCCATACCACTCGTATTTGAACAAATTTCCTGCCACATGCCAGCAAAGACCATCACTGGATCTAAGCGTGGTGACGTCTCTTCCCGTTCCTCACCCTTACCTATGTCTCTTTTTCATTTTCTCCCTGTCTCTGACTTAATTTTTTATAAATAAGGGTAATATCATTGTAAGTTTTGCCAAACTACTATTCTTTGTAAATTCCACTGAGTTCACATAGAAAACAATATTGTTACAAGTATTGCCAAGTCACTATCTTTTGTAGTTTTGCTGAGTTTTGAGTAAGTTTGAGGTCTGCTTAAGCCTCTTAAGTAATTGCCGTTGCTCCTTGGTACCACACAGAGAATTTAAAAGTTAACTTCACCTTAGCCAAACAAGTGGGACTGGACAATAAATTGCCTTTTGAATTAAAAAGATTATTTAAATCAAGTTTCTCATTTACTTTTACTCACATTTACTTCATCCATTTGTTTCTTGGGTTAAGTATTTCTTTTTGCTATGGTATCTAAATGTTTAATCGCACTATTTGATCTGTGTCTCCACACAGGCCAGAGTGTCCTCAGGATGCAAGTGGATATTAAAACGTTCTATTTGGCCATGAAAGCAAGTTGGTGGGCAATTATTTCAATGTGACACCTTATACAAGCTTACCATCAGGCCTTCACTTTAAACATTGCAAGTCAATGAAATTATATTGTCGCCATTGACAACACATACAATTTTGCCTGGTTGATATCCCATTACTGCAATAGTAGCCACAATGGTTTTGGGAAAAGCTCTTTTTCAATAAGAACATACTACCATTTTTGTGCTCACAATTAGGGCATATTCATAGGGGACACAATAACACCACTTATGTGACTATGACAGAGTATTTGCTTGTTTCCAAGAGAATGTGAAGTAACCCACCTGCGTGCCTATACATGAAATTATTAGTAAAATATGACCAATAACTCCTATACAGAATCAAATCACTTGTACACACAATTATCTGCAGTCAATATTGCAAAATCATAACATTCTCAGACTAGATCTTTAGGTTGCACCACAGATCTTCACACTACTTCTATTAAGCATTGGAATGGGCTGCCCAGGGGAGGTGGTGGAGTCAGCATCCCTAGAGGTATTTAGAAGATACACAGATGAGGTGTTGAGGGATATGGTTTAGTTTAGTGATAGGCCTAGCAATGTCAGGTTAGTGGTTAGACTTAATAATCTTAAAGGTCTTTTCCAACAGCAACGATTCTATGAAGTACACAATACCCTGGTGATAAAAAAACCCAAACCTGTAACATCTACATAAGCAATACTACTTGGACACTTCTACCAGCAGTTCTCAAGCTTCCCTTTTCTGCTCATCTTTCAGCTTCAAATCCTAACATACCCAACCAAATTTTTTGGGCTCAAAACCCACCTCTTCAGATGAGAAGCCTAGAAACTCACAAGCCTTGAAGTCTGAAAGGAATACACTTTGATATACAGAAAAACAAAAGAAATAAAAAAAAAGGGTAATGCCAGTTTTAGAGGAATATAAGGATTAAGCAGAGAATATCACTTTCATTATATTCTAAGGCCAAGTGTTGTATGGAACAGAAGTTAATAAAATAAGGACAAAATCTAAATCCACGATGATTAAAAAAAAGAAAAGGCTGGATTGCTTTTCAGTTTTTTAGGACCATATACCAAATGCAAAGAAAAAGTGAATTCTGTTCCATATATCAGTTAAAGAAAAGCTACTGAGGGGCTAGGCTATAACCCCACTTAGATTAATGAGCAACTCACCAGGGATTGGGGTGCATTAACATGAATTGCATGCTTAAGTAGCAATTCCCTCGACTTTACCACATCAAAACCTGCCTTCAGTTTAAAGCCTTTATGATCTTAGAAATCTCACATAGCCAGGTCTACATCACTCTCCAATCTGATTCTAGCACAGCAACTAAGTAGTAATAGGAGTAGAGGGATGAATGATCTAATAGTACAAACAGTTGATAAATTACTGGGCTTGTTTTCTGAAGAAGACTTCTTCCTGCAGACTTCCACTAGTTCTATTTTGGTTCATATAGATCAGGAAAGAAAGAGTGAATGAATGCATACCTATGACGAGCAGTTAAATGAAAAGTTGTAGTTTCTGCCTCTCTTCCTCACAACAACTAGCACAGGTAAGGTAACACTTTCAAAAGTACTTAAACACATAGCTTCTATGATATCTCAGTGATTTGGAAGGCAGTAAAGAAAATTCATAATACTGAGAAGCAACACCACACTGGGCTTCAAACCCTGGTTTTTAGAGGTTTCAGCGTGTTACTCACCTGTTCAACCACTCCATCTACAAGATTTCTTCTCCTAGACAACCTAGTGTCTGTGCTCACCTTAGGAGTCTTTAACAGAAAGTTGATGACATACTGAAGCAGTATAATAAGCCCAATCAGAGATGTTAAATTTATTGTGACAGCAGAACTCAACTGCACTGATGAAAACAAAGCCATGTTTATGCTGTGATTAAATTACGGCTTTAACAAATGATAGTCATTTGTATCTGAAGGGTATCAACTGGTCCTTCAAGCATATAACCCTGCAGTAAGTATACATACTGGAATCAATGGGACCACTTATATGATCAGATTTTGTGAGTCTGGAGTGCAGCAGTGGAGGCAAAATTTCTCAAAGGTAACCACAGAGCTAAATAGGAGGAAAAGGAAGAAAACAGCATTGAAACATATGTAATAGGCATTATGAGTGGAGAAAAAAAACCCGAGAAAATCAAATGCTTAGTCTACAACCTTCTCCTGAGAAGACAAGTAGAAAAAGCTCTTCTGTTTGTGATATTTGAAGTTCTGCTGGACAGAAAAATTCACAACACAGAAGTGCACAATCGTGCATGATTATGATCCCTTCTAAGCTCTATGACCAAAAGTGTTTCGCCTCCAGCTTGCTGCAAGAAATAATTTTTGCAGTATTATCCAGTGAAAAAAATTAAAGCACTGCACTGAAAACGAAAGTAAAAATGAGAGAAATATGACTTTGTGATTTTTCTCCCCAAAAATCCTTCAAGTTTGCTGAGTTTCAATCTAAATGCCATCTCTTCAGACTCAGCCTATGGTGTCCAAAGTGGATTCCTTCCTGCCTGATGTACCGTATTAACATCATTAATAAGTTATGGCCTTAGTAGTATCTATTCTAATCCTATTGCCTTCACTAGGGTTTTGCAAGTGTAATTTAGCACTTCATTTAAGGCAATGAGATTGCAAAGGAAGGGGAGTACCCTTCATAACATTGCTGATGACAATGCACAGCACAGAGGACCTTTCAGTCTCCCAGCTAGTGTCACAGATACAACAGTAGTTATATCTGACTCTGTCTGCTCTGCATACATGTTTACACTGATAAGATACTTCTAACAGAGAATGAACATGTATGACTACTATTTAGAAGACAATACTTTAACTATGAGCATAATTCTAAATTTCACAGCACAGTTCTATTTTTGACTCCCTGTACTGTTTCAAATTCCATTACTTTGGTTTGCAACATTTATTTGCAAAAAATAAATTAAAATGCCAGATACATTTTGGAGACCAAAGAGAAAAAACTTTCACTAACTTCAGGAAAATTTATCAGACAATTCCTGTTTGCAACTCACACAGGCAGGGGAGAAATCACATGCTCTGGAACTTTTCATATGTGACTAATGTGCCTCCTTGTAGATCAAGAAAACTTATTAAAAACCCTGAATACCTTTATATAATGTGAAAGTATTTAATATGGTAGAACTTAAGTCTGCTAAAACAAATAAGCCGTGAGTAAATCGTTATTACTGAGTACAGCTAGTCTCAGAGATGTTCCTACTTTCTCAACAAGTTTTGGAGAGCATTCAGATCAGCTACTGAAATAATATTTTTTTTAAAAAAGAGGGTCCTCAAAAGGCTGAACAGCTGTAACTGATGACTCTGGTGGAGGGACACAAAGCCTTGAAAACAATGCAGCTGAAAACAAAGTTTTCTCTGTAGATCTTCATCTGTGCATGGATACTCCAGCCTTGAGGCTTCACTTGTGTGAAATTTCAGGTAAAGGTAAACTGTACCAAGGGTGTGAGCAAAGATGAGACAAAATTAACATATAAGTACTTCCTAAGAGAAAGCTGGAAGAGCTCTAACCTCTTCACAGGGACCGTACTGCCATCCAGAGGTAGGCTGCAGCTCAAGAGCAAGAAAAGTCTTCTTGAATTGACATGAAGCAATGATGTCCCTTCAGCCCAGAAGGCGGACTCCGGTTTTCAGGGAGCCATGCAATTGATGGGGCAGCTTAGTGTGGCAAGGGCACTAGGTTTATGTATTGTACTCACCATTGCCAAGCAAGAACCTGTTGCAGAACTGCCTCTAAGCAGGTTTTCCTAGCTTAGCTTATCAAGAAGAGGTGATTAACTCTGTACCAGCAGTCTCGTTTTTCAGGACATTTAAATGCATACACACAAAGCTTTGTGTGGGCAAAGTGTCATTAGTCTGAAAAAAATCCCAACCAAAAGCATAGGAATGTGAAGAGGAAGCTTTTTAAAAACATTCTAAGATTTTTTTTTTTTTTTTGGACAGTAACCTGAAGAGAAATAAAAGTCTTACTGAGTCTAACCAAGAGATCTGGTTGATGGAGAACTCCCTAAAAAGCAGTACTGTCATTCATGTATCTCCCTTCCTGGATTCTGTGGTGAACATTTCAGTATATAAATTGAAGGAAAAAGGTGGAGGACAGACTCTCTTTACTTCATTCAAACAAGTAGAAGGAAGTCGACATAAAACATAAGATATCATTTCATCCATAGGCGAAGGTAGGAATAAGACAGGATAAAGAAAGTGAGTTGCTTATCAGCTGGTGACTGGAAACCAAAACCTGACCTGTAAAATACATTCTGTAGTAGCACCTGGCATCAGTAAGAAAGGGGTAGCTAAGTAGCTTATTTATCTCAATGAATACAATGAATACATTCTTACCTTTTGACCTAGACTGTGAGTAATCTGTCATTGCAATAAACTTTTAGTGTTGAAATATGCAGTAAGGTATCTTACAGTTTAACGTCAAAGATAAAAAAAATGCAAAGTTACTTAAATATTTTCCTACCTTCTTAATATAGAACTTTGCATGCTTGGAATTCCTAAAGCTAGAACATTGATTTTAGGTTTCATTTAAAAGGTAAAAGGGGAAGATTTGTCTGATAAACCGAAAGTCACAAAAGACATTCCTGCTCCGTGGAGTGCATTAAGTTGTAATCATCTTATTCTGTAGAATGACGTAAGATATCTAAACTACTACAATAGTTTATAGACTCTTAGCATAAGAGGTGTATCAAATTGCCTAGATAGATATGGCAAAAGGCATTGAAGTAATTACTCGGAACCCAAACACGATTATATACGTATACAATTACACCCTTTCCTCAGAAAGAAATCTTTTGTCTCCGTGCTATCCGCAGCCAATGCCACTGAAGACTCTGGAGAGATGGAGAAAGGACTCACTCTGGATGAGGGCAATCAATCAAAATCTTCTCTGGAACTAGAACTGCTGTTATAACAGATCAATAAATGCTACCTGTTGATCTACAACACTTGGATCACAAAGGCATTTACTCAGAAAGATACATATATATGTATTAACCACTGCACATGTGTCTGTGTTTATTTAAATATGAATTCTAAATGAACTTTAGAGGTTTGGTTTTATTAATGCATGCACATACATAAGCTGACATTGACCAAGACCCTCCTACTGCTCTATCAGCCTGAAATTCTGTACAAGGAAGAAACAGTGAAGCCAACTATTAATGGAATGTGGGATTTTCCTCGCAATAGCCTCAATAAATATGTCGGTGGGGGGAAAAATAGGTTAAAAATAGAAAGCTTATATCTCCAATACCAAAGAAAAGAATGTTTGTGTCAAATCTATTGGAAAAATTGCCATGAATGGCTCATCTGTGTGAAAATATGATCCATGTAATGCTGCTAAGATCAGCTAGACCTAGGGTGATATGTTGAATAAGAGCTGCTTACAGAAGTTAAAAATGGCCATGGGAAGCTTTAATTTACATGTCTACTTCCCCAGCATTTTAAAATGAGTAGAAGAGGAAAATGTTAAAAATTGCTTTTCAGGATGGTTCATTAATTAGTATGAAATGAAAAGTATATTAAATGTGACAAGTAAGATGAAGTCCTCATAAATGACATTCAACATTTTCCCAGTCTGCAAAATTTTTCACCTGAACTCATTTGTTTCCTCAGTTTTGGATCATTTGTACTTCTTTTCCCTGTGGCCCATATGCTCCTGCTGTGGTATATGCAGTTCATCTTCCGCCCTTTCCTAAAACACTCAGAAAGATAAAGTACAACGAAATATACAGTATCTTTAAAACAGAGAATCAGAAAAACACCTTTTTATTAGCCTCACGCAAAGTCTGCTCAGGGAAGTGGGGACTAATTCGGCCCCTAATTCTGTAGGAATCCTTGCCCAGAAACTCAGTTGCCTCTCAAATATTTCACCATAAATCTCAAAAAACTTTTTCATGTGTGGAGACTTGGGAACCTGGCCCTATTGGGATTGGCCGTGACAGATGTCTCTGGGGAGGCTAAACAAGGCTGCATATGTTTAATGCAAATAAAGTACATTAAAGGGCAACAGATATTTTATCTACTGCAGAACATATCATTTTACTCCCAGTGACTCTCCAGTGAGAATCATGGCTGGACCGCTATACCCAAAAATTTGTAGTTGGGCTACAAAATGACAAATGAGTTTGAATATGCTATGGCTTATCCTCTTCCTGTGTTTGCAGCCAAAGAGAGGAAAGAGAAATAGTACAGAAAAGATGTGTTGGGAGAAAAGTGTTACAGATGTTGCCGTATTTTCTTTCCCCCCTTTTCTGTATCATACTCTGATTTATTTTGGGTTACGCAGAGAATCTAGTGGCTCACAGTGCTATTGTTTGAGTTTTATATAATCTACCTGCAATAGCTTACTCTTTCCATTATCTGAGAGAGACCTGTTTTACAACAGAATGTGGTTACTGCAATGGGATTTTATTGCCAACATCTTTATATACAAAACTCAACAAATACATTTCTTTCTATGCTCTATCAAAAAGATTTAGCTGGGAAATGTTTAACGCATCCTAAGAATGCAACACGAAGGAACATGAAGAAAGGATGTTGAGGTGGAGGATGTTTTTCTTTTTTCTCTTTAATGAGAATAATAGAAACTGAAGTATTCTTACTTAGGGCATACATGAAAACACAAATAAATCATTTCAGGTGAGCATAAATTCTGCTTGAATTGTAAATGACCCTGCTAACAGAAATTAGATTGAGGCAGAAGCTTAAGTTCTCTTCTGTATACTTACTCTTCTTTGGGGCATTTTTCAGATTTTAGCAAACAAATTTAGACTTGAGATATAGAAAATCTATGATTTTTAATGTTCTTCTCATAAATCTTCAATTACTCTATTTTTAAGATCTTTAATTGTAAAAGACAGTCACGGCCTTGGTTTGCTTGTTTGTTTTGGGATTGTTTTGCACCTGTGTTGAGGGAATAATTTGATTTCATGTACTGTCATCAAAAGGCCATTTTTAATAATAGACTGAAAAATAAAGGGGGCTGGGTTCACTGCTTCCCCTTTTGCTCCCTCATAGCCTCTGGTGGACTTTTGCTTATGCAGTGATGTTGGATAAACAGTTCTTCAGACTGAATACTTGAATTTGTGAAATGGAAGCTCAGAAAATGCAGGATGCAATCTATGGAAAGAGATTGTTGCAGGAGGATGTTAGCTGTTTTCTTTTTGCTTTTTAAAAGAGCCAATCACAATATTTAAATCCCAGATTTAAGTGGTTTTCACATGGACAAAGTACAGTCCAATAGGTGACTTGCTTTGAAATTGAAAATAGTGTCAGGACCTATGTCTGTTAGGGCAGTGCAAATTTGGAACAACTCCATCCACTGCACAGCAGTTAAAAATTGTATATATCAATGATTAGAAATTGGCCTATAGTATGCTTTAATTTCTTAACCATTTCACAACAGAGATAAATCTCCTACATATCAGTTAATTATTTCCTGTTGCCAGTGGTACAGCTATGTCAGACTCACTGATCACATTCTTCCCGATTGCCTCCCTCATCCTAGAGAGATAACTGTACACAATACAGGCAAAACAACAGATGATCTTTCAGCTGTCTGAAAACTTTAAGGAGAAAATTATCAAAGTCATTCTGTCTCAAGTATCCACTTGCTACTCAAAAGAATGAGGATTCTTAACCAAAGGCATGTAAGAATTTCTTTTACTCTGTGGAAACCTGAATAATTTCAAAGGGAAATTAAGAAATTGGCTATAATGAGGATAGAGAACTAAGAAATTAATAGTAGAAAGTATATTTTTCAGACCAGCTGAATCCCATGTGATTTGTAACCAAATGGTTCAGTAATTCTCTAATCATATTTTAAGGGTTATCTAATTGCCAGGCAATTACAACTCTAGAGAAACAAAACAAAAACTTTGTGTAATTAACATTCAAAGTAACTGCTAATTTGACTCTATTTGCAGCTCATGCAACTTCATCATAGAGTTTGCCAGACTAACCTGTTTAGATATACACTCCTTGTGCAGGCAGAGTTATTAAAACAAACAATACATTTGCAGTGCATCTTTCTCTCAATCTGCTAAAGCTGAGCAAAACCACATTTGAAGCTCTGAGACTCGCACCCAGCAGTGTCCACTTTAAATAGAAAAATCTCATTGATTGCATGAAACTCAGGTCTCATTTTTGTCCATCGATTCCCCTGGTGACCTTCTGCAGCATCAAAGCCCAGAGCGAACCCAATCTGACCCCGACTTTATGTGCATTATTATATTGAGAGACAGGAGCTACTTACAGTCCATGCCATTGTCTCCGTAGATATGTAATAAAGTATTCTAGAACTGCTCCTGCAGAGAACACTTCATGCACTCGGCATTTCCTTTTCTCTGTCTCTCTCTCTCTCTCCCCTCCAATCTTAAAATTCTTCTCTTTGCTGTGCCGAATGCTTTTTTTTTTTCCCCCTACAGTGGACAGCTCAAATGAGCAACTTCAGACTTTGACTAATACTCACATAACTCTCAGTAAACAACATCCTTCATGCAGATCTATAACTAATAATAATGCTCTTTATTAAGCTCTCCTGTGAAACAATATGTCTAATAAAAGCTGCTCTCCATGCTGTTTTAATTATAATAAATCACCTTCATTATGATGCATACTTCAATATAACATGCCTAATGCTTAGCTACCTAGGATACTACAATAATGAGGACAGAGAGTAGACACATCTTGAAGAAAGTTATTTACACACACTGGAAAATTCTACAGTACCCTACTGCTTTGAAACATGAATTTCAACAACTTTTATCTTACCTTACTGTTCATAACATCACAGCTGAGAAGAACACACCCCCTCCCACTCCTCGAAAAATGCTGTGTTACACAAATAACAAGACCCTGAATACATCCACTAGCATGGAAAAATAAGTCCTTGCAGTGCAATCATTTCTCTATAAATGTATAAAAGTATTTTACCACCCTGTGCAACAAATCAGTGATGAGACTATAGGCTGTTGTGCGCCGGTACCTAGGGATTTCATGTCAAAGTCAACTTCCTTGGCAATCCCTAGGGAACTGCGCTGTGCACATTCTCATGAAAGGTGTGAAAATCTGATTTTCTAAAATGGATCAGTAATTCTCTATGAAGGGGAAAAGGATCGATAAATCTTTGCTAAGTAGATTGTAAAGGAAAAATTATTCTTTCAGTGACAGTACATTAGGATCCTCCAAACAATCTCAATAAACTAAAGACATAGCATTTCTCTACCAGCTACTTTTGACTTCTGATGTATTTTTGTAATCTCAGATCATTCTGCAATGCACATACATTTATATTTGCTAACCAATGTTCCCTGTTGATGTTGATTTATGAGTATATGCCATTATAATGCTTGGCTGGGAGTAGAAAAAGAAAATTATTAGCTGCTTGTAACCTGATAGATGTGATATGAGGAAATTTCATTACACCCATGCACACATATATGTTTGTTACTATATTGCTCTCTCTCTGTACCTACACAAATATTCTGTACACACTCTGTACACACACACACAAATATTTACTACACTGTGTGTATTTGTAGTATTTTTTTGTCTGTACACACATATAGCTCCATTTTCAGGCACTGAAAACTGTAACTCTACTAGATGCTTCAGGACGTGAAAGGTGTGCAGTCACTTATTGAAGCTGCACACACCATCTGTCATTTACACTTTCAAATCAAATAGCCATGTTGTACTTAAACATGTTATTTTTACATACAGGTAAGAGCAGCATCTGCCTGAAGACAGCATGATAACGTGGTCTACAGTGAGCAGTCCAAATGTATTGCCAAGTCAGAAGCAGGCCACGCACATGAGGAGAGGAATTCATTTGTCCTTTTTACACAACCTCTTTCTCCTGCTGCAGAAAGTAAGAGAATCCTGCCAGAAATGTCTGTAGTGTTGTTTTTTGCAGCAGTGGTAATACGCACAGTGTGGGCACTTAAATGTCCATTCCAATTCTAAATGCCAGTGCCGGTATGAAACTTAACATGCTGGGTTGCATTTCTATTCCTAACACTCTCAGCACAGAAGTATTCTGGGTGGTAATCTTTGAGGGGATGCATGCTGAGTAAAGGAAAAAAATAAGAACTTTGTCCCTCTTTCTAATGCCAAGAAGGCAGAGAGGAGACTGCCTCTGCTACCCAAAAAAATCTTGCGGTCCAGAGACCAAGCTCTCTCCTGCAAGCAAGTTTTGGAACAAACACAGAAACTCAAGTCTCAAAAAGCCCAGAATAACATGAGAAACCAAATATGATGGGAAGGCACAGGTAGGAAAAAAAATTGAGTTTGTCACTCTGAAATGGCTTCATGTTTGATTGAGCACCCCCCCAAAGAGATAGGGTTTGAACCCTGTGGTGAAGTTCTGAGTATTTTAAGATGCAGAACTTCACTGGAGCCAGTGATGTCCTGAAAAAAAAATTGTGTACCTGAAGAAGTTTCTCTGGCATTTTTCAGATGGTGGAATTGCGGTGGAAGCCATCCTTATTTATACTCAGAATATCCAATATATACTTCCACACTTCAAGGAATCTGTTTGAACAACTTAATACTTTCAGCTAGTCTTTTGTTATTTCATGGAGGCTATTTTGTCTTATTTTTATACACAAGGCAATACTAAGAATGTTCAAGAACAGATGTTGCTCTAGGTCCTAGGTCTGCAGAGAGTATTCAGAATGTACCCAGACAGGTTTGGCTGCTGCTTCATACTTGAGGAAGCACATTGCTAAAAATAGCTCTTTTTTCACTGCTATTATCTTTAGCATCCCCATGTCCACCAGAACAAATGAGACTAGAGTAAGTGGACTTACAGTGGACAAAAAAATATGGAGTAACAAATATAGTGTATCAGTTCCTGACAATTCATCTTTGTCTTGAGGGACAAAAGGATAAAAAACAAGTTCTGGTGTACCGACCAACTTCGTCTTTACCCAAGGACATCATGGTAAGGAATCCTCAGGAAGCTGATGCAGCTCCTCCTCACACCTATGTGTTTTGAACCCTTTCAGTGGAGCTCCTCAAAGCACTTCACACATTTCGGTTATGGCTTCACAAAGGCAGGGAACAGAAATAAGGCCCATAGCTGCACTCATACATGTGCACATCCTGGGGTACCACAGAGAGGCAGAGTAAACATTTTAAAGCTTAATGCTTAATCTACGTAGTCTGAAATTTTGACCTAAGTGACTGGGTGAAAACCACATAGGAAACCAATGCCACACTAGTCCTTTCCTCCTATCCTGAACACAGAGAAATACACTTGAAAAATCAGGAAGACATAGTTAGTCAGTGGCTGCCCATCGCCAGTACCCATGAAAAGCAAGCCCTGGCCCATACAGATACAGTAATATACATGCTCTCATCCATCACTTTTCTTATATTTCAAAGAAACCTGAAATTGCCTTCTTTTACCACAGGTGTTGGAAAGGGATGTCTTCAATGAAACTAAATCATGGAAGCATTCAATCTCCCTAATGCATCACAAATCAGAAGCAAAAACACAGAAAGGGCCTAATACTACTTGCATATAAGCACATTAGGGCCTCATCTGGTAAAGAAAAAGCACCTTGCTAAGGCAGGAGTTCATGATCCACCACATCAGTAGGGTATAAAAGTTGTATTTCAAACTCTACATCATGCAGAATAAATCCTGTTCTCTCTGATATCAGTATGTATCTTGCACTACACTTCTAAGGATAGCCTTCTCCTGAAGTCATAGGTCAGACCCATGTCCAGGGTTCCCACTGTGACCAACTGACACAGAGTAATATGAATCACCTGGCTTAGTCTGTAAGCATTTATTCACACCCTTCTCTAACCTGCACACCCAGAACCTCTAGGTATTTGGTTTCCTTTGTTGTTCACACAAAGGTTGAGGTTCTGTTGTTTTGTTCAATGACATGATTTTTTTTTTTTAATGCAGGTACTATCATTTGCTTAGGAAATTTAAAAAAGCAAGTTTTTATTCTTTTTTTATTACCAATGTCACAGATGAAGAGAATAGCGAATGTAAGACTAAAGCCTTCTCTTATATCTGAAATTTAGTAACAATCTCCTTACAGAGGGAACAACCCTTACAGCTCCCTGTCTGTGTACCTGAGAAGGGTCTGTTGCTACTGGAGAATAGCTATTAGGGTCAGGAAAGAGAAGAATAACTTTTCGTTTTCCTTATTTTTTCATCTCCTTTATCTTTCTCTTATTCATACATGATGCAAATTTTGAACTAACAACAGCGTAACTGTCCAGTCCTGTTTTAACACAAGTTTATTTACTCAGATCTGTTTTTAATACTTTGAGCTCTTTCACAAATCATACAATGGGGTTGGTTTCAGAATCCCTGTATCTGCTCCTGGAACATGCAATGGAGGCCAACCCCAACTGTAGGGCATTGCCTAGCAGGAAGCGTTTGCATGATTACAGCCAAGACAAATCACAGCTGTCTGTATTCACCCCTTAGAGACTATTTATCTACTCCTCATCTGCACTAAGAAAATCAGATACTAAACAGTATGGATCTCTGATCAGAGATACTGGGTAAAACGCCTCAACACCGAAGGACATACACACCCTCAGAGATCAATGTTTGTAACTTGCACAAAGGAATAAATCCTGCATTCAACAAAATATAAAATTCCCATTGCTTTCAAAGAAAGGAGGCTCTGTCCAGGAAATCCAGATGAGTGTTCCTCAGGGAGGGAGGGGGTCCATAGAAATGTTGCACCTGAGGGCCAGATTCTTTGTATGTCAGCAAATGCCTACAACAAACTACACCAGTGGTGAAACACAACAAAGCTACCCTTACACTAGACATCTTAAGATGTCTTTCCCAGAATATTAAAAAGGACCTTCCAACTACATTTCAAATCAATATTTTTGATTCATTGCCCCAAACAATTTATGCTAAGAAGATTCACCAAAATATATTCTTTGTACCCTTTTATGAAACTTATGTAGGATAGCACTTATACACATGTGCAAAGTTCCAGAATATAACTCTGTAATAAACTGCCGGGAAGTTTCAGAAAGGGCTTCTTCTATTTCAAAAGCTAAAAATGATATTTGTATTCAAAGGCATGTTACATTCATAGTAATACAACTAGACAATGTGAATTTCCAAATTAAGTCATGGAGCAACCTTATAGTAAAGGCTAAAACTTAATTCCCTTCTTAATTCCATAAAATTTCCCCTGATTTCTCAAAGAAACACCACTTTAAAAGTTGTATGCTATAGCTCATCTCAAAGTAAAGCTTTTTCTGAGAACTTTAAGAACATAATAAAAGGATGATTGGGGTATTGAAAATTAACCTATCCTAATCTGGTTTATCTGCCCTGTAGAAGTACAATTATCCAGAGGGACTTTGAAAGGCTAGAGAAATAGTCTCACAAGGACCTTCTGAAGTTCAATAAGAAGAGCCAAGTCCTGCTCTTAAGGAGTAACAAACATCATAACCAAAGTCCGCAAGAAGTCTTTGCAATGCTGTCACTAGCTCTGCCCTCACTGCCAAAATGCCACACAAAACCTGCTTTGTGGGAACGAATCCATGTAAATATGAAGAATTTCAAGAGCCATGACTGAGGAGAAGCAGGCGAAGCAGAACAGAGAAAGTCTTTGCAGATAGATAAAGAAATCAACTTTGTAGTTGACTCTGAAAGCAGAAAGTTCTGCCCTATTAAGATTATCCTTAATGACAATTTGGTAGCCCTACTGAGCTGCAGCCTTAGTTCAAACAAAAACAGGGTGAGCATTTGAAATAGGAATGGGACTAACAGTCAACTTTTTTTTGTAACATAAATAATTTAACTTCCCTTAGCTACCTAGCATACCACTACTGCATTAGAGCAAGGTACAATTTGAGAACAAGCAGCGAATCAAAGTAGGTAGAGTGTGAAAAATTAGAGATTTTGTTAAAACACTAAAAAGAATGTAAAGGCCAGTGGAAATGGCTTCTGTTAATCTTTCTCTCTTCTCCTCTTCCTCCACAGAGTAGTAGCTTGAGCAAATTAGAGAACAAGTCTGTTCAAAAAAAACTCGAGTATTTTATTAACCAAGCAAAGCAGAAAGATAGCACACACACACACAAAAAGGAATAATATGTTTTTAAATACTTTTAAAAGGGGAAAAAGTTAAGTAATGCTGTTGCTAGCAGCCATGCACTTCATGCAAGAAGCACCTTTAAAAGCCAGGGGATGTATAAGGAGAACGGCCTCTGCGGAGCAAAGCATCATCACAACACGCCTCCAGATTACTTTATGCACAAGGTTGACAACTCTTTTAAATATTAAGGGCCATGTTCTACTCTAATTCCACACATGGGAGTCCCATTAATGTCAGTGGGTGTTTCACATAAAGCCCAAGAATAGAAAACAGCCCTTGGCATCTTTTAGTATTAAAGAAAAAAAGATTTCAATAAGTTTACTTAATCCATCAAACTGGCAGACTCCAGCATTAGCTCCTGTGATAGTGCTGTCAATGCTTGGTCAAGCCTAAAAAACCTTCAAGCTTAAGCAAGTCTTGACACAGCAGAGAAGCAGAAGCTCAAGATGGCCAACTCTAGGAAGTAAATAAACTTTTAAAAGCAAAGAGAATAAAGGATTAAAGGATAAAGAAAATTATTTTGCCCCTTTATATCAACTTCTTCCAGAGGAGAAATATATGATTCTGAAAAAGAAACCCTGAGCTTGGCAGTCTGGGTGGAAAAAGAACAGCAGAGACAAGTTTGGGGGTTGGGGGAGCAGGAAGTAGACTGCAGCTACTAATCCTGCTAAGACAGTTTTGTATTGACTTTAGTGTATATGGGGCATACAAACTTTTTGACCATGCACTAGCTAGTTCCCCTGATAGCCTGGAGTAACTAGAGTTGAAATTCTCAGTATATACATCTTAAGTCCATGGGAAGAGTGGATTTGTGTCCAAGAGAGTATTTTACTATCAAATGCCCAGAACAGAGCTCTATCAAATGGTATCTGCAAGAGAGGGGCAGGGGGCAAGCGTAAGACAGCTCTGCTAATGCTTTTCCCCCCATTGCTGTCCTACACCCACATTCTCAACAGCAACAGTCTCTTGGCCACCGGGTTCCTGTTGCAATCTTGAAGTCCCATTCAGTTGTCAGCCTAGGTTTGCTGCCTTAGTGGCTACCATTTTGGGTGAAGCATTCTTGGCTCCAAGGTGCTAGCCTTCATGATAGTTTCACCAATGTAGCTGCTTGAAAGATGGTTTAGTGTCTGTCCAGCTCAGCTATCACTTGGTGCTGCACTGTGGGATTTCTGTAGCGGAGGAACTGACACGTGGTACATGGTCTGACTGAACAATTTAGCAAGACAAGCCTGTTGAAATCATGCAAGACTTATAGGACACATAGCATAAGTAGTCTGACCTTGGTACGTAAAAGATTTGAGGCAATTTAACGTGTATTACCATCATGCAAAGGAGACAATTTAAAGAAAGCAACAGTATAGGAGTACAGGTAGTTGTTGGTGGTTTTGTGTTATGCAAGCTTTTTCTCTCCCACTAGATATGCTGATACATTTTATTTGTAGCAGTAAAAGCACTTGAGTACAAACAGCATTGGAAGACAAAGTTTAGAATATTACAGTATGAGGAGTGTAGGGCTGTAACTGTATCTAACAACTCTCTTCTCCCTTTATTTCTTTCTTCTATTTCAGCATACCGGTGGCTTATTTGCACCCAT
Organism: Urocolius indicus; assembly: GCA_013401255.1. NCBI lineage: Eukaryota > Metazoa > Chordata > Aves > Coliiformes > Coliidae > Urocolius > Urocolius indicus. The sequence goes on along the minus strand of WBNH01004199.1, from coordinate 50,213 downwards.
CAGTTTAGCACATGAGCAGAACCAAAGCCTAACAGTCATCATGTTCTACTCCCTCCTTGTTCAGCTGCTCTTTGGGATGAGCTCCTTCTTACTCAACACTTTCTTTCCTGTGTAGTTACATCAGTCTCTCCCTGGACTGCTACTGAGGAAAAGTAATTGTCCAAAAGTGGAAGTTACATGTAGCTCTGAATGGGGCAGCTTCAAGTGTTCATTATAATCAATGGAGTCTCTTTCATTGACTTCTGTAAGAGCCAGATCAAAGCAAGACTCTTTCTTTAAGGTCTTTCTGAACAAATTTCACCTGAAAATGCCAAGATGTTTCCTGCCACGAAATCTACAGAGAATTCAGGCAGAACTCTGTTTTCAGTTTCACAAAAAACTCAGATTAAGTGAAACGCCTTCTGTGGTTTTCCAGTGTCAATTCCAATTATGGCTAATGTGATGTAAATCCCAGGCTTAAAAAAGTGCTTTAAGAAAAGTAGAGTGAAGGTCAGCATGTACATGGGAAGAACCATGATTTTGGTTTGAATTTCTTTTGGAGTAGTGATCCCAAAACCAGTTTTTGTTTACAATTCAAGGAAGGTGGAAAGGTTACACTGGAAGTGGTTTGAAGGAATCTTTGCAAGAGGCAGAGGCACAAAAGAATCTGTAAAAACGTTCTAAAGTCTTTAACAAAGGCACATGCTAATTAATTTCCTCCAAATTCAGTGTAGGAACTGATCACTTCGGCATCAATGACCTCTGCTCAAGGAGGCCTTATGTTTGCAAACAGATACTGTCATGGATTCCCAACCAGTTCCAATGCTATGTCAACCACTGCAATTTAAAAATATAAATCCACACTAGTAGAAGATAACTCATTTGGACCACTGAGGACTCATTACAAAAACAACCCTACTCCCCATTTCACATACATGCTCCTGTTGAATCCAACAGGACAAGTCCCATGGGGAGAGCTAAACAGCCATACTAGATCATGGCAGAAGGGTTTGATCTAGCTAAATTCCTGACAGACATAAGCTTCCCAAGCAATGCTGAAGTTTCTCATTCTCTAGACTCTATCCACTGCTCTAGAGGGAAAAACAAATAAAAAAGAAGTATCTAAGTATCACCATCTTGAGTATATAAATTAAATATATATATTCTTTATAAACATGATTCCTAATAGTACATTTAAATTATAACTTGTGCTTTTGCAGGGTCCCTATGGAGTTAATTTTAAAAAGGAATGAATGAAATAATGCCACTAAGACTACAGAATTTCTCACACACTCCCCTACACTGGCTTATCTAGTTTTAATGCCCGGTACTTACACAGTTGCAAACTACAGCTGCTTAAGTGACAACTATTGTTCGTTGCATGATATTTGGTGAAATAAATGCTGAAGTATGAAATCCATTAGTGCCAAATACATCATAGACTGCATTTGCAAAGACTTAGTTCAGGGGGGAGGGAAATTCCACAGATAAATACAGATTTTAAAGAGGGAGGTTATTATTATTATTTTCTTCCAACAAAATATCTATTTTTTTGGAACATCTCTATCTGCTGGTATCCTGAAACTCTATGAAATACCTCAAGGCAAGTATTTGTTCCTTATTTCCTGTTGGAACAGTGCAGGAATGTTTTTTGTGTTATTTGAAGCAAGCAGCAAAGATGGCAACAACACGTGGGTGACTTCACTTCCTTGGGGGAAGAGAAATTCCAACATATATTTAATATATATTTATATGCTGTATAATTAGAAAGGTAGAAGGAAAACAACAGACACTGATAAGCACTTGTTATTGAAAGAGCAGAATCAGAAGTGAGGTCCTACCAATGGGCTCCCACAGAAGCCACAGAACAGACAGCTCCAAACTAGGACAGCAGACATGGCTTTTGTCTCCTATAGGCTCTAGTGACTGCAGAGCATGTGCAAACCAAATCAAAGAATAAAAGAAACTAAAGCAAATTCTCTTTCTCTGTGGTCTTTTCCAAGCAGTTTGGAAACCAATTGTGCTACCACCTGTCATAGAAAAATATTATCCTGGGTTTCTGCCACTCCTGGAAACTGAATAAACACTAATTTGGGTGAGAATATCTTCCTTTTGCAATGCTTCATTTGCTTTGTGATCCCAAGCTGAGAGAGAATCAGGCCAATTATATTGAGTGCAAACACATTACAAAGACGCATCATGTGCTTTAAAGAAAATAAAATATTCTTCATGTGTTTATGAATGATGTAGCCTGCCTTTGAATGAAAAGTCAAATACAGGGAACAAAAGCAGTTTAAGTAAAGCTATACTCTCATTCACACTCCATAGAACTGTGATTACCTCTTTTTCCCTTCATGAAATAAACTACTACTCCTCTAAAGTCAATTTGCAAGAGCCTCAGCTTAGAAAAAAATATCTCCTCCTCCCATAAAAACATTTGAAACAAACCTATCTAGACAAAAGGCCCAGTTTCCCTACTGCTTTGTGCTAGGGTGAAAAAAAAAACCACACAGTTGTCTGCTCTATTAGTGAGAAATAACAACTTCAGAGGCTCAGACACATGCTGAAATGTTTCAGTTGAAATCAAACTCTGAGAAATTTTTTAAATGTTTTCAACACATCAGCATGAAGCATCGACCTAGTTGGAATCACTTAGATCTAAAGCAAATGCACTGATTGTTTTCACAGCATGCTTTTCTTCAAGCTGCAACAGGCAGACTGGCAACTGCTGTTCGGAAAGGTTTTCAGCCCCCTGCCTTGGTCTACTGTAGCCTATGACACGATCAATAACAGGGTTAGAAGGCAGAGAAGCTAAGGAAAGATTATGAAGATGAGGTGAGTGGCAGAATTGCCTTACAGGATTTGTTCTCTCTCTCACCTTGAGTCTTTTTGCTGCAAACAAAGATGGAGAAGCATCCCATTTCTTTCTCTGAAAAGGGGTAGAGTCAGTGGGGAGACTGCATGCTGTTGAGTTCAAACAGCACTCAGTGCACTGAGGACCATTCTGCTCAACAGATACAAGAAAGAAGATGCTGCCAGTAGATGTCTTTGTCAAGGTGGGATAGGGATACTGCTAAAGAAAGCCTTCCTCTTGTTAATCAGTATAATTAGCATGAATGGTGAGAAAAAGTTCACGGTGAGATAAAACTCAAGCCTTCTCCTTTAACCATTTCACCTCAAGCCAGCCTTGTCCTGTATGCATCTCTGCTCCTCCCCATCATCCAAAGGGACTGGAGTCTTTCAACCTATCCCCCTCCCTTTGCACTGGTGTGTACTGGTAGACTACTTCAAATACCAGTCCTGCTTAACACACCACTGCACAGGATGAGTTTCCTGACACGTTGTAAAGCTCTCAAGGACTCCAGTTGATCAGGTACTACATAAAGAATTTTATGTTTAATACAGTGCAACTCCTGTTAGACTTTAGGATGGAAAGTATAATTTTAAGCTCTTTTCTGAGGACACCATGCTGCCTTGCTGCTCTATCCCACCGGCATTTCATGGAGGCAGGTGACTTCAGTGGAACTTACTGAAATAGTGTGAGAAATGAAGGAAAGAAACAGTTCAAGTTGCATTAGAGAGAGAAGATGCAGTTTGTGCCACTGTCTGTTTGTTCTTTTCAGTTAAGCATAGAAGAATCCCAGGAGAAAAGTATATTTGGACATTAATAGCATGCAGCAACCAGAATATTGTTGGGATTCAGTCAACCCACATTTATATTTTAATATGATAAAAAATAGGAAATGGAATATAGAACAGAAAAATCCAGAGGTTTTTTCCCCTTTAGTGACATAAATTTTAAATAGTTATTTAAGTGCCTTTCAGCACAAGCAAATTATTTACTGTAGGTTATGTAGACTCAAGTTCAGTACAGCAGCTAGGATAGGGCTCCCTAGACCCACGATACGGGCTTGTGTACACACCACTCCATAATAATAATGGAATTAACCCCACCACAGTAATAATGGAATTAACCCCACCACAGACCTTCTGTTTGGAAACGGTTACAGCATCATTATTTGTGCTGTGCCTACAAGTATGACTTTGTGTAATTCTTTATGCCCAGACAGATAGAAAATTCTCCCAGTTCAAATGCAGAGGAAAACATAATCTAGCAGTCAATAAAGGATGAGCCCTCCAATATGCACCAGTGGGCTTTAGTCCAGCTCCATCATCTCAAACACATTACCAAGAGCTACTGAAGTTGGTCACTTTGTCTCCTAGAGAGCAGCACAGTGGAAGCAAACTGCAGAATAAGCTAAGGAAGGTTTTTATTTTTTGTTTAAAGCCTTCTAACAAAGTGACAGCAGGCGAGATGACAGGTGGAACAGTAAAGGACTGCAGAAAGAAGCCCACCAGCCCCAGGGTGAGTCCAGAGGGCACCCTGCCAGCACCAGAGCTGGCTGGGCCAAGCATCAAGGGTGACCACTTGCCAGTCTGGCACTTACAAAAGCAAATGCAGAGCCTCCCACATAACTACAGCAAGGGCCAGTAGACCTCGCTACCTCTCAGCACTTGCTCCTAGCCTCTTTTAAATGTTTTCAACATATCAGCGTGAAGCAGCAACCTAGTCAGATGGTAGTCAATTGTGGTCATTTGGTCCATTTTTGCAAGCAAAGATATTGGGAGGTGGATCCAAGAGGTGCTGCTGGGGGAGGTGAAACGATGTTTCTCTCATTGTGCACCTGTGCGAAGGGAGGGATGTCTGAAAGATGCTTGTCCCTTCAGATGGGCTGGAGCAGAGATGCCTGCAGATAATACGGGCTGGTGAGGTGAGATAGTTAAAGGAAAACGCTCGAGTTTTATTTTGCTATAAGCTTTCTCACTATCCATGCTAATTAAAAAAGATAAAATCTTTCTGTAGTAATATCTCCATCCCACCCCAACCTCTTCTGCAATAACCCAAGCATCATTTCACCTTCCTCCAGAAGTACCTCTTGGATCCACCTCCCAATAGTTTTGCTTTACAAAATACACCAAGTGACCCCCTTTCCACACTTGACCACCACGCTTAAGTCTGCTCCCAAACTCTTGGGCCTCAACTGCCTTACCCTATGGGGCTGAATCAGGGCCTCACAACATGGTGCTATGCAGGTTGCCATTTCACAAAATTACTTATGTTTTCCCCCAAGTTTGCTTTTTCTAGATGAGACACAAAGCATCATCTGGCTGCAAGAGGTCCATTATCAAGCTTCCATCCACACTTCAGGAAGTTCCTGATATGAGACAGGAGCCAAAAACCATGTTTATTCAGCCTTGTGAACTTGAGGGCTTTTCTGCAGAGGACAGAGTTCATAGAATCATAGCATTGTAGGAGCTGGAAGGGACCTTTAGAGATCATTCAGTCCAACCCCCCTGCAGAAGCCCTACAGATGTGTCTGTCCCTTGACAGTATCATTCATGATCAGGCAATATGTTTGGTAATTGTGTCACTGACATTTGAGGTTTCAACTAATCTCATCTCAGAGTAAGAAAAAAAAAAAAAAGTCTCACACATCAGAATATTCCCTCTCTCACATTGCACTGCATTGCTTGAGGCAGAGGGGTCTCTCATGGTTTTTGTGTTCATCTTTACAGCAACCATCCTCTAAACTTATAATGTAACATGTAGGTGATAAACCTCCTGGCTGGATGAATTTTTGCTAAGGGTCTTTGAGAACCAATATATGGGGATAATATTGTAAAAAATCACTCCGAATTTGCTATCATTGTCATTAACAATTAAACATTAGTATTTACTTCAGCTTTATCCAGCTAAGTACGAGACTTCAAACACATTCTCCACTAAAAGGTGTGGAATTAGGGTTACAGTCTCATGGGAAAGATAAGTCCAAAGTTTACGTGGATTGGATCCTTCTACTTAGTTCCTCAAAGTGACACATACAGGTAGTAAATTAATGAAAAGCCTGTTCTGCACAGAAATTTACCTCAAAAATGAAAACAAACAATTTTCAGGGACAGTTCAGCTGATTCCCACCAGACACAAGCTGGAAACTAACTTTTGCTTGCAGCTACACAGTCAGAAACAACGTGGAAAAACAGCAGATCTGTAACAGCCATATTTTTTGTTGTTTGCTGAAAACTCCCATTACATCCTGAGGAGACAGACAGCAGATACCCTACACCAGTAGCACTGAAGGGAGGAGATGAAAAAACGAGGAAGTTGGTAAAGTATCTTGCTCCACGCAGCAGAAACACCATCTGCTCTTGTGGGAATGGGGTCACTTATAGAGGCAGAACTTTGATATGGATCTCATGGTGACAGTGAGACTACTGCTCAGAGCCTCAGCTGAAGACACCTTGGCTTTCCTAAGATCTTTCATCTCCAACTCCTCTGGCACAGCATCAGCACCACATTAGCTCTCTGTGAAATTCACAGCTTCTCTAGAGAGAACTGAACCCAGAACTGAAGTCAGATCCATTCAATTCAATCAGTTCAAGGTTGACCAGTCTCCAGCCATGACAGCTCAGTTCCAGGGTCTAAAAAGGAACATGATTTTTAGTGACTGAGCACTTGGCAACTTCTGAAACATAATAGTCAAAAGGCAGTTCAGATGACAGGATCAAACCAGAGGCCTCCATTAATTTCTTCACATTGTTCAGCACTAATTACTGTGGGTTATTATGGTATTATTATAAAGCAATACCTGTGGAATATAAAGCTCTTTATAAAGATTTTTTTTTTTTGCAAGATGGTTTTCTCTTCCCAACTATTCAACTTGTGTAACAATTGTGTCAGTATTTGCTCTGAAAACAATTCTAACTTCATGGTACTTTTTAAAAGGAAACACGATCCAAACATACCACATGATCCAGAATAAAACCTACTTTATATGAGAAAAAAAAATGTTTTGGCTATTTATTGTAAATGAACTGCACTGTGAAACATTTGTCCTCCAATGGAGTAGATTTGAAGCATTTCAAGCCCTCATCTTTGGTACATTGCTTTGGTACATGGTCCTTTCACCAAGCCAGAATTGAGGGTTTTAGAAATTAATTTGTGAGAATTACAGCTACATATCTTTTCAAACAATTATTTGTTTCTAACTGCTATATAATAAAAGGCACAGTTCATGTCTCCTAACTTAAGGACTACTCTTCAGAGTTCAGTAAGACTTCCCAGTGTAGCTCCCAGTCATTGTCTTCCTTTAGAGTACTTGCAGAGAAAATATGGTTTAGAGCGACTGGCTCAGACTTTAATGCATAAATTTTAAGATGTCTAAGAGCAGATGGATACCATCTGAGAAATTAAGCATCAGAAGACATACAGACGCGCATTAAAGTCTAACCATAATCATAGGCTGGAGGAGAAAACTTACTGTCTGACAATTATAAGATTCATAAGACATGCGAGTACACCTGGAAAACTGAAAATTCTTTAAAAGTTTCCCTAAATTATATAGATGGAGCTGTGCCAAGCAATTATTCCATTAAAATATGTAATTGCACGAAGTATAACATCCCTCCAATTATCAGAAACATGCTGCAGTTTTATGTTGGTCTCCAGATCCAAGAATTTTTTAATGAATTAAGTCTCTCATTTACGAGATACTTGAAATGATTTAAATTTAGGAAATACGTGTAACAATTTAAAATCCTTTCAGGTAACATTAACTCTACATTAATTCCTTAAAAAATGGGATAAATGCTAATTTCCCTTTTGCAGCAACAGTCTTTTTATCAGATGAAAATGACAAACTTCTGAGGGAAGAGAAAATACCAAATACCAAATCTGATCTTGAAAAAGTAGTATCTTTCCCTTCAGAGGAACAGAATCAACATATTAAGGGCCAATTATGTTATATTTAGGAAAGGATTGTAAGCATCTATAAGTGCATGTCTGGAGGCTTGTATACAGACAGCATTTTAGGTGAATAGATGTCTTTTATCCTGCATAGGTTCTATAAAAGAAAAACAGAAATAAATCTCTGAGATGTTCTGTAGAAACAAATGCAGCTCTTGTGCATACTCCCTGGGCATATGATGTTTCTATTTTAATTACTTGGATAACATTTGGACAACTCAACTCTCAAACTCATATCAAGTTAATAAGGGTAATTACATAATTATAGCCCAGGGAAGAGGAAGAGAAGACTATTGCTGTGGCGATTCCCACACTGACCTCATTTGCCCTTTACTGGAGTATAGCCCAGTTAGGCTGCACTTCAGCAAAGGACTGCAGCACATCCAGAGCTTTAAGGGCTTGAGAAGTCTCACTGACTTCAGCAGGGCTTCTCCTATACAAGCAAGGCTCAAAAAAATATCATACATCATTGCAAGTTTGCTTCCATGGCAACTTTTTAGTGTCATAGGCTCCTAATGTACACACGCTATGAAAATCTATGTATTAACACTAACATTTTACATAAAGCATAAAAATTCTGGTTTAAATATTGTCATAAATTGGATATTTAATTATCAACGATGTTGTCTTCAGTGTTCCTGTTGGTGCTGAAGCGCAAATGGTTACAATAAAACATAGGCACCAAAACAAAAATTATACTTGGAAGATAGGTTTCTTAAGACCACTGAGAATGAAGGTACCTTTCACATTTTGGAGCAGTTATTAACTTCCTTCGAAGTACATTGGGTATTAGTCAATATGCAGCCTTTGGAAGGTAGAAATTTCTCCATAATCTCAGTTCATCAAGATCCTTCAGAACAGATTTGAAATTTTTATATCCCCAGCACAAACTTTTTGTACCCTTAACTATCACATTCTCCAGGTGGTATCAGTTAATGAATAAATCCCTGTTGACTTCAGTAAAGCTGGGATTTTCACCCTTTTTCCAACGACTTTTGTAAATAATCTTAATAGAGCTTGTAGCTTAACAGTAAAATAAAGTTGGATAAATGCTCTGTGTTTTATTTATAACAGTAAGTTTCTATTATGGCATTCTTTATACAGCAGGGTAGTGTTTTCTTTTGCTTCGTTTGTCAGTTTGTACTTGTTAAGAGTTTACCCATCATTTCCACCAAGGTAAGAGGAGGAAAGCTATGGAGTATGTGAGGTCTCAGGTAAACAAAACAGGAAGGTAATTTTCTCAACTGCAGAGACGTAACCCTGCTAAAATAGTGATTAATTCTTTACCTTGGGACATGTCTAAAGCACATTGAATCTTGCTGCAGACTTTGATAGATTTTTGGATTAGGCTCTAATTAGTATTTACACTTGGTCTGACTGTGCTCATGATAAAGACCTGTTTAGCACTATTGATAATGGCATGTTTAGCAATAGTATCAGAACCACATCCAAGCATATACAGCCTGTGTTTTCAATAACATTGGGTATTAAAGTAAATAGAAATAAATTTGCATGCTATTTTATAATCTAGCTCTTTCTCCTTTGCTACAGGAATTAAGAGAGCTGTTTTACCAGGATTTACTGGAAACTTGCAGATACAAAGTGAATGAATGCCTGTTGTGAACTACAGGAGCCCAGTACATCCAAGATCCATTTTCTCATGCTGTTACCCACCCAAAGCAGAGCTGCAATACTGGGAAAGCAACTGAGGGAGGACAATCTCCTGGATTGGAAAGAGCACCTGGTAGAAACAGTGTTTCAGGTAGCAAATACAACCCCGTGTTTCTAAGCGCACATCTTCCTTTTGGTCTATCAGAGGGCAATGGAAAACTCCTCCAGAGCACTGCTGATATCCTGCTCAAGCTCCACAGTGGAACCAGCACACTCCTTAAACCACTCCACTCCGGTAACACATTCTCTACTTCCATGTAAAAAAAAAAAAAAAAAAAAAAATCACTAAGCTCAGCTACATATTTTTCCATTTCTTTTACAGGCAGCTGAAGGTCTCAGAAGCAGGAGAATGTTGCATTTGTAGAACACTTTGGAATATATAAGTACACCAAAGAGAGCTCCTTTAAGAAAGATGCCAACACACTGACATAATATTATCCAAGAATAAAAGCCTTTGATGTAGAAGTCTTCTACAAGTAGAGGGCAAGAAAGCAGTCATAGCGAATGCTAATTGTAGTAAATCCAACACACTTTCTGTTGAGAAGAAAGCTTGATAGCAATATTGTAATGCAATGCTTGATGCAGCACAGCAAAGGACAGATTCTCAAAATAATTCAGTTTTCACTCGACTGTGATTCTGTTTATCCTAACAGGAGTTTTGCAAGTCGTAGTGTGAGAGATGAAGTATGAGAACACATTTGTAAGCCTTGGCTTTCTCATCTTTGCTGCTTAAATGTCAAAACCTTCATCAGGCTGTTGGGAAAAAGAGCCCAATATAAAATAGATTAAACCCATACCCTCGTATGCACTCACAGAATAATTATTTCTTTGTTCCTCCTTTTAAAACCAGCTTTCAAAGCTCTCTATTAATGTTCTGCTTTTTCATCTGTGGTATGTCTTTCTTCTTTGAAGAAGAGATTTCCACCTACCAAAAAAATTCATTCTTGAAACCTTGTTTGTTTTGGTTTTTTTTCACCCTTTAAACAATAATCCACAGAAAAGTGAGACACCTCCAAAGCAAAGAAAAATCAACCAAACTCTTTTTGCCATCTTGAACTGCATTCTGGAGAACAGGCTACAGCTTTATCACGGATCCCTAAACTGCATTTCACAATTCTGAGTTAGGATGCAACTCAAAGTACTTAAAACCTTTTAACAATGGTTGAACAAATATTTCCTGAACAATTTCTTGCAACAGTTTGCAGCTACTCCTAGATTGCCTACACCTCATATGTCATTAGCTTCCCCCCAGCATAACACAGATAAATTCTACTACCACATTTTATCCAGGATACCCCATGCAACCTAGAGAACCTCACCTACAAAATTAATACTCAGCAGTGCTGTGATCATGCTTAATTTACTTTTACTGCCTTTCAACTTTGAAGAAAATTGCAAAGAATTCCAATCATTTCACTTTACATTCAAGACCAATGAGAGGGTTCATTGGTCACTCCTTACAGCTAGTAAATACACCAAACAAAGTGTAGCACATCAAAAAATTACCTCAGCCTGTCTTCCTTCACTCCATGGAGACTATACATCTCAGAAAAAGGAAATAAATAAAAGTTGTCTGAAATCTGTGCCCCGTGTGGTTCAGAATTTTGAGTTTAAAAGACTCAGAAACTCTTTCTTCATAGAGCAGGACCGTAGCCCCAAAGCTGTCCTAATATCTAACTGCCCACACCTTCCTCCCAGGGAAGCACTAGGCCTTAACTATCCTAAGCAGCCACACCTGGGGCTTCTCCAGAGCCCTATTTAGGGCAGCTGGTCCCTGGCTTCTCACTACCCTGCCGTGGACCACATGACTCTAGCCTAACTTGTTCAGTTGTTGTTTTGCAGAGTAGTTTGGACTTGCCCACCCCCAGCTGTAGACCTGTCCCATTCAGGGGCTGGAGAGGGCTGGCCTCGCTCTGACAACCTGAAGGCCAGCAGATATCTCTCCCCTCCCTCTCTAAAGGTGCTGCCGGATTTCTACCACAGCTGATGTAAATAAATACCCTCATTTAGTTAAGATCCAACTCCTGTCCTCTATACCTTTTGTATGTTTCATATAAATTTAAAAGGATTACATATATGGCAGATTACTCGTGACCAAGAAGCTGTAGGAGGAATGCTATAGTTAAAACTCTGGACCTAAAACTTTACAGTGTAAGAATTAAAGAAGCTTATGTCACTGCACAGACTGGTAAAACTGGAAGTTATAGAAAAAGTAACCTTCCCTAGAAAAATTGTGACATATTTTATGTTTCTTTCCCCCCTGTGTTGAATACTACTATTGCAATTCCAAGACTTATGGGTACCATCCTTGAGGTAAATAATTAAATTTTGAGTCTCCCTACTTGGCATCTACTTCCTCTGATGCCAATAGCAGTTGTCCTGGAGCACAGTGACACCGATGGAGCACTATGGCATGAAGTGATTCAGTGATACAAACATGTGCTCCAGATACCAATGTGGACTTGCATATGAAACCCATTTTTATCAGCTCATTTGTGCAGAGAACCAAAAGAAAGTATTATTTTAGTAAAAATCAAATAATGTTTGTTTTTCTTTCTATAGCCTGAAAAGGAGATGTTTACCAGATGAAAGTGTGAAAGGGATGGGTTGTGGGGTCTCCTTCTCTGGAGACATTCAAAATCCACCAGGACAAATTCCTGTATGACCTACTCTAGGTGGTCCCGCTCTGGCAGGAGAATTGGACTGGATGATCTTGCGGGGTCCCTTCCCACCCTTAAGATTCTGTGATTTTGTGATCCTAGCCTTGCTCAAAAGCTCAAGTAAGCTGCAGATGTGGTAAGCATCCAAAGTGGTATTTACCAAACAGAAGCTGATCCAAAGCAGAAGGACACTGACCAAAAAACAAAGTGTCTTTTAGAAAACCAATTTTTAAAGAACCATTAAATCACATTGTGGGGGGCATTGATACCACAGTGAGCAACACCTCTGCTAACAGAACAGCTCTGGATGTAAGTCATATTGAAGGACAGGTTCATAAACTTGTTCTTGGTTTTGTAACCTTTATCTGAAACACTGCAGACTAATTTGCCCCCAGACAACCTCTATGCCAATCTACCTTCAGTTAAGGCATAAAAAAGGAATTTAAGAGATTAACATTAATGATGATAACAGCTAAAAGCTTTGCAAAGCATCAATAGAGAAGAGGAACATGATGTGATTGAACCCTGGATTTACACTTGTATTAGTTGTTAGGTACCACTACCACACACATGTTTTGCTAATGCTTGGTAAAATGGGTCCCTGAATTTGTGTCTGAACAGACACTGAATGGATAAAAGTGGAGGAAAGGGATGTAATGTAGATGTATTCTTTATAGTCTTCCTGCATACTACTGTTTCACCCAGCTCTCTGCCGCAGCTTGATCCTGGCTACTGGTCCTAATCTTTCAACCTTTGTCTGTCCTTATTGTCACTAGTTCAATATATAAAGTTGTAACAAGCATATTAAAAAATAACTCTGAAATTTTCAGCCTTACCGAAACATCTTTTCTCTAGCTGCCATGCCCTCTTTCCATCCTGCCCCTTCTTCTAATCCTACTTTTTTTCACACTCCCATGTTGGCAATTACTCCTTTCCCTTTGCACGTCACTCTGCCCCACGTAAGTGGTTTGTACTAGCTACCTGTTCCAAGTTCTCCTTCAGGATGATAGCATGCTCTTACTAAATCATACATTAGATTATAGTCGCAATTGTAAATAATGCTGAAGAAAAGCTAAATAAGTTCCAAGAAAATTATCCTCTCCTATCAGACATAAAATTGGCGTAGGATAGGAATTAAAGTGACTTCAAACTGCTGAAAGTAGCAATTATATCTGTTCAAATCATAATCCAATGTTGTTTCTCCGTAGTAACCTGGAACTTTTACTTTGCAGTAAAGGAACTGTGTTAGATACTTGAAGTGAAAAAAGCACTTGGGTTGGAATACTTGCATTTTTAACATTGTAAATAACTAATTGAGTTTGTGGAGAATTAACAGCCAAATATCACCCATTATAGACATTTCATGTGTCTACTTTGTACACTGTATATATACATATATATATATATATATATAAAATTGGATGTCAGTTCCTGTTATAGCAAAACTACTGGTTAAGCTGGTAGCTTTTGTTTGTTGGAAATAGTAGCAGCAAGATCTCTGGGGAATTTTTCATTCAAAATGAAAATTCAGCTATGTTAGAACTTTTAATCTTACCATTCAAAAGAAAGAAAGAGGAAAAAAATCTGTATGTTTAAGTTTATATGTTCTATAAGCAGAACAGTTTGAGCAGTTCATTCCAAATTACTTTTTCTTTTAAAATTATCTTACAGATGTCTTCTCATGGTTTGACATGACAGGCTTTTCTGGTAAGAGGGAAGGGGCTGTAAAAATGGCGCCTGAGCCAGACCCACGTCTGGGGCTGAGCCAATTAGACGCCTCCACGATCACTTTTTAAGAAGAAGCCGGAAGAGGAGGTTTCTTCCTCCATCTTCTTCCTGCTTCTTCCTTCTTCTATCCCTTCTTCTTCTTCTGGCTGGTGGTGGTGCAAGGAGTAGGAACAGTGAGAGAAACAACCTTGCTTATCTTTTTACTCCCATTTCGCTGAGGCCTCCACAATCCTAACAAGGGTGGGGGTGAATGGGGGCACCGAGCAAGAGACTGTGCTGCTGTGCTGGCTGGGCCAAACCATGACATGTCTATACACATATATGTACATATTTCAGTAAAGCAAAAAAAAAAATTATCTGTCAAATATAATATTCAGAAAGAAGTATAATAACGGTATCTATATTGTCAAATACTATTACGGAAATGTTAGAGGTGTGGAATTAGAGAGATCACACTTAAAAGGAACCTAATTTGTGTGGCATATGTAGTTGTCTACATAATTAAGGTCTATTATTATACATATTTACAAGAAAAACAGACTATGACTCTGCAAATATTTCATTCAAGTGACGTGCCTTAACAATACAGTGTTTTTTCACATTTTGAATGTATTGGCCCATATTTTTAAAGGAAAACAGGGATACGTTGTCAGTGGGATTTCCTAGCAGAAATTTCTAAGCTGCAAGGGAACTTGCCCCACAGGTTTTCTGATTCTGTCTTTATCCCTACACAGGTCCAATCCTATCTCCATTGCTCCTGCCACCTCAGCCTGCCCACAGATGGGATAAGTACTCTTCCTTACTGTCCCTCACAGTTCCCAGCCTCTTGTTTTGCCTCTCTAACTTTCTAGTCCCTGTTAACTACTTCTGCCATCTTTTTTTCAGTCTATATGTATATTTTCCCTGGCTCTTATCCTGTGTTCATTTGAATCACTCCTCTTCCTCTTCCATCTCTGTCAGAAGGTAGTCACTGAGTACCTCTGACATTTTCCCAAGACAGGTCAAGTTAGAAGCTAGGCTTCCGATGAGAGACAGAAATATTCTGATATCCCTAAAAGGGGAAAGAAGATAAGGGCTTAACTTGGAGCAATAAAGATTCTCTTTGCTGCAAGGAAAACTTTCTAACAGGGCTTGCTAAGGAAGGGGTAGTTAAACTGAATGAATAGCATGAGGATACTGTGGAACTGGCACTGCTGGAGTTTTTCACGAAACACTTAGACAAATACCTGTCAGATGTGACTCAGATAAGCTGATCCCTTCTATGTGCAGATGACTTTCTGAGGTTCCTTTCACACCTTTATCTTCTGTGAATCTTTAGGGGATGTAGCTGTTTAGAGTTGTCAAGTAAACATGTGTCAACTACATTTCTCAAAGGCTTGGAACATAATCAAACATGGGTGGATTGTCACAAGATACCAGAAAAGGCATCTCACACACAATGCTTCCATTCCTCACTAAATTCAGAGTGGTGTCTTTAAAATGGGTAGGACTAGACCATATTTCCCTATCCTCCTTGGGAACTGCTGAAGTGTTTTAGCTAAAATTGTCTTTAAAAATATTCAGGAAGAGGTAGCCAACCAGGTGGAAATGCTAAGAGCAGCAGCAGTAAAGGTTTTAAGATAGGAAATACTGGGCAACTTCAATTATAGAAGGTTCTACAAGCACTGCCAATATTTTTCCCTTGGGTTCTCACAAAATGGGTAGGCAAAGAGAGGAATATTTCACAACATCCCCAGAATCCTTTAAACCTGCAATATGCCTATTTAAAAGGCATTATGAAATAAAAGGGTGTAGGAAGTTTCTCAAAGTTCCAGAAAATTCTTTGGTCATCCCTAAAATAGCAATTTTTATATTCTTTTCCCATGTCTGACTGCATTTGAAGATGTTTCCCATTAACATAACTGTCCCTCTTTGTTTTGCCGCTTATCTCTTTGCTGTTTTTATTCATGCTTGGACTTGGAGTTAAGGATTTCATCTGACAACATAAAGTATAGAAAGAGGGAATTTAACTGACATCAATTCCTATGAATTTCATTTGTTTTCTTTTTCACTAATCCAGGTGTACTAACGGAGTAATGTTCTGGAAACACATCTTTGTCAAACATGATAGTGAGCAACACTGTAGCCCATGGGGTTAAAAAAATAGGGAATAAAAAATAAAAATAGATTAAAGCTTTTGTTTTAAGTAAACTCATTGTAAAACCATAATGTATTGGATTGAGAAAGTAGCTTTTGTTTTGTTTTAGTTGTATTGTCAAGCACTGACTACTATGGTTTGACTGGTGCTCCCTTCCCTCCCTTTCGTGTTTTCATTACTGCCAGCAGAGGTGGCCGATGAAACTGAGTTTGAGTCTGTCTGTTTTACAGTTCAGAAGGGATGTCAGTGAATACTTATTGGTAACTAAATAAGGCTTAGTCCCTCCTCTCTTTCCCCAGCCTGGTATCTGCCTACCCATTTTTCTTTTTCTTCTGAAAATACAGGAAATTCTAGTTCACCTCTTTGGGTTGAATTCCCACTTATGCTACTGTGGTTTTCTACCATTCTGGAAATATAGAAGACCTTTGACGCACACATAAATAAATTAGACTCACACCCACTTTGCAGCTGGTTTTTACTACTGGATGGTATAAAGCAGAATCAGGCTACCTTCTCCTGGGGCTGAGCTTTTCAAATAAGAAAAATAACCAAACTCAAGCATTAAAAAATGAAACAATAACAGCTCTTTTAGATAAGATTTCTCTTTCTAGGTGCCAATTTCAGTCTTGGTTACTCCAGAATTAAGGGAAATTAAATGAAAAGTTTTACAGTTTGGCTTGCAAGACCGACTGGGGAGGAGACCAATTTGGGTACTGTATAATTAACATCAGTCAGGATGGAGCACACTGGGCTCAATTTTAGTGTCATGCTCTTTATGCCTTCTTGCGGGCTAGGCTAGGAGTCCTATCACCCACTTTACAATTAATCAAGCACTGTAGACTACACTGTCAAATTTGCTCATGTAAGGGCTTCAAAATCTAGTGGAACATGCTTCAAAGCTGCTGATGATCACGTTTACCCAAACATGACTCTGTTTAGCTCCACATTTACTTGTGCTGAACCCAGGTAAACATCAGATCAAAAAGAGACCCCAAGAACACATCCTAAACATATTCATTTCTAACATCTCTTTGAAGTTTCCTTAGAGAAATTATGAGGCTACTTTGCAATATTTTAATTTAGAAAGTAACCAGAATTCACCTACATATCCTAATAAATGTCTGTTGTATCAGAAATGAATGACATCATGATACCAATGAATCAAAACGAAATTTTTCAGCATGCTCGCCAGATTGAAAGCACAGATCCTTGTGCAGCTCTTAATTGAATAAAATGCTGTGGTACTTCATGATCAGACGCAAATACTCCTTCAGCAGCACGTGTTTCTACTGTGTCCTTCATGAAAGAGTCAAAGGGTACTTTACAATCCAATCCAATGCAGGATGTAACCTTTTAAATAAATAAACTGAGGTTTAAGGATTTAGAAAGCACTAGATCAAAGAATGTAATCTTTGAGATCTAATAACTACGGTGATGGGTCTAGCATAAGGACATGAGCAGAATAGAACAAAGGTTTCCTGAATGTCCACAGTCCCTCTTGGGTTAACGTTCATTACAGAGTCAGTCTAAATCCCTAGTTAAGGGGTAACCTTCAATTTCTCCTCTTGCTAAGAATCCAGCATGAATATAAAAAAATAAACCAATATATTCAGGGAAGGAATTCTAGTAATCAGCCCTTTTTTGCTCTTGTTTGACTATTCGAAATCTAGGTCTTATTTTCCAAACTTTTGCCAATTAGTCCATTGCTCACCCCTCTAAGACTTCTAATGGTTTAGATTTTTGCCTACAACTCTGGCCTCCCAACCTCCCAGACTCCTGCTCTCCAGGATTAACTGTTTGGAGTTGGAAACTGGCTTAAGCTTTTTTTCAGCTGAATGTGTCGTATCATGTTGAGGCAAGGTGAAGCCCAAGCCTTTAGCATCACATAGTCTAATGCATAATAGCTCATGTGAGGTTTCCTGGTAATTCTGTGTGGACATTTGTGGATGTGCATTTAAGCTTCATCATCACCCTGCAAATAAGCAGCAGCACTAAAAAAAATGAACAAAAAGATAACTGTGTTCAAAGCCGTTGCGAAACCCTCACATGCTGTTTTGGAGCCCTCCAGTTTGCCTTCCATCAGCCTTTGAAACTGTGACCTATGCTCATCAACTTGCACACACCGATTTTCTTACCTACTTTGGTGAGAAGCTGGAGCAGGTGCTGAATTCTGGAATATTCTTATCTTTATTTCCCACCATGGGCATTACAACGCACAAACCATCACTTCTCCCTCCTGTTCAACCAGCATCTTGTCAAATTTGGCTGCAAGATTAAGCTTCCCCAATTCTGAATTCAATATTGCAACCCTAAGGATATAAGAACCAAGCTGGAACATTCTGTTTTTTGGGGTTGTTTTTTCTCTCTTAACAGATAAAATTGTTTCAGCTCCGAAATCACACTTTGCCCTGACTATAATGATAAATCATCATGAATGACACTAAGTGGAATGAGTTTGACGTTCTCTGCTTTATTCTTCCACATTAGAAGCCACTTTTACATTCGCCACAACTTTCAACCTTTCCTCCAAAAGACTGGGAGCTTCTTGTTTGCAGATATTATTTCTGCTTTGTATAATCCACTTGAAGAATGTGAAGCACGTTTTGTACACAGAAAGGGATAGGCACAGTGCAGGGAAGAGAAGACTAACGGCCGGGAATCCTGCGATAGCTGTTTGTTTCCTAGAGCAGCACAATTCTCCTTTATTCCAGAGTATTTTATTTCACTTTAAGCTGAACAATTTTCATGGGAAACCGTTAAATTTTTCCTTCATTAAGAATGTCTGAGCATAAAAAAAACAAAGCAAATTGAAAGTTTCCCCTTGTGTGCTTCAGGGACTAATCCTGCCTTCAAAGACGACTAGAAAAATATTCAGGCTTTGCTGGAACAGAGTCCTGCCTCTCAAAGCCAGTGGGAAGTCTGGGACTCTGGAAGCATTCAGTGCTTGGCAGCATTTGATTCCAGTACCAACAGCTATAGCCATGATGACAGCATCTCAGAACTGTCAGACTTAAACATTATAAGGGTTGTTTGCATTTTTAGCTCCTTTTTTCTTTTTAAAGCTGGTTAAGTAACAATCAGGCACAGTTCTCTGTTGTTATACATTAAAAAAAAACCACAATAATAATCCTAGTCTTTAGTTTTTTTATACTATGAATAAACAGAACCTGATGCTAGCTTGCCATTGACAGGACACAGTAGGTCTTCAAGTCATATATTAGATATTATAGTAATTAACATTGTTGCTTTAGTCTTAGTTCACTTCAGTCTTAGTCTATGCTGCAAATTTATACTTTTAAATTTATTTCTCTTTTTTCTTTTTTTCCTCAACAGATGACTTCCAGAAATGGGCTAAAACTTCCAGCTTTAAAAAAAACAAAATGGAAAAAAAAATCACACTTTCTATCCCAGTAAAACTCCTCCATACTTCATTGCACATGAAACATGAGCAAAGCTCAAGTAAAACCTGCATTAGAGCTTCACAAGTTGGCTCAGTAAGTGGAAAAGCAGTTAGACATGTAAACAGTTTAGTGAAAAGGGCAACATTCTGATACAGAATTATCTCTTATAATTTGTCTAGCAGCAGCTGTTGTGTAATACTATGAACATGACTATCACTAATCTGCTCGTAAAAACCTCATGCTCTGTTATTTTCTATTGCTGGAAAATCTTGTTTCCATAGCAAGAGGTGCCTAAAAAAACACTTTTGTCTTTTACTGTTGCCCTTATACTATTTCCTTTTTGGAAGTGCCATTACACAGCTGGATTGTGTCTTTTAAACACAAGTCTGAGATCCTTGAAAATGCTAGAAACTTGTAAAATAAAATTTACTTGATGGAATCAGTGATTGAAGTAGCATGAAGTTCCTTTCTTGCTTAAGGATCTGTTTTTTAATACCCTTCTCCATCTGTGGGTTCAGAGCCTGGAAAGAGTTACATGTGGGAATAGATCATATTTAGCAGGTAGCTGAGGTAACACTCATTGGAAATATCACATGACCAAAAAATTACTCTCACAAGTAAGATTTTGCAGCACTGCTTACCAAATTATTGTCTTTCTGTTACAGTAAGGTGGTACAAGAAAGCCCATCAAGACAAGACCCATCTGTTTTGACAAGAACAGCTATCAGTGTCCTACCCTGTAAATCCTCATTCACATGAGCCGAGAGCATAGAGCAGCTGTGCAACTACACTGGAGAGCAAGATCTCTTCCCAAAGCTTTCATCTCTGAAACACATTTCCTCAACTTGAAGTGTATGCAACCGGTGTTAATGACATCAGTTGCTACTAGTGATGTGAGTAAAAGGAAGACTATGCATTGGACCTAGTTTTGCCATAATATAGTATGGCACATATAAATTGTACTATTTGGAAACAAAAAAAATTCCTTAGACTTATTAATAAATACAAAATCTAAACAGCTTACGAAAATTAAAAAATTTCATTTCTATCATTCACCATGTAAGGATGGCTTAGAATAAAGATTTTTTGGGTCCCTTTTCACATGTGTCATTATGTCCCTTGCCCTCCTTTTTTTTCTTAACTTTCTCTCACTATCACTTTTTTAAATGGCTAGAAATTTAGAACAGTCTCTTGATCTTCAAAATATTCTTTTGATCTAACAGTTAGATAAAGCTCTCCTATGGAACAGCACTACCAGTCAACAGAATCAGCAGCAAATATCAACAACTAATCTTTCTCCTTTGAAGGAACAGTCCTACATATCACAGAGGTTTCAAAGCCAACAATAAAACAAAAACCCTGAAGCTATAGTCCATTTACCTGTAGCCCCAACATCCTTGATAAAAGTGTTCAAGAGCCTTAAGTAGCTATCTTTAATCTTAATCATCAGTTCTAATTATAAAAGAGTTCACACGGCAATTATTTAGCTAGTATTTAAACCAGACTTTGTTATATTTATTGGCAATGACAGTTACTCAATAGGCAAGTTGGACCAGATTCTGCAAAGTGTTATTTACATGGGGAGTCCTGTTGAGTTCAGATTTGTGTTGTGCACCTGAAGATTTAGCAGACTTCTTATGTGGGCTTAAGCGATTTGCTGACCAACTTTTAAGTACACATTTAAGTCCTTTTAACTTTAATGAGAGATAAACACACACATATTCAGCACTGACTGATCTGTGGTTCTTCCTGCCATTTTTACAATTTCAGAGTGAGAAGCGGCATTACAAGCAAATGCCACCAAGATGTAAATTGCAGTCCTCATCTAGTGTTGTTAATGCTATATACAATTTGTCTGCAATTGTCCTTTTATTTTCTTCCATTTGAGTTGCAGTTCAGATCAGAGAAGAAAAATAAACGTCTTGTTACAGCTACAGGTCACTGTAAGATAAGAGGCTCAGCACAGTCTCTTCCATGTACTGTACATACAAAAGCGGCCCAGATTGGTGTTTAGTTTATCGGTCTAGAATCTAGGAAACAGAGCGGAGGTACTTGAATGTAAATGTATTGCCAGAAGATAAAAATCTACATCACTGGACGAGTGTCACTTGCCCAGCAATTTAAAGGTCATCTGACACACTTTATTTTTCTCTTACAATTAGAATAATTGTGAATATACACAGGGTGTAAATCACAGCTTTTGAAATATTTGACCTCTTAATTGGCCTGACCCACAAACTTACACATGAGACAACAGTGTGGCACAGCACAGAAAAGAATAAAGAAATTAAAAGAGAAAAAAAATTGCTAGAGATGTTTTGAGAGGGCTGATTTCAATTAAAATATGATTTCAGTGTAAAAACAAGAAATGTTTTTTACACACGAATGAAAATGATAAAAATCCATCTTTACTGCTATAAAAACAAAAGTCAACAGAGAAATGCATTCTTTTGCTGGAATCCAGGCCTAGGACCAAAGAATTTACATATATTAAATTAACAAGATCCAAACTCCTCTACAACAAATATTTATATTGTAAAATATTACAGCCACATTCCTGCATCTCCTTAAAATAATAATTCTCAGGGATACGGTATAGTAGAGAGTGTATAAAGCAGTGGGTTTCTGCAGAGATGGAATGCTTCATTATGATAGTACCAGCTTGTTCATAAATATTAAAAAATATGTTTTTGAAGTTTTTCAAACATGATTCTTATTGTTTACAATGTCTCTCTATTATTGAAAACTACAGTCATTGTGTACCTGTCCGTAAGTCTCTCTCTCACAGTCTTGAACTGCAGAAAACAACTGCTGGTGACTGTAAAGGATAACAATGTCTGTGCTGGATATACACTAAGCAGACAAGGGGACAAGTAGTCTGACCTTACTTCTGCAAGTAGTCGTGCTTACACTGATGGGTCTAATTCTTGCTAGAGAGAACAGGATTTGTCCCAAACTGTAGACAAAAGGGCACAATTCCTTACTATATTATGAAAGTGGGTCTTAAATTTATGTGTAAGATGGTTCTTTTCTCTTTGTATATGTTATAGGCACTTCTGTATATTAGATTAGAGATGAAAATGGGTATTCCAAGAGAAAAAGACCTTCCCTGCTACTACAAGAAGCATCACTTTAGGATTGCTCAAGACAAACTAACAGTAAAGATCTGATCTTCATTTGGTAAAAATTAAACACCTGGATATGTGTTGATCTGTGCTATAAAACAACACTGACAACAGATCAAACTTCTGAGAAGTGGCCCGAGAGTTATGGAAATGAATGGTTCTCCAAAGCATTTATCCTCCTGTTAATCACGGAGGAAAACAGAACAAAATTTTAAATGCAACAAACTTAAAACACAGAACGAGAAGACCCACCTTGGCTGCAGCAATGTATCAACCTCATAAATTTGGCTTCAGAGCAGAACCTCTATGGGAAAAGTGCACGTTTGCCCTCACATAAATAGCTTTTACTAGATGACGAGATCACACGGAGGGTACCATTTAAACACAGAAAATAAACATGGTTATGATGTAGAAAGAGAACTCAAACATACCAATAATAGCGGCAAATGCCTCCTTATTTGAAGAACGCTACTTAATTTACTTCCTCGCAGTTTATGGAGATTTAATTTAAGCTGCCCCTCTCCTCTTTCTGTTTTACTATATTTGCAAGAACCAGTGAACACAGAAATGTGCAGCCAGCCTGGGCCCTCAGGCCGGTGGATCAAGATGGTAGGCTGGCCTGGGCTCCCCTGGGGATAGCAGAGCCAGAAGGGTGATTGGACACAGTGACCTGTCTGCATGAGATGAGACAAAAACAGGAGGGCTGTAATGCTGATGAACTAACCTGTCACTCACGAGCTCNAAAAAAAAAAAGAGAAAGGTACAGTACAGATTTTAGCAATCATACAAGGTGGAGAAAATACAGCATAATTGGAATAATTAGATGACACATTTAATTACCTGCTATTTAGATGGGCTCAGGATATATAAGGAACATAGTATAAAAATCCAGCTAATAATTTCTACAAGAGCAAAACATATTTGAAGAAATAACAGGTATTATGGTTCAGCGTGGAAGGAAGGATGCTACAGACTATTGCTGACAGTGATCGGGGTTTCATTCCAAACAGTCCAGTTATGAATCAAAATCACAATGAGGAATGAGCTTCTAGATCTTGACACGCTAGGCAAGGAGGTTGTTCTTCAGAGTACTTGGCTGTTTTATTGCTTGCTTGGGGGAGGAAAAATCCAGGGGGAAGGTATACAAGCAATTCTGCACCTTGGAGCCAGCACACCCAGGCGCTAGGTAATGGGCAGATGGTAGCACTCTGCCTACCATTGCCATCACCAGTGGGAGCCACTGTGGACACTGGTGGTTGGAGATAGATGAAGAATATATTAAAGAAAAAGTGGAAAATGCATTTAATGATGAACAAGTACTTGGTGCTGGCAATGCCTTTAAATCAGCATGCTCCTGCTATTACTTTCGTGTCATACACAGACTAGTAGTGTTTGAACTACAAATAACAGTGAGTGTTTCTGATCTCCATTGAAGCAGAGATCTACATGCATAGTTTGGGTTTTTAATTAGGCAAGTTCACACTCCATTAGCAGCAGACAAGACTGAATTTAAAGCTGCATCTGCAGGATTAGTCAAAACAAAATTTAGTTCTCACAGCTGGAGAAAAATACAATTCTGAAATAAAAAGGCCAAACAATAAATATTTATTTAAGTTTTTGCTTTTGGAGGTTTGAAAGTTAATGAAGACTCCTAAGAACTTTTTCTAAAACAATAGTGTCAGGAAATTAGTCTCTTCTAAAACTATATACATACCAAATATGCAAATCTTTAATATTTTTCAATACTAAGCATAGAAATACAAGGTGGGAAAAATTTATGTCATAGGGTTTATCTTTTGATAGTTATTCTCTCATGTCACCTGAGCAATAGAGTTCGTAAGGAAAGTCTATTTCTATTTTCAGCAGTGTGAGGTAATTATACTGATTGCTCTGTGCTTTCCAAGTTTTCACCATCTCTTTCATTATACAACTAGAAAATACATCATTTGTATCAAGCAAAAAAAAAAAAAATTTTTTAAACTTTTTGTTCCATCTTCACATGTAGCTAATAACAACTAAACCCCAGACAATTAAGCAAAACAAAAACATACTTGAAAATTTTCTGGATTTATGAACACATTTAGATGAGTAAATTTACACATAAGATATGTAAACATGCAGACATACAGATCTAAAAAAAAAAAAATAAATAAACGTTTTCAATACCTAACACATTAAGTTGCACAATAATAACATCCATAAATTCTGACATAAAAAAACCAAGGAAGTTAGTCACCTCAAATAGCTAAATGTATTTTTCTTTGAAGTCCATGCCCTTGTTATTGATTTTTAAGAAATGAAATACACTAACACACCATATAAACATTTTTCCAGACATTCACTGAACTTTTTTTTTTTAATTGATGAAATACGAAATGTTAAGACACTGAAACAAAAATGCTCCTACCATTTCCAGCCTCAAAAGCACTTTCCGAGAGCTAGTAAGCTTTAAACATAAAATAGGTAACTTACACTTTCTCACATGCTAAAGCAAAAGTTGCATTAAAGAGATATTACAAGCACTGAGATTTATCAAGGTTTCAGTGTACATTTTCTGTCAAGTGTGCTTGCTCAAACCTTGCCATTTTATCTGCCTTAGAATCATTAAATATATTTCTTTAAGATTGAACTAGTTTATACAAAAAGGTAATTAACCCGTTCTAAAATACACATTTACACATAATGTAATACTAGCAAACATGCCCCACTTTCTAGGTATAAGCCAGCCTAATAGAAAGCTGTTAATGTTTGGGGGATTTTTAATGAAAAATGTATCTTCTATTTTTAAAATATTTAAAGCAATAAAAGTCTGTGGTAAA
The DNA here is from genome assembly GCA_013401255.1 of Urocolius indicus. Lineage (NCBI taxonomy): Eukaryota > Metazoa > Chordata > Aves > Coliiformes > Coliidae > Urocolius > Urocolius indicus. Next base: position 24,889 of record WBNH01004199.1, on the reverse strand, counting down.
CATGGTATTACATATTTGACATTTTCCGCCCAGAAATGCATTACTGTGTATGATGGTATTAATAAACCATGTGCTTTGAGGGACTTCTGTGCTTTGCCATAATTTAGTTGAAAACAGTGTGTAGGATGCGTATTTTTCCACCATTGTATCAACATATAGGAAACACAAACACTATGCCATCACCTCAGCAGCATTCGTTCACTACACTGGAAGCATATGCAAAAAAAACCCCACAAACTTTTGAGAGTTCAAAAAATACCCTTTGCCAGAGACTGATTTACAAGTCAGTGCTTAATGAGAAAGTGTTGAGCACTTAAAATTTTGTTAGGAAAAGAAAAACAGACACCCTCATCTGACTCTGGCTGCATTCATAGGAAAACAGCCCTCCCTGTACATCAGGACAAAATAATTTAATTTCTTTCCCCACTTCAGGTTATTATTTGAAACAAATGAAAAGACAATGATTCTTCTCTCTTCTGGCTAAAGCTCAAAACAGCACGGTTAAAACACACACATAAAAACTACAGACTTATCAGAAATCACAAAACAGAAAGAGAAGGACTCACTGACCCATTTGGAAGACAAAGACGACAAAACGGAAAAGCTCTAAAAATCAGCTTGTGAGGCCTTTGAGAGATATTCTTCTGGCATTTCATCACAGCAGCCCCAGACCAGTTCACTTCCCTGGATACAGGGAGGGAGAACTAAATAGAGCTGTTTATTAAAGCTGTTGTGCTGGATTGCATTAGGAAGCACGAGCAGACCACCTGGACCTTTCAGATTGTGGCAGTGTTTAATTTGCAGGCTGCCCCTCTGCAGCAGCAAAGACTACTACATTTACCAAGCTCAATCACACATTATCTGGGTTAGGAGTAAAAGAAGAAAAAAGAAAAAGAAAAAAAAATCCCCAGCCTGTAGTACAGGAATACAGTCAATATAGAAATAATGAACAGCATTAGAAATAGAAAGCAACTCCCCAGCAAACGTAACACTTCCACTCCTCAGTTCTTCTACTTCAGCAAATTTAAACAAAACACAACAGCAAATTAATAAATACATTGATTTGACAAAGCTCAGACTAAATTATAAACCCGGTTTATTAGAAGAAAAGCATGGTATTTTAGGTTTAACTAGTGATTCCCTGGCCAGATTATTGTGGTTCTTTTGCCTTTCTCACTTTCAGTACTACACTCGCTGGTAGCTGAAGATACAGATAGAAAGATGGTACTGTAAATATGAATTATGTGAATCATATGGTTAGACCCTTGTGGAAAAAAAAAAAATAAAAGGGGAGTTGAGAAATGGCTGACTCCATACCTGACCAATTACAGCTTGCATGGTCCCTGTGTCCTGCTGAGCTGAAAGATCGCAATCCATCATATGTAGTCTTTGAAAAGGAGAATGGGGGTTTCTGGCATGCATCTGTCAATCAACTTCTGCACTCACAACCATCACCAAAAGCAAGGGAAAAAAAGTCAAGCTGCTCCACCAAATAGGATGAAGCAGTCATGTGACCTTCAGCACACTCACACACATACATACTTCCATGGAACGTATGAATTTTCTGCAGATATGAAATGACATTGACAAATACCCAATACCAAGTAAATAAAGTGAGACAAACAGCTACTCACCAAAGACAAAACACTTGCTGTAATCTTCAGCCTAAAGATTTAATAAACCTAAAAGGTGTTTTAAAACGAGGCTTTTCTTTTGAGCCTAAACTTTTCAGATAAGGTGATATAATTTTATATATGCAGACAGTGGTCAGAACTTTAACCCCTCGCCTGCTCTCACAGCCTCTTTTTTTATTCCCCTCTTTGTACTTCCACTTCAGGGCTGTTTGAGTACCTGATTTTTTTTTCTTTTTTTTTTCTTTAAGTTTCTTTTGTGTTAAAGTGAAGAGGCTTGCATTGCCTTCTTTGGACATGCACAAATTATGAGAACTTGACAGAAGAAAATTGCTAATGGGGGGGGAAAAAAAAAGAGCAAGCGCTGAGAAACCTGTGTCTGTACTCACAAGCCAAAACGTGTCTCGCTGCTTTACTCCAGCAGAAGACAAATGTTTTCTTTATTGGAAATATATATTTAAGTATTAGTTTGTGCCAGCTGTGATGAGCACTCGAAATATAAAATATTCAGACTATGTAAATCCTACTTACGGAATCCTTTCCATTTTGAAGGTTAGCAGAGTTTTGGTTCATTCACTGCTCCACTGAACTGACATAAAATGTTGTTACTTATGAAGGCAAACATTACCATTTTTTTTCTAATGGAAGCAGTTTGTTTCATACATCTTCCCCTCCGAGTTAAGATTTGCAAGAATTTCCAAGACTATTTTTTCTTCTTGTCAAAATAGATCAGCCACTTGTCTCCAAAAACTGAGTGTCGTGAACAACACGCTGCAGCATTGATTGCTGATACGTTATTGGCCAGTGATTGCTGAAGGGTGACATTAATTTAACCCGGTAGCACTTTAACCCTTCGAAGATCGATACAGTTCTCTGGCAATACAGTGGTATAACAGCCCATAGCATTTTTGCTGTATTACAGCTTCATATAAATATTAGTGCATCTTTATGCCCTCTTAAAATTGCATTGCTGTTGCTAGAACAAACAACTTGCTTTTCAAAGACCCTCAGAAGCAAAGATGCAGGGGAAAAAAAAAAAAGCAGTGTAGTCTCTAAGCTTAGTATAATGCACCCTTCCCATTTTAAGTGAGTTTCTGGCAATATTTTGAAGTTATTATCTCATTTTTAAAGGTATTGACAATATTGATCTTAGCATGTGATAGCCAAAGAAATGTGAGAATATCAACAATATTCCAATTGTAGGCACAACACTTTCCAGCATAATATTTCCTATGATATAATTTTAAGATCCAGCACCCAGGAGTGTTTGGAACCTGATGGAGCCCATCTGTATATGTATGTATATGTTTACGTGTATATGCCTGCATATATAGGAGACAGAGAATTTATGTTGAGGGGAGTGAGGTAGGCAGGGAATATCAAGCTGGCTTTGCATTTTTCAAGTTTGTATAATCCAATTATTTTTTTTTAAGGGCTAAGTAAAAAGTGAAGAAGAGAATTTTTTGGTACACATCTCAAAAATTAGAAAGAAAATAATTCACACACAGATGTACAGGGACCCAGAGGTGCTCCTAGGCCAACAAGATATTTTAGCTTAAAAAGTTTTACAAATCAAGTGGTTTTAGAGCGATATATAATATTAACACTGAAACTTTGCCTCTGGGATGAGGAAGGACTACTGGAAATGGTCCTTCCAACATCTGCTCTGCATTTCACATATAAACATAATTAAAATGCACCATTTGTCCTGAAATCTTATCTGCTTCATACTCATGAAAGAAAATACACTGAACTAATACTTTGGACTGCCTTTTGGTCATCTCATCTCTCAGGATGATTCTATGGGAAAGCCAGGTGGTGTTGGGAAGGCCACAATCAACATCTATATTATTGCAAGCAATCCAAAATACAACTGGCAAATGAGGGAGTGAGTGAGGAGTTTGCCTCAGCTGTCTCCAGGAAAGCAGACATGCTGAAGGCAGATACTCTGTATGGATTTGAAAGGAAAGTTAAGGATGTTTATTTTATAGTTTCTTTCAACACTTTCTCTTCAGGAGGAGCCTTTTTGCAGTGGATCTGCACAAACACCTTTCAAATTCCCTTAACTTCTATAAGCAACTAAACCTGACAATTACCACTGTGGGAGTTTTGTTAGCAAAGACATTGACCTAAACATATATTGCAGCACACAAATAAACCCAATACTGTATTCACTCAAATCTGCCATACCCTTACACACCAACAAACCAAGCAGACGTTAGGGCTCACTCAGGCAGAGCTGCAAGAGCTCCTTCCTCCTAAAGCAAGACATAAGCTGCCTCTCTTTTTACCTCAATTAGCCTACACTTCCAGGAAATGCCAATCTACTATGTAAAATGTAAAACAACATCCCTGATGCTAATGCCTGAGCATAAATTATGGCATTTCTGTTAACCTGAAAGAGCCTCCCCTGCTACCCCTGGAACTGCATGTACCTCTGTGGAGCTGGAGACCTTTTCCCTCAGTCAAACCAGCTGGTTCCTGGGCACCGACCGAGCTTCACCATTCATCCTCTGGGCCTGCTACCTGCATTCCTCCAAGAGCTGTCAGTCCAATATTGTCTTTTTAACTTATGGTGAGGAATTGTCTCTCTACCCTTCCCAAACACCTCCTTGCTTTGCTGCTTGAAAGGTGATTTAGCTCTCCCGTCAGCAGTCAAAAAGGTGAGGGAGCAAGGTAACTCCTAATCTGCAACAGGGCAGACGGAGGTGGAGAGCAAGGTGCAAAGAGCAACTCGGCAGGCCAGGTTCTCTCTAACACTGCCAACTTGAGGAAAATTGTTGAAGGACAGAATGACAAATATTGTTTCCCAACCAGCTGTGCTTTATGCCTAGCAGAGACCTTCTGGTCTCCTTTGAAACTTCATCTGTGGCTCTTCCTCAACACACCTGAAAGAAAATGGTTATGGAGCTACAGCAATATATAGCAGCTATGCCTTTGTCTATGCCACTACAGCACCTGGCAGAATAAGCCAGGTTTGCATTGCTGTACCTAAAATTATTGAGAGGGGGGCTGTGATCAAGGTTAATATACAGATGGAGCTCTGTTATCACTCAATCTGTGAGAGCACAAATTCAAAGTGGTTTATAAAGCCTGTGTTTTTGAGCAGCACACTGTTTCTATGACAGTCAGGAAAGGGAGTAGATACTAGTGACACTGAATACTTTCTGTCTTTCAAACTCTACTTTTTTCTCTGACCAGTTATCTGCAGTATACTTTCCCCTTTTAATTTACATGATAAAGAATTTAAATGGTATTTTTGAATAATGTGCTTTAATTTACCCCTCAGCTACAAAGCTAAGAACTTGTGAATATAATATTATTGCATATAACTCTTTCACTTCTTTCTTCCAGGAGAATATATATTTCCTGGGTGAGAAAAGCAAGATTTAGAATTATACATCAATGCAAACCCTAATTACTTCATAGTTAAAACATGTCAAAACACACATTGATTTTTTTTAATACTCATTATTTATGATCATTTATGGTTCTTTGCTTCAAAAACAACAAACCTTGTGATCAACAGAGTGCCAGCTTTTACTACAACACCTTTAAGCAGTTGCTCACATGCCATAAGCAGAACTTGCAGCAGATGCAGTGAATCGAGTGAGAGATCCTCCTGCTTCTCACAGTATTCTACACTAGGGGGACTATTTTTCCTCTTTTCTGGAGTGATGGATGCACGGCACTGTCAGAGCAAGCTGTTGTACCTCCCACTACAGGCCCTTTACTCACTGGTGCTGAACAGGTTAAACACGCAAGGCTCGGTCTTGCACTCTTCGAAGATAAACAAGCCTAATTCTAAGCTGTCAATGGATCTTCCTCCCTCTCTCCCTCTCTCTATCCATCTCTGCCAGCCAGACACTATATTGCATTTTGCATCTTGATTTTCATGGATATGTGAGTGGGTTTTCCTGAATGAGCAAAATTCTGCTCTCATTTATGCTAATTCCGAAACAATCATTTGGTATTAAGAGGCACTAATGGATTACAGTCTCTCTCTGTGCAAGTCCATTCCAGTCAATCATTTTTGCTTTTCAAATGGAATTTTGCTCTTAAAAAAAAAAAAAAAAAAAAAACACAAAACAAGAGATGCTTCTGATTTCTGCTCCTCCAGACTTTATTAATGCATAATTTCTGAGTCCCTGGAGCTCTAAGGGGCACTGAACTACTAGGACATTCTCTCTCACTTTAAGGACTGCACTTCCTTCCCTTCAGAAGCTCTTGGCTACATCATGGAAAGGAAACTCAGGAAAAGATGCTTCTGTGCCTAAGTTGCTGGAAAAAGGCCTAAGTATAATCTGTAGTTTACTCATTCCCATGCAGCCAGTGGGATGGCTGCCTTTCCCACAGCACTCTCCTGTGCTGCACTGCCTAAAGAAAATTTCTGCAAAAGAACTTTCTTTCTCTTCATTATTTTACAGAAAAGATGGTTGCTGTTATGCTTTGTATCTTTGAGAAGGTGGGAATAAATTGTCCCTCTTTCCTGATGGATTTAACAAAGCTTGTTTATCTGAAAACTTAATTTTGTGTCTCAGGGAGGACAATTCCTCGATAGGTCTTCCAGGTTCCTGATTAAACTAGGATTTATGAAAAATGGAGAAGCACTCCCTAAAAGAAATATCTAGGAAATGGGACAGTGGTTCCTCCTATCGACATAGTGAAGAGACAGCACCTTTCCTCCTCTAATGTCAGTTGATGGGAGGTGATTACAGCAATGATGCTGGAACCTAGCTAGTCAGACAAGTAAATGTCACAGGAAAAACAGATCTGTGGACAAAACACGTGCCACGAGGCAAGGTGGATTAGCAAGAAAAGGTGGTATCAACTGGGTAACATTTCAGAATATACTTCCCAGGTGAGTTACTAACTACAGCAGTCTAATTCCTTATGTCTCATGGGTCCTTCTGCAGTATCTGACACAACAAGCTTTTTAAGCCATCTCCTTATTGGATAAAATATAGACAATAATGGAGATTTACACCATTTTCAGACTATATTTGGGTGAATTAACATAATTTATGCAAGGCAGACGAGAAACATGAATGAGCAAAAAGATGATTCTTACAGTGAGGGGAATTGTCTTTTTCCAGAATTTTTGCCAAACCTTTGGCAGGATTTAGGATATGGCATTGACAAAGGCAGCAGAAGCATCAAAATATGAGGGGCATTTTCTCTTCATTGAATAACAGGAATTAGTCAGTGACTTGTATCATTAACTGTATAACCCTTCAGAGCAGTAATGCTCTTTACAGACTATCAGCAAAAAGCAGGTAGTTTCACTGTGTGTGATGATGATTAACTTCTTATTCACTGATGTATTTGCTTTCTTTTCTTTCAGTTGTAGATGGCTCATCTTGCATAGCTGCTACTCCCACTTCAATGCAACGCAATGGAGTGACAGCATCATCAGAGACAAAAACACAAGAGTGGATGTGGATGTGGCAGGAGGGGTGGGTAGTGCCAGTGAAAGTAGACATTTCCTACACACTATATATCCCTTAGATCTCCAGCTCCTAAGGAGATGCGGCCCTCTCATGAAGAAAAACACCAAAAAAAACCAGCCCAAATAAAATGATGTACCCATACACCTGTGCTTCTCTTGCTCCAAGCACTTTAGATGATGTTTGAATATTTCATGTGTCAAACAAAGGTATGCTATATACAGAGAAGTACTTCCTGGCATTACATTAGGACATCTTTCAGTGAGAAATGTTTGATCTTCTGATAGTCAGTTCACATTGTTTGGTTACACACTTTATATCCCGCTGTGTATTGCACAGGATGAGGAGTGAAAGCGTGATAGGTTTGAGTTACTGAAAGAGCTGCTGTGAACTAATTTTTCCTGGGTGTGTTTCATCTATTAGTAAACTGTGTTAATTGTCTGTGTATATGGGAAAGTCATTAAGTGATGACAAATATGATAAATGTAGTTAATAGAAAAGCCTATATTTAAGTTTGCCTAATATTTTCTTGCTTCAAGATATCTATGATTCTTTACCAGCCTTTAATTCTCAGACATCTGCTGAGGATCAATTTCTGTCTAGAGTTTGGTCATACACAAACCAAGATGAGGCAGGAGGAGTTCATGGAAGAAAACCCACTGATGGGTTACTGAATACATTGACATGCTCTGGCTTAGGCCTGAGCTACAAAATGATGGAGGGTGAGCCTATGAAGGGAGGTTGCCTGGGAGCAGAAAGGGGTGGCTGCTTACTGAAGGCAGGTGGGCCAGGAGCTGCTGGTGACTCTGGCACAGGCCATGCCCTCACCCATGGGGCACTACCCACAGGCTCTAGCCAGTCCCTGACATAGCAAGGGGATGAGCCAGGTCCAGGATCCAGCCATGGGGACTGGCTCTGAGTAGCAAGAGATGCAGTTGGAAATAAACTTGGAGACAGGGTTGAATCATGGGTCCTAGGTCCATCCAGAAGGCAAGGCTGGAGATAAGCTATGTCCTAGGTCTGAGGGGTCCATCCAGGAGAGCAGCTCCCAGCAGCTATCTATCAAGATTTTGAGCTTTGTTAAATGGACTAACAGTCTGGCAGCTTTCTGCACCCATTGCATCCATTTGGCACTGATTACTATATGTGTGCTAGAAGATTGCTTTTCATAGTTTCTTTTGTTATTAAAAGGGAAAAAAGAAAAAAAGAAGTTCCTTTGTATCTGAATGATATGATCAGTAATGTCATCACAGCAATATTCTCTATTTTTGGCAGCTGTCTTACAGAGATGTAGGGTCCCTTTCAGTTTTGGATGGCCACCTGGCCAGCTATCTCCTTACTAATATCAGCCCTACAAGAAACAACCTTCATCTTCACTAGATGCCTGCAGAATTAATTTTAAAAACCATCAGCAACCTTTACTCACACTCCTGGCCCACAGACAGCAGTACAACAATTGTACCATTCTGACTCACCAGTGTTTCATCTCCTGTGGATTTTCCAGTGTGTAGTCTGATTTGGCACTCCCTCCCATGAAACTTCCAATATGGAAGCTCAGTTAGTGCCAGCTGTGGATGTTTTCTTCTCCAGGAGGCAGATACATGTTTTGAAAGTGACTGGATGGACACCATGAGCTTCGTGTTCACAGTCCACCCATACAGCTTGTCCCATACCCACCCAGACAGTGGAGGGCTGGATCTGCCAGTTGTGACTGCATGGAGCTGGACTCCAGAAGGCTACTGATGGGTGAAAGCCCCCTTAATGCATCTCTCAGACCTCATTCTTCATGCTTTGCTGTCATCAAATGTATGAAACAGTGAAGTTCATGGTCAGATATTTTGAATTTAGATTGCAGAAAACCATTTTTTAACCACATCTGATTCTGGTTTCCATGGCATCCATGAAGCAGAAAAATCTCTGATATGGAGGTTCTGCAGCCCTATCCTCTCTACCAGCTGAAGTTCTGACAGAAGATACCCCCTACATCAACAAACCCTGTGTGAAGAACTGCAGGATAGAAATGGGTAGCGCAGCATCAGGTGAAGCACCATGAGTTTCTGCTCCAGTTTGTAAATATCAGAGTAGGAAACTGTTCCTGGAGGTATAAGTAGACTACAGGCTAACTGTGAGGCAAGAATGTGATACAGGCAAATGCATTCTTGTGTGTCAGGAAAGGAAGGTGAGCATTGTGTAAAGCCCTGGTGAGAACACACCTGTGAGTCTAGGGACATTTCTCATTCTTTGGGTTCAAGAAATTCTATCTGGAATGAAGACAAAGACTAGGCAGCTGATTAGGGGCACGGAGAGCCTACAAAAGATGATGAAGACTAGAAGAAGCACGACAAAGCAGGTCTTTGAAGAGGCCAAAGTTAACTCTACTAAACTCTCCTCTAAACTCTAAAGTCTCCTAAAGTCTCCTAAAGTCCAGGGACTTGCTTGCTGCTCTGCTTCTCCCACACAGGATCTTGAACACCATCCCATGGTCACTGAAGCCATCGTTGCCCCAGCCTTCACATTCCCAACCAGATCTTCTTTATCTGTTAGTACAATGTCCAGCAGCACACTCTTCCTGTTGCTTTCTCAACCACCTATGTCAGAAAATGGTCACCATCATTCTGTCAGGGTACACACTGCTGACTGCTGCTGAGGCTCCTGGCAACCGGAACCTCCAGACCCTTTTGCAGGGCTGCTCTCCAGCCACTCCTCTCCAAGTTTAGGCTGGTGTCTGGTGTCCATCCCTCTCAGGTGAAAATATGGCATTTGTTCCTGTTCAGCTTCATGTCATTGGTGGTTGCCTGCTGCTCCAATCTTCTCAGTTCCCTCTGCAAGGCTGTTTGTCCCTCAAGAGTCAACAGCACCTCCCAGTTTCGTGTTACCAGCAAACCATGCATTCAACTCCTGCCTTGTGGTCATTGATAAAAACAGTGAACAGAACACTCCTGTAATGGATCCTTCAGGAGCAGTGTTGGTGACTGGTTATCAGCCAGATGTAGCCCCAGTCATTATAATCCTTTGGGCTCTGCCCTTCAGCTGGTTCCTTGCCCAGCATGCTGTGTACCTGCTCATCCCACAGCTGGACAGCTTCTCCAGAAGGATGCTTGCAGGGACAGTCCCTTCCTGATGAACTATTCTATTCTATGCAATACTATTATTTTCCAAACATTCAGCTGATATAACTGTCCCTTTCAAGTTCAGGGTATAAAAATGAAAAATCACTGTTCCCACAGTTGTGGACTTTCAACTCAGAGGAATGGGCAGTCCAAGTTATATAAGAGATGGCAAATAAAAAAAAAAAAAAACAGGAGCTGGAAGCAGAACACAAGTTGACCACCGTCCTTCCCATTTTTGTAGGGACATTAGATACTTGTTTCTTTTTTTTTTTTTATACCCTTTCCTTTTTTTTTNAAAAAAAAAAAAACAGGAGCTGGAAGCAGAGTAAAGACTGAGAATAGTGTTGTTAGCAACTGAGGTGAAATCAGAGACAAGTGTTGATTCTGGGCAAAGCACACAGGAGAAGACTTGGGAGAGAGCAATAAAGTTGTATTTCTACTGTAAAGATCTCCCATGGAGGACTGATCCTGAGCTGTCACAAAACTGAGGAGAAAGGAGGTGAATGATAGGGCCGCTGCAGAGGAGATCCTTTGGGAGTCTTTGTCTCAAGGAAGCTCTTCCTAGTTTTGAAATTCCAAACTATTATCTGAAATGACAACTATTTTTAATTGATTATGACATGCTCAAAGCACATTTAATAGGATGTTAATAATCAGGACAGATGCTTTGGTAACACAAAATGCAGATAAACCATTTTGATCTGATTTCACAGAACGTGTTCTGTGTCACTTACACGGCATGATCACAGCTACCCAGGCTGCTTTCCGGGATATCTTTGGGTTTTAATTACCCTGTCAATTAGAGTTAGAGGTATTAATGTGGCAGTGAAATGATACAGATTGCTCATGGGTTCTGGTCTCTACTTGTTTGCATTCATCAGTCTTGAAAGAGGAGAACTTTACACATTGTCTTGACATGGATGCTAATAGGCCTACAATGAGAGATTCTCTGCATCAAATAAATAGGTGCCAGCAGCCATGAAGAGATCAAGCTGAAATAATGGCACAATGTAGTCCAGTAATGAAGAGGTGAAGACTCTAGGCTTCTGGCTAGGGCAGAACACTCCGTTATTTTTCAAGGATGAATGAATTTAGTCAGTGAACGGGTAAAATCATTTAAGAAGAGGGAAGTGATGACAAAAACAGCCATGTCTGAAGAAAATTGAGTGCATTGTATCAACATATGCTCTGTGAGGTTATAAAAATCATTTAAAACAGAGTATTGAGTAAATGGAAGTAATTTCCAATTGAATCCTGAGCAAGGGTAAATCAGAGAAGCATTCTTACAGTTGGCAGTGTTAAGTTAGTGGTTGGACTCAACGATCTTAACAGTCTTTTCCAGTCGTAATGATTCCATATAGTATATGAAGCTCCCTTGACTTAGATCTCCTTGGAATACAAAGAACCAGACTGAGTACCATGTTCATGTGCAAAGTGTTGTGGCTCAACTTTTTTAGTTTAAAATGATCTGGGTTTAGTTGGAGTGTAAAAAGTAGAACTATTATTAATATTGTATGTCATGGGCTCTGTCAACATGTAATCAAATGTACTTGATTTTGTTCAGGCCAGCCCTTTCTTCTTCTTTCAGTATCTTTAGTGGAGCAAATACTTATGGTATTTCCTTGGGTATTTAAACTACACTGGTTTTCAAGGTAAAGTAAAACATGCATAGGTCCATACACTTCTAGATTATTTCTTTGTGTGACTCACAGAAGTCATATCATGCTGTGATTTTAATGAGTTCTATCTTCAAATGTTCTTACTCCTTGAAGACCTTTATGGCCTTCCTCTGTAAACTTATTCCCTCAAGCAGTTTTATACACAAAATAGAACTATTTCTAAGAAATGGAGTACTAAGATATCAATGGATATATTTGGGTGGAGATAAAAATGTATAAGCACTTGATACTGCCAGCCACATCAATAATAAAATGGAGTGAATCCTAAAATTCTGAGTAGCTCTTATTCTTTTTGTTTTCAGTTTATAGACTACGATTTTTCATATTGCACAAAAAAATAGACTACTCACTTGTATTTTCAATCAGTTTTTTTGTGCCAATTCTAATGCACAATACTTCAGCACTTGGACTGAAAATAATGAAAGGGGAATGATAAGAATTCACAACATGGAATTACCATTACATAAAATCATTAGGTTTTATAATCACTGTAAAAAATACGCCCATTCCCTCTCCAAAAGTTTAGGACCTAAACTACCTCTCAGCAGTCCCTTTAAAAATTGCAATTTTCCTAATGGCCCATAATATCAGTACAAGTTCCCTCAAGGGCAGCAGATCAGTTTAAGAGCACAGATTCTCTGAGCTAAGGTTAATAGCCCTCTGTGTTTATTTCAGGAAGACCTTCCTGATTGTTAGACATGCTTCTCTGGGCCATGGTAAAAACATTATAAGCCTTCAGAGAGAAGGCCATTTGGGACAGTTGCAGACACTGACTGAATACATATTAAGTAAGTATTTATTGCATACACAACAACTTGAGTCTAAGACTAGATTTTACACCCTCACAGTTAAAACTGAACAAAGGATTTATTTTCATTGCTTGTACATTGTTTCTTGGACACCTTTTCCCTTCTCCTTTCCCTCCTCACATTAGAAACATCCAACATAGCATTTTAGCTTCCCTAGTTTCTGCTGGAGTACTCTTTAGAGAGCTGGAAAGAGAAGCCACAAGCTGCAACCTCCAGGAATCTCTGTAGAGGAGCTAAAGTGCTCTGCTCTCAGGTTTCACAGAGCTATCTCCTGTGCCATGCTTTTGCATAATGAGGCTGCCATCTCCCTCACTTACAGGACTGGTTCCCTAGCAGGACCTCATGCTAAGGACCCAGAGCCTTGCTCTCTGACAGTGCCCGAATTCCCTCAGCTCTTTTCTGTTCAGCTCATATGGTCCAAGCACCACGAAGCCTGCTAGAAGGAAAAAAAAAAAAAAGGAGAGATTTATATTGATATATTTCCAGTTCCTGCAGTGAGCCACTACAAAGGACACTCTGCTTGTTTAGAATAAGATCTGGAAAAATCAAGTCCCATCATTAAAAAATACACTGCTCTTTTATTGATCTGCTGGGCTATTGTTATTCTGGTTTACGCATTGTACAAGAAGTAAAAAGCAGATGGAAAGAGTTTAGATCTTTAGGATCTATTAGGATTCATCACTACCAGCCTCAGTGCCATCATTGGGCTAGTCTTTGCGCTATTATTCTGCATCTACCCATATCCAGCTAGCAACTATCAGTGTCACTAGCCTGTTCCACAATAATCAGTAAGCACAGAGCCATCAGATGTGATGAGCAACAGGCTGATGGGAGCTAGGAGACTCTCATGGGACTTCTCTGTTTTCCCTCACAGTCTCCTGCCTCCAGCCAATCTCTCCTTGTCAGAGGATAATAACTTTTCCTTTTGGGACAGCACTGCATGAAGGAGCCTATGATAGGGTGGCATTAAAGGCATTTATTCTGTCACCCCATCTGTTCAAGGGTACATTTCTTTTACCCAGTATAGTCCTTCTCTTTCAACTTCTGTCCCAAGGTATTCTACTATGTGAAGGAAATTATCTCTCGCCACCTTTACTCACGGAAGCTAAAGGACTCCTCTATTCCTCAAAGCTCCTTCTGAGACTCAGGGATCTTCTTTGCTCTCACATACACAGCAACTCTGCTATGCTCCAAGTTGTTGGGGATTTTACCATAATGGAAAAGAAGCAGGTGGTAGGAAGATGATCATGGTCTGCCTCTAGGTCCTCTCCTTTCCTCTCACTAAATTGGAAAACTCCTTCTGTTCGTGTCATCTCTGTTTTAGAGAGGGGAAGGAGGTAGCCTGGACCAAGACAAAGGCAACATCTCTCATGGGAAGCACAGAAAAGGGCCTGGATTCCAAATAAGTGTAGATCATGTCCCTTTGATCTAGCATATATTTGAATCTAGATACTTCTCTGGCATTGGAATAATACCCTTGTCTAACCTTTTGTCTATTCCCAAAGTCCCACCCACCTGCACACACCTTTATTTCTGTTTTGCCTCAGTTCAATAAGTACCTGCTATTGAGACATCAAAGAAAACAACAGCAGCTGAATAATGTTAGCATTTGATGTTATAGAAATAAAATATCTGAAGCAGAATAAAGCCACAAGATAAATGTCTACAGAGTCAGAAAAAAAGAATGTCATGGGCTTAACCTGTTTACATGAAAATATTTTCTCTGGTGGGATAATCAAAGTTTCAGAGATCTTGTCCTATATAATATCAAATACTATTACTATTCAGCAAGGGAAAAGCTATTCCCTTAAAATCAAGGTCCTCTTTAAGAACTTCCAGCAGGAAAAGGCTTGCATTGTGTGCACAAGCACATGTAGAAGGCATCTCAAAGGGAAATGTTAGCTTCAAATTAATTTCTGTCAGATTTGATTGAAAAACTCACACATATCTGTCCATTGGAGGTTTGTGACCTGACTCTACCTGACTGGGATTTGATAATCAAATAGAGACTCCTACAATACATTTATCAGTTTTGCTGGAGTCAAGATATAGCTGTAAAAAGTGTATAACAGCAGTAAACTAGAATGGGGGGATTTTGCAGATTATCACTCTGCAGTTTCATTTGCTCATTAATGAAAAGAGTGCCCACATTTAGAAAAAAGTGAAATATTTTAAGTGTTATGCTAATATTATTGTACCATGTCTGAATCAAGTTGCATTGTTATATTGTAATGCACCTGAATGGATTTTTCCTACTAAGACAAGGTCAGATCCTTAATTTCTTGTACACTTGTTGTCACTGGCCACTCTTGCAGCTACTCTAAAAATTGGCAAGAATCTTGATTTTTTTCCTGCATGACAAGTTCTGAAAAGCCATACCATTAATCCTTCCCTCAAATTCTCAAACATTGGCTCAGCTTTCTCTTTTTTTTTTTTCTCTCAATTTTTTACTTCTAGAAGTTTCACATCTAAAAAACAAATAATAAAAAAAAACCAAAGTCCTTGAGAATAGGTTTCATTTTTCAACCACATCTAATAAAAATGAGGTACCCAAATGTAAAGGCAGTAGTCACAGATGTGTAACTGCATTGTTACATAGCTGACATTACACTGGATCCAGTCAAAACTCTAGTTGTGCCAGAAGCTCTATGCAGAGCTGCAGAAGGACAGTACTTTTGACACAATAAAACCATACAGCATCCACATCTGCTGTCAGTCATTCAAATAAGAATTTCGAATTTTATGGTCATTTTATATCAGGACTGCACACTGTTTTGAACTTTGGCCTCATTATATCACTCACTTCATTATGAGACACAACTTCTGAGACACAACTTCTGATCTAAATTGCTCCCTATTTAAAGAAACAGTGGAATAAAGGAAAGACATTCACCCAAATTAAACTGACTGAGGCAGCTGTGAGAATATCCTATTAGTTGGATCTATCTTCTGAAATTTCATTTAGTTTATATCATATCTCATTTAAACTTTCTTTAAAGGATGTTTAAATGAAGGAGTTTGGAAAGAAAGGCAAGTGAAGAATAGAAAACTGAGGAGAAGAAAAAGCTCAATAGAAACAGAATGGAGAGTAAGAAGCAAGAAGGCAAAGAAGTGGAACCTGAGCTACTGAAAGATTGAGGGAATCAGAGTTGGACAGGAAGAGGCAACACAGCCACTGGCATCTGAAGGTGAAAGATTAGAGGCTGAAAGGGAATGTCCAAGTTTCAGAGCTAACATTATGATGAGCTAATATTAAGAGCTAATATGATCATCATCTCAAGAAGATTTTCTCATTTTTTCCAGAGCTGCTATGTAGAGGGTAACAAGTCCACTAGGTCTTATGACTGTATACGTCCAGCTTGGACAAGCATATCAACAAAGGACAAAAGGGCCTGACTCTTGAAAGCTGAATAGCAGATATTTGGGACAGGAATGGAGTTAATTTCCCTTATATTTGTTCCTCCAAATAATACTCCAAGCTTTTGGGGATTGATGAGGTGAAATTAGGGTTGTTTAAACTTTGCTGACCCTGATTAGTACAAATGAAACATCACCTCCCTCCTATCCCTGCCTCCATAATGTAGATCTCCATAAAAATTGCATGTTAAAAACTAGCAGTATTAACGTCTTCTTTCCTTTATCTTGATATGATTTTCTCAGTCTAACAAAGACTGAAAACAGAAGAAAATGCAAGAACTGAGGCAGTAGCACTGCGACCTAACATCCAAGTCTCTGGCTGCTCAGGTCTTACTGAAAATTTTGAGGTTTTCTCTCTGCTGCCTCAGTTCATACATATTCATTTACTTTGAGACATTGTATAATGCCATCATTTTGATTTGTTGCAACATTTTCCATTGTACATTCCTCTTTTATCTTCTTTATCTACCAACTAGATAACAGTGTATTTTTAACAGGCATTTCCATTAGAGTATTGACTAAGCGGCTTCCAAGTCCTCTGTCACAAGTCACTGAAACAACAAGATAGGTAAAGCAGATATTGATGTTTTCTACTGCCTTGGTAGCTGACAGTATTCCCAACTATTTTTGGAGGAGGAGGAAAACAGAGAGTGTAACAATAACAGAATAGGGTCACTTCAGAGTCTATCTGCAGTCAATTGCAGCCACTTTCCAGCTCCCCCTCCCCCCCAAAAAAATACTGTGGTCCACAAATGTAGTTTCCTGGCTATCATCACAACTCATTCCATTCTTTACAAGGGACTGAAGTAGCAATGCCTGTGCCTTTGAGATGAATTATTTTTGAGGAATTATGGTGGATACAACTGAGCACCAATAAACATGAATGTTTGCATGGAGTAAGGTCCCTTAAGGACCAGACTCCAGAGGTATGAGTTGAAGCAGGAGCTAATTCAGACAAGACTAAGAAGGAATAGAATAAAAAGGAAGATCAAAACCATACATAAGGGGGACAATTTGAAAACAAAATAGTTAGTCAGTGTTGCTTACAATGCAAAATCAAAAGAAGAGCAAGTGGCATGGTCAAATAACATAGTTCAAACACATAGAGTTACTTTAAAATAGAACATGTAATTAAATTATGGATCTCACTACCACTGGACTCTATGAAAGCCAAAGGTACAAGATAATAGGTGTGGAACACGGTGGTCTGGTTGCAAAGCCTAACCAAGGCCTTCATTACAGGTAGTCAGGTAGATCACTTCATATGTGCCCTATTGTTATAGTAGTTTGCCAAGGAGCAACCACTGTTGAAAACGTCTGTGGTATAAACTAATACAGCACTTCTTATGTTCTCCAGGAAGGCAGAAAGGACCCCAGAAAAATGTAATTGTTAAGTCTTGCAATCATTGGTTTTCCTTAAGATTCCAGTTCCAGAAGTCTGTATTACATGGGAATCTCAGATTTCATTTAAAATCTTAAACTTCTAGTACTGGTATGTGTAGCCAAACCTTGAAAATATTCCCTCACTGTGCTGTATGGCCTGGGAAAAAAAGTGAGAGTAAACTGTCATCCACACATTTCATTTCTGAAATTCAAGACAGTCTTACCCACTCTGAAGTCACTTACTACAGATTTCAGAATACTTTGGGGACTTGTAGTTTCGTTCATGCTTCAGTCTTACCAGTACAGTCAATATATTCTGTTAGGCAGAACATTATCAGAAAAAAAAAAATCAAAATGACCTTGTTTCCAACATCTGGTTATATAAAATAACTGCATTTTTTTCTTCTTTCAGAACTTCAAGTAAGTTGTTGTTGAATTTACTGAGCACTCACAGCTTCTATGAAAATCTAGTCTAGGATCCCTTCACACGAAGAGCCTTGTGTATAACCATCCTCAGATATTCAGATATTCAGGGTTTGGGCAGAAGCACAGAACTGTTCATTTAGAACTTGCAATGGTCTAGTGGACTCACGGCCAGGCTGAGGGGCAATGAGAGGAACTCAGTCCTTGTTTCCTTAACAGGATCTGTAACCTGTGTTGACAGCACTGTTAATATTAGCCATCTGAAAGATAGGCTGCTAATGACTGATTTTCAAACACTGCAGCTTTGTAAGTCTCCTGGAGTAGAAATGAACTGTGCTCTGGTTCAGAAAGAAATGCTGAAGGAGGTAAGCTGTGGGCATTCTTTGTTTGGGTAATTTAATGTTTTGGAAGACAAAGCAGAAGAAAGCATTGGCATCACTTAAGCAACAACCAGCTGTGACCTGTCTTCTAACTATTGTACAGATCCTTAAAAAAAAAAAAAAAAAGCCCAACATTTGATATTGTAGTAAATAAAGAGACTGCACAAATGCTCTTTTCTAAAATTTCTGTTCCAGTACTTCCTCAGTGAAGGGTTAAGAGAAACTTTAGGTAGTGACCAAGATACCTGCACTGAAAGGTGATATTTGTGATTGCAGTCAGTGTTGAACCAGTGTCATGATTTAAACCAAGCACCAACTAAGCCCCACACACTTACTCACTCATTTCCCACCACGAGTAGGATGGGAGTGAGAATTAGAAGGGTAAAAGTGACAAAACTCGTGGGTGGACATAAACATAGTTTAACAAGTAAAGCAAAAGCTGCACACACAAGCAAAGCAAAGAAGAAACTCATTCACCACTTCCCATGGGCTGGCAGATGCTCAGCCATCTCCACAAAAGCAGGGCTTCATCACACGTAACTGTTACTTGGGAAGACAAAAGCCATCACCCTGAACATCCTCCCTTCCTTATTCTTCCCCCAGCTTCATATGCTGAGTATGATGACATATGGTCTGAGGCATCTTTTTGGTCAGTTGGGGCCAGCTGTCCCCCAGTGTCCCTTCCCAACTTCTTGTGCACCCCCAGCCTCACTGGTGAGGCAGACAAAGCCTTGGCTATGTGCGAGCACTGCTCATCAATAATAAATCATCCCTGTGTTATCAACAGTTTCCAGCACAAATCCAAAATGCAGCCCCATAACCGCTACTAGGAGATGAAACCAGCACAACCAGGAAAATGTTTGAAAGCAATCATGCCAGTTGCTTCAGAAACATTTCACTAATAGAAAAGCACAACAGAATGAAGACAGTAAAATAACATGCCTCTTGACTTTACATTGCTGCCTTGACTGCAGTATTGAAGCATTAGCAGAAAGTTGGCTAAAGCAATAATTCACACCCAAAAGGATTGCTGAAATCAAAATCCAAAAGTCTCAGAGTGAAAACATCAGAACTTTTGGGTTTTTAATTCTTGCCAACATTAGTGAAACATATTCATTTTCAGTTGCAGGATTTTGACTTTACTGGGTGTAAAATCTATTTGAATTTGTTCCTTTTTTGGACTTTTTTTTTCTTTTACTTCCCAGTACTTTGTTCTTTAAGTGAACAGGTTTCTAACTTGCGAGACAAAGTAATTGTTTTTATCAAGGAAAGAGGTAATTGGCCTAAGAAAATATTAAATACTCTCTTTCTACAAGCAGAACAGCTTTCACACAATTTCTTATCTCCATAACAGTTTAACAGTAAGATTCAGAATGAGTTTAGGTTTTCTGTCGCATTCTAGAATTTGGTTAGAGGTTGCAGAAAACACCATCATGGGCACTGCACCGGTTCTTCATTTCTAAGAGTATACAAGGGAAAAAGAGGGTTATAAAATGGACGTCGGAAGTGAAATTTCAAATAGAAAGTGTCTGTTGCCACTTCAGAAAAAGAATGATGATCTTTGCTGTCTTGAGGACAACAAAAATAGCCATTCTTTAGCTCTAAAAGCATCTTAGTTTTCGTGACAACATAATAGCAAATTTCATTTTGTCACTCCTCATTTTCAGAATCAGAATTTTGGTTTTTCTTCTCCTCTTATGTTTACTTACCTTGTGCAAACCACACTGTCATCGATGACATTCTGCAATGAAGCTATGTTTACAGATACAAAAGCTTAGGACCTTCCCCTTGTTTCAAAAAATGGGCTTTAATTCTCAGAGCAGTGCAAGTCCGAAGATCTTAAAATCATAGAGTCACAGATTCATTTATGATGGAAAAGATCTTTAAGATCAATTAGTCCAACTGCTAACCCAACACTGCCATGTCTGCCGCTAAACAATGTCCCTCAGTATCACATCCACACATCTCTTAAACACCTCAAGGAATGGTGACTCAGTCACTCCTCAAGAAAGCCCGTTGTATCCCAGGGCAACTTAAATCAAGTACCTGACATCAGGCTACTAAAGCTAATATTTCAGCATTTTTCACAGATTTTGAGCATATCTCATAGTTGCTCTGATTGATGAGCCCAGTTAGCTGCTCAATCTCCCAGTGTAATCTTGTCACTCACGGTCTCCTCGCTCCTATGTCTCATGAAGTTTGCCGAGTAATGATCAGGGAAAGAATATGAGTCTCCTGTTCTTCTGAAAAGGAGAGAAAACATTTTTATGTCTTATGGGAACAATATTTCTCCAAAGTTGTTCTGCTTTTTGAGCAGTGGGGTAAGGGCTTATGCTCCTGTAAAGCATACTTTATTCAACATATGATACCACCGGTTCACCTGCTGACAACAGCCAGCAGAGCTGGCTTGATGCACAGCACAACAGATGGTGCACAGACTGTTGCCTATCGTTGCCAGGACCATGCTCTGGTTTTGTTGCAACTGAAAGGCAAGATAGAGTCCTTAGTTTAAAAATCTATCTATAAATTGCTGAGATCTATGGGCAAAGAGTTCTGTAGAAATTCCTCTAGATTAATAATGCTGTTATTTTTAATTCATCTGCCATTCACCACCATCTGTTTTCATAATTCATTTGCACAGCAATGGTACTCTAGTGAGACTCTGCTAGTCAGTATTGCTGCAGAGCTGTTCCGTCTCTCCAATCTAAAAATATCAAAGGGACAGGTGGTAATGGAAAGAAGCAGGAACATAAAAAGTTCCATTTAAACATAAGAAAAAAAACTATTTCACTGTTGAAGTAAGGGAGCCCTGGCAGAGGCTGCCCCAGGGAGGATGCGGAGTCTCCTTCTCTGGAGGTTTCAACCCCACTTGGACACTTTCCTGTGTGACTTGATCTAGGTTGACCTGCTTGAGCAGGGGGTTGGAATAGATGATCTCTAAAGGTCCCTTCCAACCCTACCATTCTATGATTCTATCATATGGCATTAGGAAAAGTATTTAAAATAAATTAATACACGAGCATGCATTTTAAAGGTGTCTCTCTGTAAATTGCAGCACTTCTATGCATAAAAACTTATGTTTTGCAATGATAGAGAAAACAATGCAATAGTCAGAGTAAACTGGATAGAAGTAATTTCTGTTGATTTCAATGGACTTTAGATTAGATCCAAAGAAAAGACACATCTTCCTAGTCTTATTTGACTAACAAGTAGGAAAAAAATCCCCAATGCTACAGCATGATATAGATGTAGGGCAGAAATTCTGGTCTTTGATCAGCAAAGCTAAAATCCTTCCCAGATTTTCACATCTGACCTCTGTGCTCAAGCATGCACATCTGGATTAAGTTGCTCTGGAACACAGTTTCCCCTGCACTTATCAGGCCTTGGTCTTGAAGCTGCCGGAGGGCCGGGTTCCCAAGTGCCAGAAGCAGCTCAGTGCTCAGGTGGGAAAGAGGCAGACTGAAAGCTCCAGGAAGCCAGGGAGCAGGCGAGATTTGTGCCTTCAGCTCTGAACAACACAAAGGCAAATACCTCTGGAAGCTCTACTAACCTGTGCATTTATCTGCTTTTTCCGTGTATGCTGGATCCAGAACATAAACATTGAAAGATATTTGGCTACAGCACAAAGTTTTCATTGGGCTAGCAAGCTCCCCCACCTCCTCTCCTCAACTTCCTACGCACACACAATTTTCTTCTGGGGAAAAAAAGGATATTGATACAGAGGTTTTTAGAATAGCTATTCTGTAACATCTATTTGAGAAAATATCTAAGTTTAGAAAAGCCATAGGGATGTCTTCCTCTGAGGCCCAACTCTGTGAGGTGCCAATGTCCCTTAACTGCTCAGCATGTCAGAAGGAGGCTCTTCATATGCATCTGCATTGCTCAGTCTCTGTTTAATGTACCACCAAAACACAGAAACAGCCTATAATTCCTGAGAAGCTGAAAGAACAGAAGCTTCCTGTGGTCCTGTATTAACGCTTCAGAGGGAAAAGCTGCAGGTGGATGTTCACTCATTGCAGATTCTCATTCTCCAGCATGTGCCTGTATCAGTTATCCTATACACTTCTGTCAGCTGGAGATTTCCTGCTATTGAACTTGACCTTGGAAGGCATTTGGTATATTGTTTTGCTTGGAAGAAACATCTTAGAAGAAAACATAGATGCTAATCTCAGTAAGCTTGTACCTTAGGTATTCATTCACTTGCAGACATGATTTTGTGCTTTAGAAGAAAACTCTCAAAGGATAATAGTGGTGTTTATTATGCAATGTCATGATCAGTTTGATACTAAAAGTAGCACTTTTTACAGGGGTAGAAATAAAGTAAGTAAAATGCAGCAGGAAAACGGGGAAAAAAAACAAAAAGATGATAAAATTGTCTGTTAATCATGATGGCTATGGCTTTAATGGAAGCTATGCCCATCTGGCTAACATAACTGTGTGTACTGCAGCAGATGTAGTACAAATGCAAGGGTAAGTACTGTATAAAAAAACCTAGAGTTTGCTAGGGTAAATGCTGCACAGTGACCTAGGAGCCTTCACCTGCACAATGCTACAGGCTTTACATTTGCATTTCCTAAGCGATGTTTATCACAAGGTTAGAAACCTAATTTTTGAGCCACTAACTATGAGATAAATAAATTGTTTTATCAGTATTGTAGAGAAGTGAATCTGGCACGTGACATGGATAGTATGGTAAGAAGGATTCTGCAATTCCATTTTTTGTAAATTTTAGAAGCATGAGGTTCACTAAGATGTCTGTTGAGATCTAAGGGAAGAACTCATTTATACTTACAAGTATTTAAAAGATGTATGTCAAGAGGGTGGGGCAGCACTGTTTTTTATTGTCTCCAATAGTGACAGGGCTAGGAATAATGGACAAAAGCTGGAACACAAAAAGTTCCACTTAAACACATGAAAAAACTTTTTTAGTGTAAGGGTGAGGGAGCCTTGGCACAGGCTGTCCAGGGAAGGTGTGGAGTCTCTTCCTCTGGAGGTTTCCAAACCTCCCTGGACATGTTCCTGTGTGACCTGATCAAGGAGAACCTGCTTTAGCAGGGGGCTGGGCTAGATGATACTTAAAGGTCTCTTCCAATTGCTACCATTCTATGATTCTATGTGAAATATTTTCTCATCCATTTACTTGCCTGAGAGAACCTAGTCCACTACAGATGTAATTACACATTGAGAAGATGAGATCTGTCATCACCAGTTTCCTTTTGCTCAATTCAATGCTAAGTTCAACAATAGTGTACATTTTGCTAACAAAGCTGTTCTGCCTCTGACATTAACATTAGAGAAACTTTCTTCCTTCCTGATGATTTATTCAAGCTCTAAAAAGTTAAGTAAACTTAAGGACCTGTAGAGTGAAAAATGAACCCACTGAGTATATAATTCTCTTTTGTTCTGATGCAACATCAGCTGAAATTGATGGGGATATTTCAAGTTCTTTAAACACCATTGGATCATGTTCTTAAATGTAAAAAAAAAAAAAAAAGCAAAAATATNCAACCATGTCATAGATAAAAACTGTTGAGGACGACAGGTACCAGAATAGAACAGCAAACAATGTTATGATTGTGCAGAGTCGAAAGCCCTGGGAAAGCAGAAATGGAGTGCAGAACCGAGACGGTGCCGAGACTGATTGATGTCAAAAAAGTATCGAGATATAGAATTTGGAAACAGAGCAAGGACATGAAAGCCAGAAGATTCCTTTAGCTAATGGTTAATAATAGTTTAATCAGTAAATGTAGCTGTGGCTTATGTAAGGCAAAAATAGTATATAAGAAGCATGGAGAGAGCAATAAAATGATTCTGCTTGCACTCATATTCAGGGTCTGTGCCATGAATCTCCACAAAACAAACCTGTGATTTCAGTCTGTCTACAGTAAAGAAATAGCCCAGAAAAGAGATGTGTTTTAATTAACCCCTCAGGAAGAGAAGACAAAAGAAAATAACAAACAGAATAGTGCACAGATGGAAAGTGTTTTGACAACGAATCCTTTGAAGTCAGATGATTTTTTTTTTTTGCTTGTTTTCATACAAAAGAAAAATTCACCTCTGTCTGGCAGACTCACAAAAGGTCACACGGCACTGGAGCCCTGTAAGGGTCCGACTTCAAAGACTCCAATGAGGTACTGCATGGATTTCTGCCACAGACTTGCTCTTCTGTTGGCAGTAGCTCCAGCTGTGCATGGGCTGCCGCTTCACTACACAGGATGCAGGAGCAGGAGTGAGGCAGGACAAGTTGACACCACCATTTCCTTTGAGCAACAGATGCCCACGTTTGACATCGCCTGGATTCCTCAAACAGTGCGAGCAAACAGGCCTATTTAAAGTTTGTACAAGCAAGCACATGTTGCCCCTGGGCTGTACACAAACACTTGGAGAGCACAGTTAAAGCAAGAAGAAAACGTTGTTTTCCTCTGCAGCCCAAGCACAGGACACCAGTGCAGCAGGGCGAAGAGCAGAGTGGGAGGAACAAGGAACTGTTTGTGCTGGGCTCACACAGATGAGAGGAGCTCTTCTTTTGCCTGAGCCACTTCTCAGGGCTTATGCTTACCATGTATTTAATTTAACATAGTATCACTGAATCATAGAATCAGTTTGGTTG